>VYXC01012075.1:430463-494405 GCA_013397175.1 Platysteira castanea | reverse complement strand
ATAAAGTTTTGGAAAAGTTCAGAAAGCATTTGAATGGTTTGCTAGACTTAGTTTAAGCAAAGATCAAGCAGTGTTTCCCCAGTTTTCTCAGAAAAAAATGCAGGTGAAAAGAGATGGTAAATAATTCACATGCTAACTAAAAAAACCACATTCTGCTGTACTGTTTTTCTTTTTTCTTTTCCTTCAGCATGTTTCATTGCATGTAGAGTTTGCTATTCTGTATCAGAGACCTTCTACCATGACTGTATTGAAGTAGTTTGAATCTTCAGATCTGTACACAAGCATCTGTCCTGAACAGATTTGCGCCCTTATCCTTGCAGTTCTTAGGGGTTTTTCCAGGTGCTTTGTTGGTAGCCAAAGTTTAGGGGCAAGGCCAAAACAGTTTCTCTTCTGACTTCTCTCAGCCTGACCGAATTTCAGCAGGTATATATGATAACTCTGTGCCTATAGCTATAGATAGAGCCAAGCGCTAATTGCTTGACAACAACAAAGTTCACAAGTTTTGGGAATTAAGTATTATCAGCCATCAGTGACCCACTCTGGGTGATAACTTCTAGTTAATGTGAAATCTTTTTTTCCAGAGATTCAGTTGTTTATAGACTCCTGACTTCTGGGCCACAAGAGTTGAATTGCTTAAGTTGTGTGCTGTTAATGTGCTGGCCATTTTTATAGAGAGAGAAGTTCAGCACTGGCTGTGTAGTACAAGGAGTAAAGTGGGTCCTCCTAGGAAGCCTACATGCCCTGGATTTTGTCTGTGCATCCATAATTTGTGATAATATCCTTGTGATAAACTGCATTTAGCAGACACCTTTGGCTGTCTCACCTGTTCTCTGCACAGTAATTCAGCTTCCCTGGGATAGCAATTAAGCTTCTGACTGGCATCAGCAGCTTCCAGCAGAAGAAATTAAAAGGAGAAAAAAATCTGCTGGAGATATATTCACCTGTCATCCACTGGGTATGCACATGCAGATTTTCCAACTCAATTCATTTGAGATGCAGGATGAGCCATATTTAGTCTCACCTTCAGGAGATCCTTCACTGTATCCAGCTGGGAAGCTGCAGGCACCCTACGTGCAAACAAAAATGTCCAGACTTACGAAAAGGTCACCAGCAATGGCTTTAAACTGCCAAGTACATGCAATATTGAATCTGTGGTGCTATTGTGTGCCACAAAAATAGTTTAAATACTTTGTATAAATTTCTGCAGGATTTTAGTTATGTGTTTTGCCTGTTTCCTAAGCCAGTGAAGCTTAGGCTTTCGTCAAATAAGTTATCAGCTTGGCGGTGAGGGAGGTCTGGAAAAAGCATGGCCTTGGCAGAATTCCTGATGGTGTGGTATCTAGATTTCAGTAGTTCTCATTTGGGATAATGACATCCATAACTCACTGTGGTATTATTCCCTCGGGCAGTTTAAAACTTCTTATAAAAATCTTTGCTTCAGTTTTGTAATAGTAAATCTCTACATCCTCAGAAGCCATCTGCTTAGTTTTTTATTAAGATAATGCATGCTCTGTTTTCATACCCATTTTTTGCATGTAAAAACAACAGTACAGGATCTGAAACCCTACTTTCAAACATTCCCCCCAAATCTCAAAAAAATAAGGAAATAAGTGTATGGTTTGAGTCTAACAAGCCAAATCAAACACTGCACCTCTAAACTCGGGGTGTGCAGTACTGAAGCTTAGGTCTGCTGAGATCTGCCTATATCCATGTTTTGTGTGGCACTCGCATGAGGTGCAAAGGCACCACTGTTAGCACACCCATTTAACAGACAGTAAATCAGAAGACTGAGGTCCATCTGTGCAGCGTGGCAGAATTCCTGCTTTTTATCCTAATACTTAGTCGTGTACAAGTTAGAATCATAGACTCATAGAATGGTTCGGGTTGAAAGCGATCTTAAAGATCATCTCGTTCCAATCCCCCTGCCATGGGCAGGGACACCACCCACTACACCGGGTTACTCAGGGCCCCAACCAGCCTGGCCTTGAGCACTTCCAGGGATGGCGTGCCCGCAAGTTCTCTGGGCAACCTCCAGTGCCTCACCACCCTTTGAGTAAATTTCTTCTTAGCATCTAATTTAACCCTGCCCTCTTTCAGTTTAAAACCACTGCCCTTTGTCCCATTGCTGTGTGCCCATATAAAAAGTCCTTCTCCCTCCTTCTTATAAGGCCCCTTAAGGTACTGGAAGGCCACAGTGAGGCCTTCCTGGAGCCTTCTCC
Organism: Platysteira castanea; assembly: GCA_013397175.1. Classification (NCBI taxonomy): domain Eukaryota; kingdom Metazoa; phylum Chordata; class Aves; order Passeriformes; genus Platysteira; species Platysteira castanea. The sequence continues at coordinate 492,186 of VYXC01012075.1, read as the reverse complement.
AGGCTAAACAACCCCAGGTCTCTGAGCCTGTCTTCACAGGAGAGGTGCTTCAACCAACTGATCATCTTCATGGCCCTCCTCTAGACCCACTCCGACAGGTCCACATCTTTCTTGTGCTGAGAAAGTTGTGTCCTTTATTGGTTCTTTCAAAGTGTGGAGTTCATGCTTCTTCTCAGAAGAAACACTACTATGTTACTTAATTTTAAATTTGCACGTTCATTTATTCTTGTTAACCAAGTTTATATGAGACTGCCAAGTTAGAAAGATATTACTGATGTGTCTCATCACTTAAACTGTTCAAAGGACCACGCGAATTTGATCCCTTCACGAATATTAATCTGCCTTGGGGTTCTCCTGAGCACCCGTTCACTGAGTTAAAAAATTGTGTTTGCATGCTGATCTTTGTTCCCGAGGGCTCATCTCCCCTAGTGAGCATGTTTAAACAACTGAAGTACTCTTACAATGAAACATTCAAATTCAAGTCTTTATTATTATGCAATCTGGGATTATTTTTTTTTATCATTAGACTTCCTTCTGAACTGGGTGGTTGACACTCCCTGTTCCAAATTCCTGTCCCATGAGCTAGTTGTTTGGAAATACTGGCTAGGAAGACAAACACCATGGCTTTTTCTTTTCTTCTTTTTTTTTTTTCTTAAATCTGGAGAAAGTGGTTTTTTCACTAGGTATTTGGGATTAAACTGTAACCTGAAGACAGTCCACAGAAATAGGGTAAAGATCAAAAGGAAAAGGAGAGCATAGCTTGGAGAACTGATTTACTGGAAACAGTGAGCCTGATTCGAAGTGCTTTGGCTGTCTGAGGATTCTTGTGCATGACTTAACTAGTTTCTGGATTAAACCTTGCATATGCCCTAGGAGAGGAATGTGTACCTTCTTCTGCAGTGTGGGCTCTCTGGAAAATACTGTGGAAACCAGTCTATGTTGTGTCAAACTGAGTGTTCTTATACACTTTTACTATTCAGAAAAAGATCTTTCTGATTAATTCCATATCTAAACAGTTTTAATGATTCACAAGACTACTTTGACTTGACTGTCCAGTCAGATCAGTTTCCATAGAGAACTTCACTCCTTGATCTATGTCCAAGAACATATTTATCAGGGAATTTATACAGCCCTTTAAATTCATTTCCTTATGTGAATTAAACAAGCTTTCATGTGCAAAACCCCTCGGAAGTTCCCTGTGTGTGAAGTGAGGATTTCTCCAAATTTTTCACGTGTGCTGTGATCCTGTAGTCTTCTCCCTCTGAGTCCTCCTGCTGGGCAGTCTTTGCTGCTGGAGAGATGAGTTTCCTCCTTTGCCCGCAGGGGTAAAAGGCGGCACGGCTCTGCTCTGCCTGCACCGACTGCAGGCTCAGGCTCTCCTGGCTGGACAAGAAGAGCGCCGGGGTTTTGACAGCTTTCCTGGGGAGGACTCGCTCCGTTTTTCGAACAGCTTAACATTCAAAATACCGTGGCCACTTGAATAGCCGCAGATCCTCCAGGTTGCCCTGACACAAGCTGCCAGGTGCTTGAGAGCACACGGAGAGGAGCTGCTGCTCCGAATGCCTTTCACTGCTGTGCCTCAGCGGCTCGGAGCGCTCGGCCAGCCCCGACACCGAGAGCAGCTGCCCCCGACAGCGGCGGCGGCCGCGGCGTTGTTTTGTTGTCGTTTCTGCAGAGGAGCGGCAGGAGCTTACATCATTTCCAGTAATGAAATGCCCGGGGTTCTTTTATGACTTGCACACTCTGCTTCTCTGGAGCTGTACAGTATGTGCTGCGTGACTCCAGGAAACCGAGGATTTGTTTTGACTTGCTAAGAGAACGTTTTGCTATTTCTCTTTACAATTCCACCGTATGACTTGTCAATTCTCTCCCCTCTTAAGAATAACTTCAGATTTAATTAGCTGAGTGCAAACATCTTTCACTGCAGTGTGGATTATACTCCTCATTGAGTACATTTACCAACAGAGTGAAAAGACAACTTAATCAGGCGATTCTGTATTTGTATTGCTGTGTCCAGAGAGCATGGTAGCTGTCAATAGACAATTGCTATTGACTTTCTTCCTAGTGGGGGATGCCCAGTGATGTGGGGACCCTTCTTGTTAAGGCTTGCTCTTTGGTTTTGATGCTCTCTCTCCTACCTAAGACCCCTTTTAAAGTGTGTTTCATTATCATTTCCCTCTCTGCTATGTAAGAAAAATGATACTTATGTGCCATGCTGGGATGTACTGAAGGTGCTGGCGTGTCCCCAGAAGTTCCCCAGTGACCTTGCCTGGCATATTTTAAATGGTGCAATTTATACTTTGCTGAATTGCAAAGCAGCGTTCGTTGCTCACGAACCTCTATTAGACAAGTTTGGCACCAGCTTCCCAAAGCGTTACCTGGATATATGCATGTGTGTGTGCTTTGAATTCCTCTGTGCTGAATTTCAGTTTGCATTTCCACAACTCGGAGAACATTGTCCAGATCATGAACCACCTCGGGTGTTTCTGGGGTATCCTGACCCAAGCAGCAGCCTCCACGATTCTCCATGAGTCCTGGAGTACATGATTGTGCTGCAGCAACAGCAGCTGATTTACCTGCATGTGCCGTCACAACAAATGCTTTTTGACAGCATCAAAACCAATGAAGAACAGCACAACATTCATAATCCCCTTTGTAAAACTGTCATTCTATCTGTTAGTTCCAGATATAGATCTTGTCATGAGCACTTTATTAAACACCTTTAACCCCTATTAACTATTCACTTCCCCAGAGTTAAAATTTGACAAGTCCATTTTTAGCCATCTCTTCTCTCAGAGATGCTTTGGTTTCTGTTTGATTCTTCAGAAGTGAATCATAGTTTCAAAACCTCACTACCTGAAACACTCTTTTTTCCATTAGTGTTCAACATGTTTAACATGGGTTCAGACACGTTATCAGAAACTTATACTAGAGTCCTTTAAAAAAATCCCGTGTGATTTCATGCCCTGGAAACACCTTTTATACTGTAACTATTCCTACAGCTATGGGGAGATATGAGGCATATGGATGTGAGCTAGTCAAATAAATACCATAATGGCTTCTGGCTCGACGAGCAGATACAGTGCAAACAGAGAGCAGAACAGCTGTAGTAGAGTTACCTTTTATGTGGGTGGCATAGACGTCTGCCAATTAAAATGATCTGATGAATCATTTCTTGCCATATGATTACTGTTAATAAGAATTTATGTTAACAAGTTTGTGTCTGAACTTTGCACAGGTTCATGCCTGCATTTATTTTGTTAAAAAATAGAGCATATCATGGTTGTTTTTTGTTCTTAATGGACTTTCTTTCCTCCCTTGAAAGCATTCCAGGACTTCAGTAATGCAGAGCTGCCAACTAACCCTTAAAGGAAGATGTTTTTATCTCCATGTAGTGCTTTATGTATGTAATTCTGTGTATACAGAATTACAGAATAGTTTTAACCAGGCAACCTCAAGCTAAGCTTCTAACTCCGTATAGTGGCACTTAAAAAAACAGCATGGCCTTCAAAATATGAACTTTTATTAAAGTCTTTGTAACTGCAAGCATTTATACTTACACTTTCCCACTGACTGACAGATTTTAGCCATTGACTTCATTACATTAACATCCTGTGTGTAAAATCAAGTGATTTTTTTTTCCAGAACTGATGTTGTATTTATGGTGAGAAATTAAGCATGGCAAAATGTTCTTTTAAATATGCCCTCAGCAACTTACAAAGCATTTCAAAGTATTTGAGAAGTCTTTGCAATGAGACATTTTATAGAAAGAAATACACAAGTCCAAGCATGGTGAGTGTTAACAGACTTTGATAAAGGATGATTTGGGAATTTCTTTCTCATCAGGAAAATGTAGTTTGAAATTCTGCATATAGTCGGACAGGGTAGAGAGACAGAAAACAGTTGCAATTAAACTGCTTGAAGTACAGTTCAGTGAGGATAAGTGGTTGGAGACTTATCATCCTTGTGAGTCTTGTTTGGGAGCCATAAGCAGAACAAATGTTTTGGTGGAAGGACTTGTTCTCATGGGACTTAGAACAGTTAGTAGAAAATAAACTGAGGAAAACAAACCTAAAAAGACTAAGGAAGAACTTGGCAAATAGATATTTTCTCCCCCTATTTGCCCTACTGGCAATTCTGCCACTCATGTAGGAGGAATAGAAGACGCTGGCAAGCAAGGCATTTCTACGGCTCTTAAATTGAAGCTTGTGGGGGCTCTTTGACCAACAGCCTCCTCCTCACTTCTGCTCTGTCCATGCTTACTGATGCTTTGATATCACATTTGCATCCATTTTCCCTGCAGCATCAATAAAACAAGAACTCTCCTATGTTTTTTCCAGTGTCATCCTGCATTACCACCTACAAGAAGACACCGCCTCCAGTCCCACCGAGAACTACCACCAAACCATTTATTTCCATCACAGCCCAGAGCAGCACGGAGTCTGCCCAAGATGCATACATGGATGGGCATGGGCAGAGGGGAGATATCATCAGTCAGTCTGGACTTAGCAACTCCACAGAAAGCCTGGACAGTATGAAGGCGCTGACAGCTGCTATTGAAGCTGCCAATGCGCAGATCCATGGCCCTGCAAGCCAGCATGTAGGGAACAATACTGCCACTGTCACCACCACCACAACCATTGCCACTGTTGCAGTAGAAGATAGGAAGAAGGACCACTTCAAGAAAAACAGATGCTTATCTATTGGAATACAGGTACAGTACATGACATGGGTTATATGCCTGACATTGTTTTGGTTCTCTACATCTGTTTTATTGCTCATTATACAATGTTTTGTGTATTTTTCTTCTTGTCCTGACAGGTACCTATGTAAAACTTGCATCAGCATAATCATTCTGCATGGTACTAATGATGTTTTCCTAATTTATCATAAATACATCAGATGCAAGGATTTGTTTGAGTCTCCGTGCTGCTTGTTATTCAGCTCTGTTAAATTACACACATGAGCACTAATCTATGAATCATAGCACAGCGGGGGTCAGAAAGGCATGAATTAAATCATTGAAAGGGAATGTGTAAAACAATGATTTACATTACACTATCACCAAAAAAATATTTTCATCCAGCCTCACTGAATTAATTGTCGCTGCTTATTCATGCATTTCATAATGACTGGTAGCCACTTGAATGAGGCAGTATTGTTCCTATCTCAGCCTCAAGAGCAGAAGATAAGTTCCTTCTGATTTGCCCTTGTTAAAGAAAATTACATTTTGTTACCTCTAGTGGAATGAAACCAGAAAACTAACCCCACCAAAGTTCATTCCTTTTCACAGAAAGGACAAGAGTAAATAAACTAGACTCATGTAATCTGCTTTCTTAATTAATCTCTCCCACTCCCCTGCCCCCCCCACCCCCCCAAAATGATATGCATAGGACTCCCAACTATCTGCTTGCAGGATTAGCTTTTGAAACAAAGTACTTGAAGTTAAAGTCAACTGAGAATCAACACAGGTTTTGGCGGGAGATGAATCCCAAGCAAACAGAATAGCAATCCACAGCTTATCAACCTTCACAAGAAGACACTTTTTTTTTTCTTGCATAAGGTGGTTGTAAGCACAGCACCGTGTGCCTGGACAGGCTTATCTGATTAGTAAAGCCTAAGAATTTACCATGAAATCTGTGTATCAGTCTTATGAGATAGATGAGAGGTGCTGTGCTAAGTATGCCATCCCAGGGGTAGCTGCTGGAGAAGCTGAGAGTTTTCTCTCACTTCATCTTGGAAGGGCAATAATAACTATTGCCTGTGGGTTCAGTTCACTGCCTTTGTTGTAGACGTTTAGAGCTTCACAGCTGTTTATTTTGGGTATATTCTGAAAGAAGGGCTGATGTTCAGGGTTAAACACAGGAGCAAGACCCAGATGGGACAGGGATAGAGGAAAGCTCCTCTGTTACTTATTCCCATTTCCAGCCAAGCCTAAGGTGCCATTTTATTATTGTAATCCCTTATTTCACCAATCAAAGAAACCGAGACTTCTTAGCAGACAAAGACCCTGCAAAATAATGGGTACAAAAATTTCCATGTTTGCAGAAGCCAGAATTAACAGTGGTAATGTGAATCCTGATTCTTGAGAGACCATCTCCCTCCTATCTCTTCTTAATGTAGTGTTAATGCTGGTTTTGAAAGGTATAGAGGCCTCAGTTTCCTGAGATCTGAGGAAAGTAGAGCTCCAAATGCTCTTCAAGCCTTTGACAATCTCCCTCTTAAACTTTGAAGTTTACAGATGACCAATATAATCACATGAAATAATCATGAAAGCTGGGGATGGTGTGTGAGGGTCTGCCAAGGCAAGGTTTGTGTACAAACCAGTGGAGATGCCTGAAGCTGGGATGACATGAAGCGGAACCTTCAGCCTTACAGGATTCCTGCCTGTGCATGGTGCCACCCTCACAGCTGTGCACATCAGTGAGATTTTTAGAGTCAGACAGGCTTCACAGACAAAAGAAAACTACTTCACTAGTCTGCTGTCTGATCCATTTGGCAACATCACTGCACAAGCAGTCAGGCTGGTACAGCTGAAGGGGTAGTGCAGGAGTAGAAATACCTTAAGATAGCTGTTGATGCCAGAAATTACTTCTCCTACAAACATCTGCTCTAAAGGAGGTACGTACACTGCCAGTCCTCTGACTGGCAGTATAGTCAGCATTCCACAGAGTAAAGGGAGCCTATTTCAGGCTTAGTCTGAGCTCAGACCAAGTATACACCTTAATGATAGTTTGATCCATCTCTGTAGAGCAGGGCAAGCTGCATTAGCCACAGGTATATTCTTAGTTTTCTTTCTCCTCTGTCAAGTAAACATAGCGTGCACTTCTGATGAACCTCCACGTGTGTCCTCTACACCCCTCAGTCACTCTTAGGACACTGCAAGCCTTTGCTGTAAATCTGCAGAACAAATAAGCAAATTTAAGCAAAGCCCTTCCATCAAAAGGTTGCTTCACTCTGTCAGTTACGGGATTTAAGGTGTGTTTATCTCCCCAGAACCCCCAGTATCGGGGAAGTACCTCACCTCACAGCTCCTGTAACTCCCATCCCCCACTGAGTGCTTTTCCTGCATCGGCTGGTCAGGTGGCTCTCAACAAGAAGTTACTGGTGGAACAGCCACCAACTACAGCTGGAGATTTTGCACCCATGATCAGTTTGACTCTACAGGTCACTTCATGACACTGCTATGGTCCAAAAATTTTGTCTGCTGGAAAATGTTTTTCTTCTATGACTGTGCATGTTATATATAGCATTGGGAATTAACAACTACATTGACTGGACCCAGGATATTGTGACTTTGTTCAAAAACACATCTGCGATTAAATTTTAGCTTTACACCATTGGTACAAATCTCCTCATGGAGATGGAGATGTGGTGTTAAGTTACAGCCCATGCTCCTGGGGACCACCTGTGTGCAAGATGAAGCAGTAAGACTCATATCTGCTTTCTTTAAATCTTATCTCTGCAGTGCTCTGATTTGAGGGACTAACACTGAAACAAAATAAACACATAATTTTGACATGAATTCACATACACATGCACGTACAGATAGAAGGTAAAATCAAACAAATGGTGGAGCACAGTAGCCAGAGTTACAGCTGCTGAGATGTGCTCTGACAAATGTGAGCATCCAACCTCCATAAAATACTGGATAAAATCCATTCGCATGTTGCAGGCTGAATACTGTCTTACCAGAAATGCTTTATAAAGTGACATTAATAATGAACATCAGAAATGAACACGCCACAGACAAACTATCTGACTAGATGAAAGAACTCATGGGGCAGGCTCTATGTGCAAACACTTAGTAGCTAAGGAGCATAAAAACTGCAAGTAGTTGGGTGATATCTCTGCTAAAATACATTCTAATTACCTGTCGTGTTTTGTTTTTCTTTTAAGGTCGATGGTGCTGAAGAATCCACCATACCAGGTGACAATAAAGCAACCAGTAAGTTCCAGTCCATAGGAGTTCAAGTAGAGGAGGAGAAGTGGTGAGTAAAAGTTAATCCTGTTTTTCTAAAGTAAATAATTATGCTGCGACTAATTTTTAAGAGCCCTAGTTCCTGCACACATGACCACATAAACCTGCTTCCTGGATAAATTGTTAGATCACCCAGCTGAAAAGCTGAGTCTTATCAATGTTGTAGCTCTTATCTTTCAGGGAGGGTTTTCCAGGACCAGTGAGAGAACTGGAAGAGAAGGGCCACATATTTTGAGGGCTAATATACTTTTAATAATCTCTTCTTCACCAGAAAATCTGCCTAAACAATGGACAGTGTTGCAGCTGGAGTATTAGTCTCAGGATGGCTGCAGCAGCATAGAACTGATGAGGAAAAATTTACCTTGTTTTTCAGCAGAATAATTTCAGCCACGTGTAGCAGTGCACTGACAGAGCCAAACTGAATGCTTTTACTCCGGTATCTCACCCAGACATCTCTGCATTACCATTGCTCCCTTGCAAAAAATTGTTCAGATTACAAAGCAAGCCTGTAAAACTCTGTTCTCCCTACAACCTGCAGTATATCCTGAATTAGTAAACAAACATCCTTCAAGAAAAAAAGTTAAAAAGAAAAAATAAACTAGAGCAGCTGTCTTTAAGGCTTATGTTTCTTTCTGATGACAAATTTGCAGTTACATTGCAGGACAGCATAACTGTGCATAGCACTTGGGAGACACGTAAAATTTTTGAATGCTTGACCACAACTGCCAATCTTACTTCCTTCCCAAAACTGGACTCAGTGGCTGAAGAAAAGCCAGACTCTCCCCTTGCTTCTGAGAGTGCAGGCCTGCCCAGTGTTGCAGTGACTCCAAGCACCCACCCAAGTCTTTGTTCTCTTTTCTCAGGCCGCTTGGGCACATGTGACTTTGGGATGCTGGAGCCACTTTCTTGATAACTCTCAGTACCCTCCTGTGTCATAGGTAAAGCCTCCATGCAGTATGACTTGTCAGTGAGGGAAGGGTTATCCTTGCAATCTCTCCAGAGAAAACCTGGGTGCAGCAAATCTGAGCTAACAAAATTCAGGCCTTTTCTCCTTCTCTGGCCTGCTGACTGGAGGAGCCAGTGGAGATGTCCATTTTCACACCAGTTTTTTCCTACATCTGATAAAAATATTCAAAAATAGCATGTTGTCTACACCATTTTCAATTCAACCAAATCTCCCTGTAAAGTAGCAGAGCATTTTCCTGTGGTTTTAAAAGGCTAAAGTGATTTCAGCAAAAAGAAATGTGATTTTGCAATGACCCTGCCAGGCTGTTACCAAGTTCCTCATTAACCTGCTGAAACATCTCTCGCTGGCAGAAATTTCTTTATGTATAAGACCTTAGCCCCATTTACCCGCAACTCTTCCAGCAGTAGATAAATGAGCACATTAGAATAGATGCTGAAGGACCATTTCACTTCAGCCTGAGCACAAAGGAAATAACTACCCCAAAAGCCCAACCCTCCCTCTCTCCGAAAAGAAAGAAAGAAATGGCTGTTTGTAAATACCTTACTTCCAAAGTCCTCTTTTTACTGCAGTGATTATTGCTCCAGAGAAAAAGGTAAGATTTGCCTGTGTGAGTCTGCCCAGAGCAAGCAATATTTCTGCATTACTTACTGACAGCTGTGTTTGGGGGTTTCCTTGCTGATAAAGTTGAGGTTGCTGCTGTTTGGAGCAGACGGGCAAGCAGCAATCTATCATGGACTTTCAGAAGTGAACTGGCTGATAAGGGACAGCTCCTAATCCTTAGAAAATAAGTGCACTCAAGACACAAAGGGCTTATCATCACAGTTGGGCACTCATACTCTTTTTTTCTTTTTTCCCCTAACACAGCAGAGCACAAGGTATTGGTTATCTGTTACAGGAGTAAAATTGTAAATACAGTACATTCTTCACTGCCCCTGCACCATAACATCTGCAAAGCCTAAGAAAAGCCCTTTTCAGCTGAATCTTTGAGAAATTAATGTTTTTAAAAATATTCCAGGCTTCAGAAATACTAAATAAATATAAAATGAGAAGAATGACACAGCAGAAAGGATAAATAAAGTAAGTTGATCATGTTTCCTTGACAGTCGAAGCTATTAAGTACACTATTGCAAAACAAGAAAGCTCTTTGCCTAATGCACCAAAAGGCTACCACAACTTTCAGTCCTCTTCTTGGCTTCCTGCTCTTTCCTTCCTCTTTCCCTCATCTCATACGATTGTCATTTTCACTCTAGGGAGTCTTACCTGCTCATGTCCTTTTAAATATTCCTGCTTCTGTGTTTGGACCAAGTAAGCAAAACATTTTGCCTCCATTTCTTGATCTAAGTAGTTCAAAAACAGAGCATCTTCAGAGGACAGCTCTCTCTCTTCAGTCTTCCATCTCGACTCAGACCTTTCATTGGCCCTTCACTCTCTGTAACGTGGGCCTCCTGCCAAGACAAATGGCTCAGTCTGCCTCCTCCTCTTGTACTGCTCAAAGCATAAATGTGCCTCCTGCTACCTGACCACATTGCAACTGGATCCATTGCTGCTATTCACCTTATCCTCAGCTCTTTATGCTGCCTGCTCTCAATCTTTTTCATACCCATTCCCTACCTGCAGCTCTGTGATTTCTAGCATTTGTACAGTACCTCTGTCCAGTCATTCTCTTGGAGAGAAATTGGTATACATTTCTTTCAACCTCGTGATCTTACTGTTGTTACTCTGTTATCTCTCACCTGACCTTCCCCGTGATGCTGACAAAATCCTAACCAAAATGTTCTTCCCCTTTTCCTTTCAGGGCAGTTTTGAAATGTGTACCTGATGAAAGTGATCCATGCAATCTCAGGGCACTTCAATTTCTGTCCATTTCTGTTTGTCCTTTCTCTCTACCTGTAACTTCTTCTTGACCTCAAGGGACCAACCTCCTCACTTACAGAAGATAATTGAGTTGTTAGAAGTCAACCAGTTCTACTGAAGCAGAAAAAAAAAGGAAATAATATATTCTGCCAGAACAATCAACATGCATTCTTTGTGAACAGGGGGTTTTCAGTCCCATAGCTCTATAATCAGTTTTAGTCTCTCTTGCAATTTATCTTGTCTGCCCCAAGATCTCCTCCTATTACACTGTCACCCCAAAAATTGCCACGCTCATTGTTCCAGATGTACCATCAGCTGGTAATTGTACTTCATTTGCCATCACAAGAATTTTTGAATACTGAAACAATGGAGTAAGAACACTGCCACGGGAGACTCCAGTAGACAGATGGTCCTTCTCCATCTTGTCTGGTTTCTGGGGCACTGAGAAAGGTGCCCCCATATCTTGATACACAAAAGTGTGTCTTACCACAAGATCTTGATATACAAAGTATGTCCTGCCACAGCACATCTCTTGATATGGTATAAAGGGGAATCATTTGAAATAACAATGTTGTAACATAAAGCAAACAATCAAACAAAAATCCTGTGCTGTCTCTTCCAGTAAAAAACCCCCTCACATCTTTGGATTTTGTTACTATATAAAGTCATTTTTTTCATGTAGGTTTTTGAGTTTGGTTACTTACTATCCAACAAAAAACCCTCAGGTTTTAGTGTCTTCCCTATAAAATGGCCAGTCCTGCAGTCTAACTCAAACTTTTCAACTCTGCACTCTTTGGGACTTTCAAGTCTCTATTTTGGGTAAGCTAAGCAGGAAGCACATGATGTGATGCTTGGGGGATGTCCTGTGCAGGGCTAAGAGTTGAACTTGATAATCCTTGTGGGTCTCTTCCAACTCAGAATATTCTGTGATTCTGTGAACTACTTGCATAGCTTTTCTCAGCAGCGTTTTCTGGCTATCTACGTTCTCCATGGTGGGAGCCATTCCAGTGAGAAATTCTGAAGGTCGTAGATGCCACACCCCTGGAAACATTCAAGGTCAGGCTGGACACAGCTTGGAGCAACCTGATCTAGTTGAAGATGTGCCTGCTTATTTCAGGGAGGTTGGACTAGATGACCTTTAAATGTCCCTTGCAGCCCAGACCGGTTCCTCTGGCCAGTCCCACCCTGGCGGGACTCAGTCCCCACACCTCCTCCCACCCTGTGCATGCTTGAAGGAGGTACTGCTGCCCTGTTCAACAAAAGGCAAAGCAGGCCCTGGCTCTGATAGGGCCAGTCTCCTTCCCTGGCCACAGCTGCCCATGATCCAAGGAAACCCCTACAGCTCTGGTGGCTCCCAGCCAGCTGGTGGGCTGCTGCAGGCCTGGCCTTGGCAGAATTGGCCATAAATTTCTGATCACACCCTTCTGGTTGGCAATAGCCTTCCTGGCCCAGATTTAGCCCTGGAGGGAGGCCGAGGGCTCCAGCCAGCACCTCTGCTCTGCAATGCAAAGGCCAAGAGTTGGTGAAAAACAACAAACCAAATAAACCAACCAGCTTAAAACAACGTGATGAACAAAGATGAGCTGCTGAAAGGAATGAGGTTGGAGCAGGAATATTGTTCCTGCCATTAGAAGACATGGTACCATATCTGCTAACTCCTTCTGCATTTTTTTTTGTTGTGCTGACAGCAGCTGCAACCTTAGTAGAGAAGGCCACCACCACGAAGGAGGACAGCCAGTGGGTAAAGAAAGGCAGAGTTTAACCTAAATGCCTGTGAGACTGACCGTGCATCAATTGGCTTGAAATCTAGATCTTTTCTGGGGTTTTGGGTTTGGAGAGTTTTTTAGAAATGAATTAAGTTATCTAAGTTGAATTGTAAACATGTTTTGCAAGAGAAAGCAGAAGAAGACTTAGGAGGTGAGAGCTGAATGCTAACATGTAACTGTGGTGTTGTTCAAAACACATCCTTCTGTTGTTCTCCGTACTGGTTTATCCAGTCTGAGGTTTCATGGCTTTCTGCACCTTAGGCCAGGTATCTGCTGCAGTTCTCTGAAGCTGTAATTATTACACCTAGTGCCTGCAGGGCACAACTGAGCACAAAAAGCCTGAAAGCAGAAGGAGAAGCAAACCTCTGAGCAAACCTCTGGTTTGAACTTTTTTTTTTTAGGTAGACTTGTGAATGTTTTATATGGTAGAAGTATCAAAAACTTTGGCATTAATTTCAACAGCTCTCCTCTGGTATGGAGTTTTAACTGAGAGCGAAGCAAAAAAGGCTAATATGGGACACAAACAGTATTTTGTAAGAGTAACACATCCTGGAAGTGAGTGAGGAAGCTGTGTCAGAGACTAAAATTACCATCTATTAGGCATTTTATATAGATGAGTTGGAAGCAGACAGATAGTAAGTGTCTTCCTGCATTTCCATTTTATTCAGTATACATTTCCTTGGAAATATTTTTTTAAATTTTGAACTGTATTCTATTGCCAAGTTGTTTTTCTTTTGAAGACAGATAAGTTACATAATCCAGTGCCAAGAAACTGTCAAGCGAACCTGTAGCGTACTATTTTATAGATTAAACAAAGGCAAGAAAAGTAGGTCATTCTATTTCATTTGTTAAGCAGAGTCTGGGTTTGGTGGTACTAGCTCGTATTGAACCTGGTAAGAGTACACTCCTGAAAGACATGAAATGTAGAGCCTCCAGCAATACATCCTCCTGTCAAGCAGACTTCGATGTTTTCACATGTGGGTTTTGGCATACACTGAAAAGCCAGGGTGTTAGCTGAAAATACAAGTGGTCATCTGAAACAGAAGACTGTCAAGAGTCTAGGGCATTGAAGAAAGCAGAAGGTGGCTGTGACATGGAGGTAGGGACATGGAGAAGAGCAAGCCTGGACTAAGGCATTTGCTTTTCTCACCAGTGCTGTGGAAGGTGTGGAAAAGTACACTGTGTACTAATGCCTTGGCTCTCAGTGAACCCTCACTAAATGACTGAAAACAAATCCTCAGTCAGCATGCCTGTGTGGGCACACGTTTTGTGTGTGTGTGTGTGTGTGTGTGTGTGTATGTGCATGCATGCAGGCACTTCAGTGCAGATAAGGGATTTGTAAGGTGGTCAAATTAAAGCAATTTCTAAAAAACTAACATGAAATGGACAAATAGATTTCCACTGTAATGTCAGCCTCGTGCTAGTGTCTCTCTACTCACTGTTAGTAGTATAAGAGCTTTTCTCTGCCAGGGGCAGATAGTTAGGAAAAGTATAAAGGAATGTGTGTAAAGGATAAAGGGTATGAACTAAGCACTGCTTCTCCCAGTAGACATTCCCAATTTAGTATTCTGCTGTTCAGGGACTTCCTAAGCTGATATGACATCTGTGCAATGGCTCTTCCTGCGAATTTGATCAGGTTCTCTTTGAACCTATTTTTACCATTGGTTTTCCCAGGATTCTGTGGCAATTTAATTACACTTTGTGTGAAGAAGTACTTCCTTTCACTAGATGTAGATCTTTAGACCTCTAAGCATTGCAATTGGCTGCCTTCCTCCCCACAGTTATTGCACTCTGAGAAATGGTGAAACATCCCCTAGTCAGGAGTTCATAGATCTCTCATAGTCCTCCTCAGCCATCCGTTTCCTAAACCTTTTCTCCTATGGAAGTGATTCCACCTCCCCAGTGACCCTTGTCCTCCCTTTCTATCTTTTTCTGCTGTATCAATCCGTAACAAAATGCTTTCCTCTGCTTTCCAGGGGATAAATACTACCAAGCTGTAGAATTCTGCTCACTCTTTATTTTTCAGTTTGCTGGTGCATGTCGTGCACAACTGTGGTGTCACAACCATCCAGGACTTTTGTATTTAACAATGCCTGTTTCAAAAGAGCTGCAAGCAGCAGGCACTGTGTTAAAATGTTTGTGATTATTAAAGGTATATGTACACAATCTATTATTAAAGTTTTACTGGGATGGATGTGTCTGAGAAGTTAATTTGAGCTTTCTTCTGCAGAGGAATTGGGTTGTTTTTTTTAAACTCAAGAGCCTTTCTCAACTCCTGTTTTGCTTTGCTCTACTCCTCTCAAAGCCCCAGATCAACAGCCCTTAATTTCCTCTATCAGCAGGACCTATTACAATCTCCTTGAAGTCTGCTGCAGTCCTCCTGAGCTATGTGGATGCACCAGGTATACAGGACATAAAATTCTCCCTCAGTATCCTTCCATCTGCTCCCTCACCAACTGCAGACTAAATATACTTGATGAAATTTTGCTGTCCGTTGTACTTGTCTAATTGGCTGTTGCTCTTCAGTGGAAGGTGGAATATAAATGAAAGGAAGTGAAATGGTGCCCAGCATCCAGCTCCACCATCTCTTCAGCATTTTCACTGCTGCTTGAGCTCAAACTAAAAACAGAACTGAAAAGGGCAAAACAGCCAAAATATCACAGGGTCCTAACACCAGTTTCAAATGGAAATGTGAGATTGGGAACAAATTTGAGATTAACTACTAGCTGCACGAGTGCACAGGCATCCTGGACAAGTAAATAGGAGAGATGGGAATCTGTCTCTGTTCAGTTCATAACTATGGTAATTCTGAACCCTAAATATTACTGATTTAAGAAACATCTATGGTAACTAATTTATGGTTCTACCTTCTTTTTCATCATGGGGCAAGACAGCTGTCTGCCTCACTTGTTTTCCACTTATGCCCTCCACAATTCACTGCTGATCAAATGGGCTCTAATTACCACCCCCTGCAACAGCATTAGTTGTCTTTCACTCCTTATACTTCTCTGTGCTCCTCCTCTGCCAGCCTTTTCGCCTTGGGTGCCTTGGACTGCAGAATTTGAAGTGCTGTTTACATAAAGAAAACCCACCCCAACCCAAAACCCCAAACCTCCTCTCTCCCCTGCTCTTGTCTTCACCCTCAGGGTTGTTCTTGACCCTCAGATACCCCAACCCAGGGGAGCTCTGCAAGGGGAAAGGAAGCTACCTACAGGATAGCAGCCGTCACAGTGAGGGTAATGCAGACAGAGGCAGAACACTAGCTTTGGTGAAAAAGAGAAGATCATTTTGAAACTGAAGTTTGAATGTGAAAAACAAAATGTCTGGACACTGGTAATGGGTGTTAAAATTGTGAGAGAGAGCAGAGATTTAATAACAAAGAGTAATTATGAAGAAGCCATAAAACTACTTATCTGAATTAAAAATACTTTTTTTGTATCAATGGGATGTATAATGTTACATACATAGTAGACTCACTGCTATTACTGTCTTATCTATTTCACATGTATGATTTTTAAATGTGGCTTGTGAGTTTGGATGTGTAACTTCAAAAATCAAAAGATAAACCACTTTTGAAAATTGGACCCCTTTAACTTTACATTAATCACTAACCAAAAATCCTGAGCTATTAGCACTGTTAGCTGTCTCCTGGGCTGGCCTCTGGCTTTGTTAAACCATACAACAATTAGAGGTCCTTGTCTCAATAAACAGTGAGCTTGCATGGAAAAAGAGAGATGCTTGTTTGTTTGCTTGCAATGAGAAAAAAAAGCTTATGCTGATCATTTCAAGAAAAAAAGCACCGGAATGTAGCACTGAGAGCTGTGACTGCCAGTCTTAGGAAGAGTGGCAGAATCTTAGTAAGTCCTTCCATACCGAGTTACCTAGAAAAAATTTTCTAAACATTTTCTGTTTGTGCTCTCCAAAGCTTTCGCAGGTTTACACGATCTAATAGTGTAACAGCAGCTGTGCAAGCAGACCTGGATTTCCATGAGAACTTTGAAATAATTGACCCTCAAGAGGACAATTCATGTTCTGGACAAATATCAAGACAGTTCTCCCGAGATGCAAGCACCTCTACCGTTAGCATACAAGGGTCGGGAAACCATTACCATGCATGTGCAGTGGATGATGACTTTGAGACAGATTTTGATCCATCAATTTTACCTCCTCCTGACCCATGGATTGACTCTATTACTGAAGATCCTCTGGAAGCTGTTCAAAGGTCAGTGTGCCCACGAGATGGCCACTGGTTTCTGAAGCTACTTCAGGCAGAGAGAGATCGTATGGAGGGTTGGTGCCAACAGATGGAGAGAGAAGAACGTGAAAACAACTTACCTGAGGACAGTAAGTAACCACACACAGTAATACTGCAACTGCAAAGAAGTATTTAATATAGGTCAAATTCACTCCAGTGAATTCTGTAGTGTGCCCTTTCCTACTTAGCTAATGAAGCTATAGTCGTGATTCTCAAAAGGACTGCATGTATGTATATAATAATCCTTATTAAAGCTGGCAGGGAATGCAAATGCTCGGCACTTCTGAAACTCCAGTGGTATTAGCTTTTGGGATTGCATAGTTCAACGGATAATTAGGAGAGTGTGGTTAGGGATCTCGTAGTATTAATGTTTCTTAACTCTTCTATTTGAAATCACTTCTCATAACCTTCGAATATAGTTTAACAGATTGTAGTTCCTTTTAATTAAATTAATATTGCTGTTGCCTTTTCAGATGGTGATTGGCATAAGAGTATTTAGATGTTTCTCCCTACTGAAAGAGGTTTCAGTTGTCTTTCCAGGTTGTCCTCTCTCTCTTTTCCCTTCTCCAGCCTCCCTACATCTCCCTTGCAGTTCTCGTTTGCATCTGATCATCCCAATAAAACAAGCTCTTCATATTGTGTAATAAAAAACCACACACATGCAAACTACAGCTCAGTAGTCACCACTGTCAGCAATATTAACCCACCTGTAAGGTAATGGGACTGTCCAATAAACCTTCATTACTCGGAAGGGTTGAGAGTTGAGTAGTTCACATCTTATTCGTTCACTCTAATTAGGGAAGGGCTGAACATGTGTTTCCTGGTCCAGAATTTTTTTCTCCGGGTAAAAATTGAAGGTTTTTTTCCATTTATTTCTCCTACAAGGAACAGTGCTATTGCTAGCTGTCAACTTTTAGACAGAGGTAAATTTGTGAGTTTAGGAGCATGCTCCTTGCGAATGAAGCTGTTTCAAATTTTAGAAGGGAGCTTCTGGGAATCACTAAGGAGCAGCTGCATATATAGAATTCAGTTTTTTACAACACAGGCACACCTGAGCATATTTTCCTGGATATACAAGTAATAATACCTTTCCAACCCCCAAATTAGCCTCTGCCAAAGCAAGGACTACTACTTCAGCTTCAGAATCGCTTCTTAAAAATTTCTAACCCTTCCTCTCAAGAAGAGAGATGTTTGAATTCTTTTGAAATGTAAAAGTTTTGATTCATGAAAGGAAAGAAGTTAACACTGGAAAAAAATTCCTAGAAATGCGTAAGCTCTTTCTGCTGGAACTTTCTATTCAACCCAGTGAATGAAAAGGTATGATCTAGGTAGTCAGTGAGACACAACTGTAAGCAACTGGAAATTGATTTTTAATGGCAAGTATTAGATAACCTGAATTTTAAGATATGTAAAGGTTTTATATTTCTACAAAATTTATGTTATATAATAGGCTAACAATTTCTTCTGCAGAAAAAAATATAGAACATTTTTTGACCTTAAAAGCAGATCCAGACTGACCAAATTCTAGAATTTTTGAATCTCTTTTTTTCCTCACACCATCAATGCATTCAAAAATCTCTTTGAACCTGTATCAGAATAACAGGATTTCTGTTGTTTCTGTAGTATGAAGAAATAAATAAACCTCGTGAACTATGAGATTTTAGATTGAAAAAGAAGTGTGAACACAACAAACAGGAAACACACAACTTTTATAAGTCAAAACCACAAAACCCATTTGCTTTCTCTTTGTCATAACAACTTGGACCGGTCATAAGGAAAATATATTCTATGATGAGGGTGGTGAGGCACTGGAACGATGTTGCCCAGGGAAGTTGTGGATGCCCCATCCCTGGAAGGGTTCAAGGCCGTGCTGGATGGAGCTTTGAGCAGCCTGGTCTAGTCGAAGATATCCTTGTCCAGGGCAGTGAGGCTGAAATTAGATGATTTTTAAAGCTCCTCTCTAACCCAAACTAGTCTGTCATTCTATGAACTGATAATACTGGAAAAACCTATAAATATTTCATTTGTGCACCAAGTAGTAGGAAAAGAACATGAAGTAAATTTTACGAGGCTGACAGATACAGAAACAGTGTATCTGTACAGAATTTTCTCTCAGTGTCTTGGTGTCTTTGATATGGGACAGTTTTAAAGGGCTCTATGGGCAATCAGAGGGAGGAGTCAGTTATGGAGAAGATAAAGGAATGGTCAGGCTGGCTATTCCCAATGCCTCCTACATATGGCACGTGTTCTGGCACTTCTTGTGATCACTGGAAATGGCAGGAGGAAAAGGGTCACCTGGGTTTGGTAGCCACTGTTGCAGGGCTTATTCCAGTGTGATGCTGTCAGCTGCTCCGGCACGTGTCAGTTGCCTCCCACAGAGGCTGCACAGGGCTTTCTGCTGCAGCTCAGCACGTCCCACTCTACCTGGTGCCAAGGAAAAGCATATGGCTGGGGCCACTCTGCCCGCTCGGCAGTGCCAGAAACAAAAGCCTGGTTGTTACAAAGCCTGCCCCGAAAAACGTCTTTTTCGTACATCTATAAACTTTAAAGAGAGAGAGGAAAGGAGGAGAAGAGGTGTGTTTGCTTTGCTTTCCCTAATGAAATATCACCGGAGCATCCTTTGTTTCCAACCTGACATCCCCAGCATGTGTTTGGCCAGATAACAAAATAACGAGAACGTGTGATGAGCGAGGTTTTCTCGATGCCATGGCAGCTGACAGAGGGCTCATCCCCCCGGCGCTCCACGTAAAACGATCCGCGCTTCCTTCAGACAATGCGGCCCTTGTGCGGAACAGCTGTCTCGGGGAGACGGCTCGCTGCTGTTTGACAGTAGCTTGTATGTTACATAGATACGTTGGGTATTATCTAGCCGGGAATGAATCTACCAGATGGGATTGAATGTTTCTAGCTGGGAAATGGAGTCTGCTGCTCTGTATAAAAACAAGCTGTGGTTCAGCGGCTGCACGATGAAATGCCAATATAGAGAGAAATGTGGCTTCCCTTCTGCCATGAATTATTTATTGTATAGTATATTCTGGTTTTATCTGAAATCATTTTCTGATAAAGCCGCAGCATGTGTGACAGGCAGATGAACACCACTCACACTTTAAGCTAACATACTTGATATGATTTCAGTGTATTTTGCAGTTACAGGGAAGTTGGCTACAAACTCTAGGCCTCTCATAAAAAAAAAAAAAAAGATGTTACACATCTGAGGCTAAACACCTTGTGAGAATTGATTGACGCTTTGGATCAGGCCTGAAGTGAAATCAACAGTTGACTTTTTTTTGTTTCCTTCTCAACCATCTGCTTGCTCCTCCTACCTCTCCCCTGCAAAATTTCAAATAGTCAGGGCCTCACCACAGTTGTTGGTGACTTTTGGCTCAGGCCTCTATTGTCACCATTTACACACAAAATTAACAGCATCAGACCTGGCATCAGCGGTGGGCACAGGAACATACTCCTATGGCCTTGGCCTGTCTTTAGAGGGGTTTTTTTTGCTGTTGTTTGTATTTCACATGGAGCATTGACCTTCTTGGAAGAACCAGAAATCTTCATTTTGCCTCCCCCTGCGCCCCCTCCATAAGTTTCTTTTTCACGTGGGGTTGTACTGTGGCTTTGGTGTAAAGAAAACCATCGGAAGCAAACAGCAGGCCTGATCCACCACCAGTCAGGTGTAATGTGGGTTTAGTGGTGAGACAAGCCAGACCAGTCAAGTAAAAACTAAAACAGAAAACCAAGGCTCTCACTAGACATGTCATTATAACTCTCTTGAGTGTATATGGGCTAATCTGTGAAGAAAGCCTCTGGGCTAGTCTGTGAATATAGGTTGACTTCAAATCTGCAGGAACCTCACTGCTTAGGACCAGAGCCTTTGCAAATTCATCCAGTTCTGGCAAACCATGCAATGCTTACACACTCTCTGCTATTTTGGTTTGCTTCCATTGTTTCAAAAGAAAACATAAAGAGTAAAAGCTAGACACGAGAGAAGAAGGTTTAGGGAAAGGTACATTTTTCATAATAGCTGTGCATGGTAAGAGAAAAAGAGTTCAGTCTCAGCCATGAGCAAGGAAAACCATTTGCCATTCCTCTTCAGGGCTTCTCCAAGCAATACTGGTCTCTGCTGTTCCGGGGAGTGAGACAGCCTCATCCTGCAGTGGGCTGGAGCAGCCGTGCAGAGGGATGGTCACCAGCCTGACGTGTGGCCGAGTCCTGCCGGAATCCCCCTGGCTACATGCCTCTGGCCATATGCCCAACTCATCTTTTTCTTGTTCTGGTTTTCTTTTCTCCCCAGAAGGGACTTCTCCATACACGAGCGTTTCTCAAAGGAACGCCAGCGCCAGCGAGGAAAGCCTTACCAGTGCCCAGAGGCTATCTGGGCAAAAAGTGAAATCCACAAGCAAGGAAACGATCTAGTTAGGGAAAAAAAACATTAAATGTGCTAATAAAAGCCAAGTGAGTCAGAGAACACATGGAAACTGGTTTAATCCAAATGAACAGCGTTTGCTCATGTAGACAGCCCTATTAATTTCAGTAGGATCACTCCTGTAAGTATATATGACTCAAAGCAAGGACAGCTCCTTCACTAGTTTGTTCCATTTGGCTGTTTTCTCCTTAACAGCTGAGCTTAAGACCTGAGCAGTAGCTTTAACTTTGAATTTCCTGGCTTTTGTCATGCTTGGCCTTATTTAAATGTAGGTCTGTCAATACCAATAGGCTAAAATGCTGGTCCATCCTGGCTTGGAAATGGATTGTGACAGCTCTATGGCAGGATTGCTTCATATGCATAGTGCCCAGCCAACATCTGCAACGCAAATGTCAGGCTGTAGCCCTGTAATGTCAGCTATTGTTCCTGCCACTTGCTCCTGGGGCAATGAGCAAGTCCCTGGTATTCTGTTCCCTAGCTTGGGCCCTGCCTATCAACCAGGTGTTTTCACATTAAGGGCACTTGATAGTCACAGGCCTAAAGTGACTATCCTTTGTCACTTGTTAGACCCTGGGGCCTGTCGAAGTTGAAATGCAAATACATCAGTTGGGGTTTTCAGGCCAAGTAATGCTGCCCCTTCTCAAAACTCCCCTGGCTTCTATGTGATTACTTTTCACGTCACTTCAGTTGGGTTCTGCTCTTTTCTTATATTTTGTTATCCTTGTTATACACACAGTCACCTTCCCAGCTAGAGCAGATGACAATAGCTATTTTTTTGCTTGTGTTCACAATTATTTTATTTTGTTGTTTTCCTATTTCTTTTCCAATGAAGATATGGAGGGGGGAGATACACAGAGCTCTACAATTTCAAAACAGGTCCTATGCAGTTTTTAGAAACAAGAGAAGCAAGAACTTACTGCTTGAACAGCACATAGTCCAAGTCTATTTTCAAGAATGTTTTAAAAGACAAACATGTTGGGAGATTAGAGACAAGGATATTCACTGTCATGTGTCTGTCCTAGAATAATATTCTGCAACTCCTAGTTAAGAACAGTAATAGTGAGAAGGCATTCCACAGTAGCTGAATTCCATCAAAATAGCTGTACTGAAGCAGATCTTCAAGAATAGATGTAATTGTCTATTTCTTTAAAAATGTCAGAGGAGAGAACTGGATTTAGAAGGAAGGGGGGTCAATGCAAGAAGGCGGGGGGGGGGAAGGAAAAATTCAAACTGCAAGAACAAAACACTGCAGTACACACACTTCTCCCTCTGGGGAAGGGGTGACAGCAAAGTATATGATGGATGTTAATAATGTTGCTTAATGTGTTACTGGAAGGCATTCAGATCCAACAGTGCTGAGTGTGCTGTATAGCCCTGTATGGAACAGAAAGCAGACATGAATAACATTATATAGGTGTTTAAATCCATTATGATTGCATCTTGATGGGTCAGGATTTTTTGTTGCTTGATTTTATATGTTTTCTTAGTATCCTATTATCTGAACACATCAATTTGAATGTTTATGTGTTTTTCCTCCTGTACCCCATCGCCCTTGCTGTTAAAGATTTCTCTGATTCTTTTCTGATGTGTTTTGAGTATTATCTTTGCAATTCCATTTATTTTCTTGGTATTTGGCTTCAAACCTTGCAGGCTTTTCTTCTAAGAAAGTCTGCTGGTCTATTTTTGCTTTTGCTTTTTCACCACACCTTGGTCTTTCTGTTGGGCACCAGAAATCTTGAGTGAGTAAGCAAATAAGCACTTTGCCTTGAAACTCTAAAAGTAACGTGGGTTTGGAAACAAAACAGGCTATTGATAAGGCTTTGTGCCTTCTGGAGAGATTCCTTTCAGGTTTTTGCATGCTTTGTTTTTTGTCCCTTTTCCCCCCCTAACTTCCGTGACAGAGTTGGTTGTTGACGAGTTGCACATTAACAGACCCCTTGCTTTTGAGGGGCGAGGAATCAGTGACACTTGACTAGATACAGCCACAGCTACAGCAGAAGTGGCAACAATGGAGAACAGCATCAGCATGCATCCACAGTCAGCTGGGATGATGGTTTTTAGGCAGATAGCCAGTCACTAAGCAGCCAAGGACAAGGACTTCCTTTTCCCTCTGCTGAGATCTCTGAATATTAAGCTCTTCTTCCCTAAAAGAAAGGGGCACATTCCCATCCATCACCAAGAAGTTGTATTTACATTTCTTCATGCTTGGGATGTGATTTCCAACTTATTTTGTGCATATTTCCAGGAAAAGCCCACCTCATCTCTTTGGGGTTTTGTATCCCAAGAAGTCAAGAGACTGTTTTTTCTCCCCTTCTCAAGTCTTGGGAAGCATCAGAGTGGCCGAGCTCCAGATGAGGCAGCTGTTCCCAAATATACTCAGTGGGAAGAGTTTTCATAACAATAGGAACCACATGAAAGCTCTCGGAGTAGCTCCTCCTACTATTGAAAAGTCCTTTCAGTTGAGTGGTTTGCATATTGGGTTGCATAAATGACTAGACACACCAAGGGGTCCATTTTCAGCACTGTGCGCATAGAATTAGACACGCAAGCCTTGCTAACAATAATGAGAGTTGTGTGCAAAACTCCCTGCGCAATATGCTGAAAATATTCTGCTTAGTGAATCTTCCAGCTCACGGCTATTTCCTGGCAGTGCTGAGCCGAGTTCTGGGAACAAAATGAAAGTCTGGGCTCTGTGTGTGTTCACAGAGCTCTCTCCTATAGGTTCAGAAAAAAATGTGAAAAGACTCTCTCTTCCCTGCCCCTTTTTTTCCCCCTCTTTGTATGTCTGAAGTGTAAATGAACTCCACATCCCACTTTTCCTTCAACAGCCTTAAGAAGTGAGCTTGAAGGCTGCTAGAGGAAAAGACATTTGCCTTGTAGGAGGAGAACATGGGTGTCGTATTACCGTGGGTCTGTTTATCATGGGTTTCAGTTTATCATGAGTATTTGTGCCAGTCTGCTTAGCCTGTGGCTACTCAATCCCTTGAGGGCCTTTCTCTTACCAAGCACTGCATGGTGCCATTCTGGTAGCCAGCACTGCAGCCAGTCACAGGACCCATGAAATGCTAAAAATCTTGTTAGAAGGGGTTGTAGCAAAGTTACATGTATTTATGTATGTATGTATGTACGTATGCATGTGTGTGTTTATTTATTTATTTTTCCTTGTGGTAAGTCAAAATACTTAGCAGTATTTTCCCAGGGGAGCTCTGTTAACGCTGTCTTAGCTTTTATGCAAAAAGTGGCTGTGCCCAAGGGATGGTGTAGAAGATGGCAGCTTAGGACTTGTATGTCTTCTAGGCTCTGCCAGCAATTCACTCACTTTGAGCAGTCCACTTCATCTGCTTGTTTTTCCTGTTCCTCCTTCACCTGTCTCATATATCCAGGCTGTAAGTTTGCCACGGAAAAGTTGCTGTGTCTATTTGAGGGCTGGGACAAAAATTAACATCTCTGAGCAGAGATGACAGTGAGAACTATGACACAGTGGCTGCTATTCATGTTTTTCATTAAGGAAGTGGTAATATTTAAAATTTAATTTAAATTAATTTTTTAATCACTTGTTAACCACAGAATTGGGGATAATGAGTTGCTTCAGCTGAGAGGGAAAATTAATGAAGGAGCCAGATAAATTTGTGATGCCAACCTGTTTTTTAAAGACAGTTTTGGTTTTTTTCCTGAGCATTGAAAGTGTCAAACAAATCGGTAGCTGCTTTCTTGCTCACAGCACAGCATCAATTCTTTCACTCAGCAGTTCCTAAATTCACACTCTGTTTTCTGGATTCACTGTCTTACTGCCAGCCTAGGCCATGTCTGCCTTTCTGCTGTGTTTCTGCATTCTTGCTTCTTTTTTCACACGCACAGAGGTACACACATACACACATGTACACACACATGTACAGGTACACACACGCAGTCTCCCCCTGGACCAGAACTCAGCAAAGCCCCAGGGAGTCCCTGAATGCACCAGTCTGTGCCTTGGGTTTGGGCAGTGTATTCCCAACTACCCCTGGCAGCAGTAAAATCCCGGTGTCTGAGTGAGGCTGAATGCAACCAAAACAGTATGAGCTCCTGCTTTATTCAGAGGCATTTACTGTGGGCTGTCTTCTGGTTCACTGCAGCCCTTCACAGCACTCGGTCAGTCCAAAGGGGCAGTAAGTACCCAGCTGTCTGTTCAAAGGACTCCTCAGACAGCACAGGAGCAGCGCTAGGACTCTTTGAAACCTTCCTCCAAGCCACCAGCAAGGAGGAGAGGCCAGGGTGTGATTGCTCCATGAAGTACTCCTGGGCATTTGAATCCAAAGGCAGAAGCAGCCTTGGATTGTGCTCATGGAAAGCACTCAGAGGGTCCAAAAGAGATTAATTGGCATGCCCTAAAACAGTTATCCCCTTTCTGGGGCTCTGATCGAGCAACACTCAGCTACAGCTGACAATGAGGCCTGAGTTGCTGAGTGAGGTGGAGAAGCAAACAGGGTTTGAGAGCCGCATGTCCTTGTGCAGGGAGCCTGGGTTGTCATTCAAAGCCTGAGCCTGGGTCGTAGTGATATGAGTGGTGACTTTTCTGGTGAGCTTTCTATACAGCACGCAAAAGCTTTTGATCAGCCGTGTTTACACTGTCATTACAACTGGTCTCACTGGAGAAATGAGAGTAAGATGCAGCAACTTTTTACATATTTTTGCCTCGTGGAGGTCTGACCTTAGATTTATCAGCTTTTCTCTTTTTGTGACTGAAAAATACCATACCTTTTGAAATCCAGACCTGACTGCTACACAGGTTTCTCCTCTCTTTATATAGGCTTTTAGTTGCCTGCAGCAAAGAAAGCATTGTGACTTACTTTTCTTTTTTTCTCAGTTCTAGGGAAAATTCGAACTGCAGTGGGCAGTGCCCAGCTTCTCATGGCCCAGAAATTTTACCAGTTCAGAGAACTTTGTGAAGAAAACCTGGTATGTAATTCTTCTGTTAGATACTACTATGTGCCTTTTACTAACCCTGTGAATAATCCTACATAATCTAAACTGATTTTCTGACTAACGTGGCAGTTTTTCCAATAAAGGCCTTGATATAAATTTGAGAGTAACTCAAACTTGTCAGAGTCAGCATGAGTTTCACAATAGCTTGAGATTCTTAAAATAAAGGCAAAAAGCTTTGGGTGAACTATCAGGAGGCTCTGCTACTGACTCCAGAGGAGCAAGGGTCTGTCCCTTGATCCTTGAGTTCATGGGCACACAGATGGTCTTTGGTCTTTGAAGGTGGACCAGAAACATCTTAAGGTCTTTGAGGGTGGACCAAAAATCTCCTGAGTTGGGCTTTCCCATGTGTTCCTGCAAAACAAGCTCCAGTCTAAAATCTGCCTCAGTGGACAAATGCAACAGAAATTGTCTCTGTCTTCATAAGACTTCCAATTCTTAATATAAAAATTGAAAAAGCCTTCTGATTGCACATCTTTGCAAATAACAGCCTACAACTGGGCAACCTGCTAGTGTCAAGTGCTGAAAAGCTAGGAATCAAAGTGTAGTCTCTGGTCTCCTTATGATTCTAAAAATATATACTTTATTGTTTTCAATAATTGCACCTTTCATGGTATAATCATCCTATCAAAATCTGTTGTCAGTGTGCCTGTGAGAAGCGCAAATAGAAATTTTATAAGGCAAGCAGCTGAGTCTTTTGGGTTTGCTGCTTCTGAAGAGGAAGAAAACTAAAGGCAAAGTAAAACTTGAGCCATGTAAAACACCATGCAAGGTGCTACTAGTAATTTATTTATTAACAACAAAATTAATAACAATATATCAGTGTAGTCCAACAAGGCCACAGCACCCACGCAACCTTGCTGACTGGTGTAAGGACTCCTCAGGATTTATGAAAAAACATGGTTGAAGTGAGTGTATGCAACATCTCATTTTAATTAAAGAGTTTCAGCTGGGAACCAGCTTACAGACACACATCCTGTAGAAAGCCTTCCCTCATATAAACCTTGCCAGTGGAGCAGGGATGGTTTCATGTACGCCCACTGCATGCAAAAAGCCTTCAGAGCTGGGATGCACTGAAGGGACAGAAGGAAGGACAGGATTTCTTGGGTCACCAGCCTGTGGCCCAAGCTGTGCTGAAGATGCTGACTGTCCAGATGTGCTCTTCTGAGCAATGCTCTTGAGCTGATGAGTTTGCACATACAAAGTAATGCTCCCCACCTGTGTCCCAGTTTCATTCTTCCCAAAAATCTACCTGTAGAAATGAGTTTACTGTGCTTCTGCATGTGGTCTTCTGAGCTTTTCACCCAGTACAGGTTATTCTTGACAAACAAACAAACAAACAAAACAGCAAACAAAAACCAACCAACCAAACAAACAAATTTATAAATTGGCCTGAGGTATATAAGAGACAATTTTACTTGAAATGGTGTATTTTTGTAAACCTTACATTCTCAGAGTGTGGAAAAAGTGTTCACACATTGGTACATCACTATTTGCACATGCAGGAAATGTACATTTGCACAGATACCACTTTTTTACAAGCATGAGCACGGTGGGGAATCCTTCCTCATGAAAGTGAAAAGGAGGCTGGCAATTGATTTCAGTGCAGATAGGATTGCTACCAGTTGTGCCCAGGAACATCCCTAGGCAGGTCCTGCCAGGGGGGCCCTTTACCCTTAGTCTGTGGGGGGTACCCGCTGCCTGTGGTGAGTGGGTGTTTGCAGGGCACAGCAGCTCAACGCCGAGCCAGACTCCTCCAAATAAAACCTGCCAGTAAGTAATGCTTTGCTTTGCTCCTCTCTCTGGGTCTTATCCATCACTTGGACCTGCTCAAACTGCTTTGCTAGTGAGATTCGTAACCATTTGCACAAATGCTTTACATTAAGAAGTACTAAAGCCAACGTGTTTTTTTCTTCTGTTGCACAGAATCCTAATGCACATCCACGGCCGACCTCCCAGGATTTAGCAGGGTTTTGGGATATGCTGCAGTTGTCCATAGAAAATATTAGTATGAAATTTGATGAACTTCATCAGTTAAAGGCCAATAATTGGAAACAGATGGATCCTCATGACAAGAAGGTAGAACACTGTAGATTTTGTATGCTTCATTTAAAACCCTGCACAAATACTGGACAGATTAAATAGGCCTCTGTGTTACAGCGTTGACATTAAAAATGTGAAATGAAGCTCATATCAAATTAATTTCATTGTAATAACAATGTTTACATAATAATCATCTGGGATATTATCTGTAATATGTTTCAGGCATATTTTTAAACCAAATCTGTCTTTGTGAATCGGATAATGGGAATGTGGTACTTTGTTAAGATTTACATTTAATCATATTAGACGATCAATCGTTGGAAGGAACTGCCTTATATATTGATTCTTAAAATTAAATAAATCACATTTACGGTTCATATTATTGCATACAGCAAGAGTTCTAGGTTGTGTTACTGAAAAACTAGGGAAGCACTGTAACCATCGCTGACTTTGGTAGCCAGATTACAAAGAGCAATATCAAAAATATGCCTTCCAAAATGTTACATGAAAGAATTACATTTTTTTGTCCATTTGTTTGGTTTGCTTTTTTTATTTGGGCTTTTTTAAAATGGGTGATTTCACGAACACATTCACTTTGCTGGTAGTGTTGTTTACCTGAGGTAGCATAAAAATCATCTGGAGCTTTGGTCTTTTCTTTCTTTCCCTTTTTTTTTTTTTTGGTAAATGTAGTCTTCTTCTGTCACCATAAAAAACTACCACATCTCCAAGTGTGAGTCACATTTCACTTTACATTCTTGTTTGGCACCATCACCTTTTTTTTTTCTCCTCACTATCCACCTCAAGACAAACAGCACTTGGGTGAGCCAAAATACACAAATGTTTCAGAAAATCCTTAGAACACAGACCCATTCCTAGAGGAATCAACGGTCTAATGTCACGTTCCTATAGGTATGTAATTTGGTGGCTGAATTTCTGCTGTGGCTGGTCTGATAGCAATGAGTACAGCCAACAGGTAGGGTCACCAGAAGGAGGGGGAGCATGGCTTACAGGTACAGTGGCTCAGACAGGAGTCCTGGCTACCCCAACTTACGGTCAGCTGGCTGCCGATGACCAAAGTGGTGTTTTCTTTTGGACAAATAACCATAATAATATCAAACCCCATTAATCTTGCAGCAGGAAGCTTGTACAGGCAGTGCTGGTAGCACTATTCCTCCTCCTCCAATCAAGACTAAATACTCATTCCTGACTTAGGAGTGCCATGTTCACACCATTTGTGCACATCTAGTGTGTTTTGTAGGGGAATGAATGGGAATGTGTTATCCTAGCCCAAGGTACTGAAGGCAAGTCATTTTCTTATCTTCTTTTTTTTTTCCAGTATCTATCAGAAAAGGAAGTTAAAAATGCCAAACATGCATGCACAGAAATGCTGGTATATGGTCTTTCATTAGCTTTTACAGTAAAGCGGGTAGGCTGAGTGTTTGCAATTGCAGCAGTAAGAAATGAGAGCGTTCCTTAAAAAAAATGTGCCTTTTCTTTGCTTCTGAAAAACATTTCAAAGAGTTTCCAACAAAAAGAAGACTATAACGGTTTAAAGGAAGTTAAGTAGTGCTGAAGAAAGGGACCTACAGTAGGAAGGTAAAGATTTTAAAGAATTACACTGTGTTCTTGTTTTAACAGCATTTGTCTATGATTTTAGATGAAACAGATCATCTCCTTTCTTTAAAGGATTTTTTTAAAAAAAGGAAGAAAAACTTTCTGTGGAACTGATATTTGCCTTTGGCCTTTGCCACTGGGCCCTTTTTAAGCAGCATAGATTAATCCTTGGATGGAGAGAAAAAGCAAAGTATGAATAAGTGTAACTAAGCACCTTTATATTTTGAGCCATGGAAGCTGTTGTGAGCAGCATGAGAGAAAACGAAAGGGCAGAATGGGACCTTTGTAGTGTGATAAAATCCCTTCACTCAGAGACCGTGTTCACAGTTGGAAGGGGATGTAACTTAAAAGACAATCTAATTAACTTGACAAAGTCTTTGTGGACGCCTGAAACTCAGTTCTGAATACACTTTTCTTTTGCGGGAGAGATCCCTCTCTGAGAGGTTTTTTTGTTGGTTTTTTTTTCTTTTTTGTGTGTGTATGTGTGTGTACATGCACCAGGATATACATAAAAGTCCTCCTTGTTGGTCACGTATCTGGAGCTAGCTGCCACCGTGATGATTAATGCATGTTCTCTTAACCGTTTTTAAGTTTTTCCTACCAGATTTTCTATTTCTAGCTGAATGTAGCTTCATGCCTGCTTAGCACGAGGCCAGAGTGTGTGAGCTTGCACAGCGAGACCCAGAGTGTGGGATTTTTGAGCAGACACCAAACTGCTACAAAATAGATACATAAATATGTGGTGTTTTTTAAAAAAACTACTTATTCTGACGCACCAGCTGCAGACAGCTAGTTCCCATCTGCATTTGGGAACGCCAAAGCCATGGCACCTCCGTGTTGCAGGAGCATCTAGCACAATGCACGGATAGAAGAGGGTGGCCCGGGAGCTGGGGCTCTCCAGAGTTCCTCTGCTGAGAGCAGCGTTCCCTCCCAGCTGCGCCAGTGGTGGGAGCTCGGTCTCTTTCCTAGTCCCTGGCACTAAGCAGGTAGCGGTGGGGGCCTCGGCCCCGGCAGCACCGTCCCCGAGGAGAAGTAGCACGGCGGCCGGCCCTCCCCTCCCCTTTGCCCTTGCCCTATGTTTATGAGCCCTTGAGCACAAAAGCCAGTTGACTGAAGACAGAAAGGCAGATAAGAGCTAACAAACCGTAGGTAAAATGTGTGTTCTAACTACTGACATATCCTAGTTTTTCCCGCCTTTCCCTGAGAAGCTGTATAATGCCATTAACCTTCTGCTTTGATCAGGAGAGAAGGGTCCCTCCTCCAGTGCCAAAGAAGCCATCGAAAGGTCAGGTGCCACTCATACGAGAACGCTCTCTGGAAAGCTCGCAGCGTCAAGAGGCCCGGAAACGGCTGATGGCTGCCAAGCGCGCTGCATCGGTCCGCCAGAACTCAGCTACCGAGAGCGCCGAAAGCATTGAGATATACATCCCCGAAGCCCAGACCAGGCTATGAAGGGATCCAACCGGGAGGACTCTCTCTGGCAAGACAAGCCTCATGTATAATCTGCCCCTCTAGGCTCCTGCTCAAGGTCACCACAAAGTATTTGTACCTCCTCCTCTCTCTCTCGCTCTCTCTCCCCTCCTCTCCCCCTCCCCTCTCTCTGTACGCAGCTGCCCCGATGCTCCCAGTGAACTCCACTGCCGTGGCGTAGTTGTCGGTCCTCCGAGAGATGTCCTCTAATCACCCTTGCTTTCTGAAGGTTCGCCCATGTCATCACGATGCTTTGTCACATGTACTGATGCTGCCACTTCGCCTCATGTAAACGAGTACGATCCTTTTCTCTTTTCTGTTTGAAACAAATAAATGCAGCACTCAGACTTCCACACACCTGCGCACCTGTACAGTAGATGCTCCATTTAACTTACTCATGATCTTTAGTTGACCTAAAGCTAGTCTGTTACCCAGTGTACAGCAATATCAAACTGTAGGGGACTTTGGTATTTTCAGTCATGCAGGGTGATCCTTTCGGACTCTGCCGTCTTCCTCACAAAAGATGAAAGGAGCTATGGCTCGGATTCCCTTCTTTTTATTACTGTTCTTTTTAAAAGCAGATGGCGCACTTTATTCTAAACCTCCGAATCACATCTTCACCTGAATTAAGGAGTCACACAAGGGGAGGGAGCTGGGGTGGGAGCAGGGAGGGGGGGAAGAAAACAAAACCCCACAGCTCTGGCAGGTGAAAAAGTGGAAGTATATCCCGCAGGTGAGATGGCGAGGGATATAAAAGATCCTGTGGAAAGATACCTGCACACTCACAGCTGCACAAACTGCCTCATTTTTATTTCATCAGTCACTACTTAAACATTTCAATCAGCAGAAGATTGTAAATTCGATCTTCCAGGGAAATAATCTATTTTGAAAGGCAATAAAAGAGTAAAAAGGAAGGAGATAAGAAGCAATGACAGTTGAAGAGATAATATAAAAGAAGGATTTTCTTGTCCAAGTATTAAGAATTTTTAAAATTGTACTGTATTGTCAATTCCTCTTGTATTGTATTGTATGGATTCTCCCCTCTAAAAAAAAAAAAAAAAGAAAAAAAAGAAAAAAAGCTTGGTTTTGTTGATGTCTTAATCTCGGTGGGACCATCCAATCTCATACGTCCACGCAGCCACATACGGACACCTGTAGGTGAATTACTGTACATGGAGCCTCTGATGCTTTTCCAGGCCAGGCTTGCTTTGCTCTATCCACAGCTGGTTGTATGCTACAGTTCAGACTGCCTATCACCAAACCGTCCCTATTTAGGAGTAAATTTCTAATTCAGCCTCCTCTTAATAGTATAAAGTACTCACTTGAACAGGAACAATAGACTATTTTTCACAAGTTATGGGATCAATATGAACTTAATATTTTTCACTACAAGCCTTCCTACTCCTGGCTTCTGCCATTGTTTTGCAATCACGAAAAATATGCATCCTAAGTAGCTCATTAATAGTGGGCGGAAATGGCAGATAATAGGGCTGGAGAGGAGCCTGAGAGGTCAGCTCCTGTGTGTCTGTCCCCTCCAGCCACCTCTTGCTGGAGCAGCATCTTGTCCTCCAGCTCCTCTGACGAGGAACGATGCCGACCACGCTGCTACTGGAATCTCTTGTGCCAACATTAGGAGAGTTATGTCAGGCATGTTGCTGAAAGCGAGTTGTGTGCGTGCGTGTGAGCGTGTGTGAGTGCGCACACGCGTGCCTAGCTGGCACCTGCTGCTGCCAGCAGAATTAGCGGGAGCTGCTTTGGGTGACAGGGCTGCTTTGGGTGACAGGGCTGCTTTGGGTGACAGGACTGGTGTGAGCAGAGGAGCGCTGTGCAGCCCTCGGCGCGTGTGCAGTCCTGCAGCAATGTCTTCCAGACGCCTCTGCTGCTCCCTGCGTTCTCTTCACCCTGTCTGCCAGGGCAGGGGTACGCGGGAGAGGAAGGCAGGCTGCTTTCTGCTCCCAGTGAGCACAGGCACAGGGACAGCCCCACCGTGGAGGGGCACGGGTGGCAGCCTTGCTGCAGGCCAGTGCTGGCTGGCTGTGCCCATGGCTGCTCAACCTGTATGGACAGTCCAACCAGTGAAAAACCCCACTGCACATGTGGCGTAATTCTGCAGCTTGCACTTAAAAAGCATTGAAATTTGTCATCGAAAAGTTAAGCTCTTGCTAAAACTATTCATCGAGACCATGCCAGACAGCTTCTTTTCCTATGACATCATAGCCAGGTGCTAATTTAATTTTATTCGAGAAAATAGGAGAGGTAATAGGTTCTGGCACCCAGTATTTTCATGAGAGCATACTAAAACCACTAGAGAATTTGCTACCTCTCAAAGCCATCGATATCTGAGCTATGTCTTTATAAACAGGGCACAAATATTTACTGCTGTGGTTTACAAGATAAGGGCTAATAATTTAATATATAAAAGACTTTTAACTAGAGTGATCAGAAATCCAGTTAACTCTAGAGTGCTTGGTGTTACAGGAGCTTCAAAAGGTTTGACCCTCTAAGCGTTTGAATACCAGTGTATTTGCTAGTTTTGAAACACTGCGTTTAACTTTTAGCAGCAACAAAACATCACCGTGTTTGCAGTATGTAATAGTGCCAACTGCCACTTTTGAGCATATATAGTCATAGGAAGTATTAATTATTTGGAACTCATTTGTACTGAAGTATTCAAAGCAGTACCTAGGTGAGAGTCCACATTCACAACTGTGTCGCAGACTTACTTAGTTTTGTGAACGTTTTATGAAAGATGAGTTAAGACTTTGGTTGACAAGTGGCTACAGAAATTTATATCCAGCAAGCTCCCCCCTAAAAAAGCAAAGACTAAAAGAAAAGTGAAGACTATCTAGTCTTGTACATTACAAATTATTGTATTTGTATATCATAGAATATTTTTTGTATCTATTTTAAATGAATTTATTCTTAGCTGAATGCTTGTTATTTCATTTGGCACTGGAGAGGTTATTATAATGTTTGCCTAGTTTTTTAGCAAAATATTAAAAATACAGCCAATACCAGAAAATATAAAATAATTCTGCCCCTAGAATGCCACTAGTTAACCACTTGACTCATTTACCAACACTAATGCTAGTATATTTGCTCCATCATCTGTTTTAGTATAATTTGTAACTATCTGGTTTTAGTCTAAACTGCCCAGTGTATATTAAAAATGTCTATATTCTGTTTCACTTCGGGACTAAACTATTGCTTTTTTTTCCTTGGGGGAAATTTTAGAAAAGGTTGGTTTTGTCTCCTGCTTCAAAAATTAAAAAAAAAAAAAAAAAGAGGTATTTATTATATTTTTTGCAGATGTTTCCATAAAATTCTCATAATCTTTTTGTAAAGAAAGATGAAGAAATGGATTAAAGATTTTTAATATTTGAAAAGGTAAATAGAAATAATTTATTTGTAATATATTTCAGTTTATTTATTGGTGTTCCCTTAATGCTTTGATGTGCACTATCACTTTAATTTAAACTATATCTTTGTGAATTTATTGAGGTTTTTGGTTTTTTTGTTTGGTTTTTTTTTAAGGAAAATGGTCAAATGCATATTTCAAGTAGAATGTAAATCACTGGCCTACCTGCATTCCCAAATGTGATTTTAAAAATGTTTTTGATTTGAAACAAAAGACACAAATTTGAAAACCTTTAGACAGAGGAGAGTGTTTTTATGGCTTAATGATTTGAGTTTCCATAGGATTATCTATCTGGTTTGTGTGTGGACAGGAAAATGTAAATAGATGAATGTTTCCCATAATGTAAAAAGAGCAAATTAATAAAATAATTAATGCACTGCTTGTAAGAGCTGTGGGTTTTCAATGCAAATTCGTTCTTCCAGAACTGCCAAGGCATTTCATTTGATGTGGTCAAGGATAAAAGCATGACAAGCAGAATGTTTCTCTTAAGCTCTCATTGCTTAAGACCGGCCCTGCACAGTCTCATCCAAAGCATCCTGCTGAGCACCCTGGAAGTGTTCATCTGCACAGAGTTGCTCACAGGCATAAAAGTTGCCGTGATCAAGGCCTTGAGCCTTAGCAAAATCTTCAAAGGCGCTTCTGCACGGAGCCCAGCCAAACCCCACTGAAGATGCCAGGAGTTACGCTGGGGACTTCAAAAGAAGTGGCAAGAAGACCCCAGCCTGATTGGTTTTCCCCTCGCTGGTTCCCTTTCATTTTCTGCTTATGTCCCACGATGTCTGAATTTTGGGGGGCAAAAGAGATCCCTGACAGGCATAGCTAACTTTCCCTTCACTGGAATCCTGCTTCAAGATGGGGTTTTTCCCACTGTGCGAAATAAAGACAGTCACCAAATCCCACAGAAACATGTCCTGGATGATGTTGTTCATGGTTATACCAGTACTTAAACAGGTCCTGATTCACTTTGTAGTACCTAGCAGTTACATTAATAGTGTGCCAGTGCTGCACCATGTACTGTCTGCCCATGCATAGACCCTCGGCACAGAAGGGCCAGAAAGATTTGTGCTACAGATCCATGGGCAGGGAAAATTCTGCTTAACACCAAGATGAAGGAATTTTTCTTCACATGCTGGAATTTATATGCTCGTTAGTGACTGATAAATGGATGCACCAGGGATGGGGGGCGGGGGGGGGGAATGCTTTACTACTTCAAAACCTTTCTGAGGTGTCTGGTACCTTTTTGTAATGAGGATAGCTCAGAGGGAGTAAAATAGCAGGTGTGTTTCTCGCTGTTCTCCAGCAGAATTATGAAGTCCAAGCCATGGCTCAGCCCTGCTTTTCATGCAGGTAAACTTTATCCCTATTTATACTCAATGTTTCCTTCCAGATCAAATCAGAAGCCTTCCCCAGAAGCATATTTTGTTGCCAGTTTGTTTGCCAGTGTCTGTTCTCTCCTGAAAGACATTGTTTTTGCATCACGCAATAGGCAAATAATTCACTTCAGCCATCAGTTTGGAGCATGCTCGCCTATCGAACCTGATGACTTTGAGCTGACATTTTTGATAGCAATTAATGATAAAAATATTGGCTGCTCTGCTGCTACTGGTATTTGTTGTTGAGGTCATAGGTTTATTACATGATTTGAAGTGCAGAGAGCAAGTGATTTTCTCTTTTCCCACTATGCATCATGTACTAGGGTTGGGTCAGCCCCACCAGCCAGCCCCACTAGCCATGGCCCTGACTGAGCAAACCTGAGACCAGCACTCACAGCTGAAAGATACTCATCCCCTTTCCCTTTAGTCTGCTGCTATGCCGGTGACCTATAAAATATTGCTGTGCTGTCACAGTAAGCTCAGTCACAACATCGTCCCTTCCCTGAGCTTTTGCACGCGGGGAGGTTTTTACAGCCCCTCTTCTGCACGGCTGCTTGGCCACCGTTGTGGCAGGAGAAGGTAGCTGCTCTCACTTGATTCGTCAGGATGTATTTGGATGCCAGCTGCAAAACATGACGTGACTGGCCCTTCCAGGCAGCAGCCAGGCTTTCCCACGCTTGGGTCCCATGGGCGGACAGCACCCTTCTCGGCAGTGCGTGTGATTACAGCCGGGCCTCTGTTGCTCCCTGAGTCACATGCCCCATTCGCAGCGAGACAAAGGGGCGAGCAAAGGAACAGGGCTTCCTGGTAATTGTGTTTTTCATGGTTCTCTTCACTGATCCAGTAACAACATAATCATTGAAATTAGAGACAGAAAAGCTCTGCTGGGGCATTGTGTTAACACTCTGCCAGTTCCAGATTGCGATCTACTGAGCTGTGGCAGGTAAGTCATCACCTCCCCAGCTCCGCTCCACCCACAGGGAAAAAAAACCACACACGAAAGAAGGGGGGGAAAAGAGCTATATTAAAAAACAAGCTGAGCTGTGACACTGCCACCACCTATTATGGGCTACTCCTGGTGCAGAGGCCTTCATCGTATTGACTCTTCACTTAACTATCTCTGTGACAGGGTGCCGAGCTTTTCCTCCTTTTCAGCCAAGCAGAATGGAAACAATTAGGGATTCTGCCACCTCTGTTCAAAGAGGGGGGAATACTGAGGTGTTGGAGAGCCTCTGAAGAAGGCAACCACTGCACAGCCCCTGAGCTACACTGACGGTGACACTGCCATATTTCAAAACTGTCCAAGGTTTTGGGAGAAGGATGGGCCTTGCCTTGAGTTAAAGAAAAGCAGTAGGACAGACTGTGACGGATGTTTTGTGGCTATCAAATATCTCACCAAGGTAAGATAAGTCACTGCGTAAACAACCATGTGCTGAGGCAAACACCTTAGTTTGGAGATGGTAACTAGGGAGCTGAGATGTTGAATAGCAGAAGGTAACCCATTCCGACGTAACTCACCTATTTCCCCAGTGGGAATGTCCAACCTATCACTTGTCCTGGCTTCAAACTAGAGAATTATCAAAGTCATGTCCTTAAAATACTATATCTTACTTTTTCCTGTTGTACTGACTATGTGTGCTCACAATTGCAATCTGGAATGGCTTTGTGAGCGTGTGTTCAGGACTGTGGTTATCCCTGATTTTTTGTAGCACTGAAAAGTTACTGCATTGCACGAGTTGGGCTATTTTGTTATCTTACAGCACGTTCTTTTTTCTATTTTTTTTAATAAGTGGTTGTAATAGTAACTCATTGTGCTCCAATCCTTTTGCCAGTCTTCAGAGGAAAACTCCTATCACCTGAAAAAAAAAAATATACTGAAACTTCTTCATTTTGTAGACTGTTGTGGCAAGTCTTGGCTAAGCTAGGCCTAAGGGGAAGGAAATTGAGATAACTGATGCACTTCAGCATGTGTCATTCCTCATCTCTCCAGTCAATAATTGACAACAAAAGGGGGAAAAAAATCATACGCATCAGACAGCTCACAGATGATGCACTAAACCTGAGATGGCATTTTGCTGTGCTGTGGGACAATCACACCTGTAGCAACAGCTGAAGGGAGAAATCCCTTCCCACCTTGGAGCAACGTTTCAGTGAACAGTTTCTAAATATGTGACACCCCTTCCCAGTGCATCAGTGCCACCATGACCACAATTCTGCCATCTCCACAAACCCCAGAGGCAGCATCAGCCCCGGGTGGTGCCAGCTGAGGGCAGGGAGATACAAGCCATGGGCAACAGCAGGCCTTGCACAGGGCAGGGCATTGCTGTGGAAACAGTGGCAGCTCTAGGGGCATGTGGTGTGGATTAAACACAACCCAAAGGTAATGCAGGTCAGATGGCTGCTGCTTCCATGAAGTAAGCTGTCATAGTGGGAAAGAAGAGTTTGAAAGGGTGACTTCTCTTTTCATCTCACTATCTACTGTTTTAATCCAGGATAAGAACCAGGCTTTGAATTTTAGTGGAGTTACACAACTGCATTTGCAGTGTTGGGAGATAAACCGGACTTAATCCCAGACTAATTGCCAGCTATAAAATTTAGTAGAGGCGTACATAAAGACAAACCTGTAGCAACTTCAATGGAAACACTGTCCATGTGTCAGTCTTCAAGTGAATCCAGAAAAGCTTTGCCTAAAACATACAAATTTTAAGTCATGATCCTCTGCAAGAGGATCCTATGATCCTGCTCACTGCCCTGATTCACCACATAGTAAATATTGCTGTTATTTAAAAAATGTAAAAACCGGTGGCTTACGTCAAAGAGGCTGTATGACTACACATAACAGAGAAACATCTTTGACAAACAGATGGCGTGTATCAATCTGAAAGACTCCATGAAGCACTCTTTTGTATTACTAACCTAATGCTTCAACTGACAAGAGGTTTCCTTTTGTTTACATCTTTCCTGGCAATAGCATCATGACAACTGCAGCCTGTCTGCAAGAATGTACACGGACCTGGGAACCCAGCCATACATTAGCAAACTGCAGCGTACTCCACACGTTTCTCATCCTTTGCTTAACAACCTTGCGCTTGTAAAAAAAAGCTGCTTGTGTGCCGTACTGCATTCATTGTGATGATTCATGTCTGTCAGCTTCTGCCAGGCAATACTGGGATTTCAGGTAGGAAGCAGCCCACCTCCTGTATTTTCTCTCTGAGATAAAAATTTCGTTAGTGGAAGGTGGGAAATAAAACCAGGAAACCAAGCCAAAACAAAGAAAATCTGTTGAAGCATGCAGAGTTTGTCATTAAAGTATAACCCAAGCAGATTTTGTTTGTCAGCAGTTGCATAAGCCAAAACAAAAATTCTGAAATGATTTTTAACTGGAACTGTTTTCATATCAAGTAGCACGTGTGAGCTTAACACTAATGGTTCAAGGCCTTCCCAAGTGTCAAGTGGTGTGACTGCAGGTGCTGTCACAGCATCCCTGCCACATGCATCAGCGGTAGTTGCCACTGCCAGGGGCTGCCAGCTGCAGTGCTGGTGGCCAGGAGGCCTCCCTTGTGGCACATCCCTCACTCACACGGTGCGAGGGCATTGTGCTCTAGGAGCCATGTGTTTTCTGCTTTACCTCACACTGACACCAAGACACAAATTGAGTCTCGGTTGAATGGATCTCCTTGAACACCGAAATTACACTCAAACGCCAATAATTACACTTGCCTGGGATGGAGGCTTGTTTTTGAACTCACACAGCTTTTGTTAAATTATCTTTACACCTCAGGTCTCTGTCTCTCTGATATTTCAATAGACAACATGAAACTCTGCTCTAGCACCTCATGAGCCAGTGTATTACATTTGCTCTGGACTTCCAACATTGTAACTGGGAGCAGAAGTTGGATCTGTTTTTTTCTTCCTCTCTTAAAAGGTCAGGGAAACATGAAACCGCAAAAGGCTAATTCTTCTCTGTGTCACATTTCTGTGAGCCCACAGGGCAACATAGCACTGGTATTTTAATGCTTTTTTTTCCCCCCTGACTTTTCAATCCACAGTTCTTGGCACAACTGGTGACAGCTCACACAGTAACACACTTACTCTCGCATCATTCCTTCTAAGCTGCTTCTGATGAATATTGGGAGCACCAGAAAGGGTCCCAGCCACTGTAGCACACCTGTGATAAGCAGGGGGAAGAGCCTGGGGTCATATCACAAGCCTTGGCCTCATCACAGGTTTTCTGGTTCTAGTGCTGCATGGTCACAATCCACAGTATTCAGCACACAGACACTTGGTTATCGTTAAACTTTAAATATTGCAAGAAGGTATTCAGTACGATTTAATATTCCTATTAGTGCCTCCAAAGGCCCAGCCAGAGAAGCTGCATTTTGCTGGGCTGAGCACAGTGTAAATATTGATGGTTTCTGTCTTGCAGTGTTTACAATCCAAGAAGGAGCCCTGCACCAGAGCTCTCTGCTACAGTTTCGTTATTTGTCTTCGGAAATGATTTGTCTGATTTAAAGCATCATAAATGAGCATGTCCTTTCTTTTGCCACTACTGCTAGAGCAATTTACTTTACTTTGCTGTGAAGGCAAAGTTCTAAACCTAAATATTTTATCATCCTGATCAAGAATTAGTCTTTTGATATAAACCCAGAATCCAATACCTTTTCTGAAGCTGTAATATGCTGCAATAAAACATGACCTCACAGTTCCCAAACCCTTGCCAGGTAAAAATGATTCAGCACAAGCAAGGCAAAGCATCACTTTGCTCCCCTGTAATAGGGACATGCTCTTAGGTAAACTCACTCTAAGATTTGATAATGGAAGAGGCTGCTCCCAAAGCCACCACACTGACAAGACACAGATATGTGGCAGTGGTTGTGGAGAAACCCACATCAGGAATCAGGTAAGTTAATGTTACACCTGTATACAGCAGGAACAGACACTGCAGGAATGGCTTTTGGCCCAAGGCCAAGTGCCTTGCTGGGGGTGCTGGTGTTAGGAAATGCAGTGACAAGCTTCGACAGCTGCAAGAGTCAGCACTGACGCACAGGTTGCTGTACCCTTCCTCCAGCTGAGGATAAAACCTCTGCAAGGGGGTTGGGAGCTGTGCTATGCCTCAGAATACGGCTGGGCGCTGCTGCCATCCATCATGCAAGCACAACTTCCTCAGAGTTCAAAGGCAAAGTTGCAAAAGACTTGTTATTCCTCAGGGTGTTCTGAAGATTTATATACTGTCACCTACCTGGGCAGTGGGAGATGTTTACCTGTCTCCTGTGTCAGCTGAGCTCGGGGAACAGTAACGTGATTGCAACACTTGAATGCTCAGAAATGCTTTCTGGCTCCTCATATCTCCTCATCTGATCTCCAGGACGCCTCACCACTGTTAAAAAGAAAACACCACCAAAGCACCACCCAGCTCCAAACCATCTGAGGTGTGGGCCCAGAAGCAGCTCTAGCGCTCTCCTTTTCCCCTGCTGTTGCAGCCTGCAATTTCACAAATGATACTTGTTCTTCCCACAAGCCTCACTTCACTTGGGGTCAGGGGGAGGCTTAGAGTCAGGGGTTTCACCCGAGGCAGGTTATACCCGCAAACAAGAGAGCGGACGTGGAAGGACAGCCTCACGCCAACACCGCCACCACCGCGGTGCTCATCAGAGCGCTTCGGCCGGCGCCGGAGGCTGATTTCAGCGCTCGGCCTCTCGCCGCTGCCCGCACGGGGAAGCTCGTACCTTGTTCTTGCTGCCCCACGGCCGCACACCCAGCGCCTCGGGGCCGCCGCCAGCGCTCCCGTCCGCGCTGTGCAAACACCGCTGCGCCCTTTCTCCACACGGATAATAATAGTGCCGCCCTCATTTCCCGCTCCCGGGAGCCATGGTGCGGGCACCCAGCGGCAACTACAGACGCTGGCCCAAGGTCTGGTTAATGTTTCAGCGCTCTGAGCCCATCACAGGTTGCACTTTGAGCCGTACACAGCACGTTACTGGCGGTCCTGGTGTTTAGAGGTTTTTTTCCACCGACCGGTTGGGTGCCTGCTCCTTTTTTAAGAGGAGTCCGATACCAGAAATCTCATGTGTTGTCAAAGCACCTGATTTCCACCCACACTGGTGAAAAAAC
Organism: Platysteira castanea; assembly: GCA_013397175.1. NCBI lineage: Eukaryota > Metazoa > Chordata > Aves > Passeriformes > Platysteira > Platysteira castanea. The sequence goes on along the minus strand of VYXC01012075.1, from coordinate 449,946 downwards.
AGTAAGCGTTCTGTCATCAGCATAACCTTGATTTCCACAGACTTTGGGGGTTTTTGCACCTGAGAAGAGGCTGCGGCATCACCAAATGCCCTGTTAACAGCCAATGGGGCAAAGTACTTGTTTCCTTTGTAGTGAAAAAGTTCAGGGCCGGATTTTGATTATCACAAGGAGTAGTAAAGTACACAGAGCAGAGATCGCGCATTGGGTAAGATTTATCACCGAGGTGAAAAAACCAAACAGAAACAGCAAAACAAACTCCTGCCCAGCTGATGCAGCACTGCCCCACATTCTGGTGTGCTCAGCCCCTGTACCTGTGCGGCATACACAGCTTGTGGAAAAGGCTGGGCTGTGCTCTGGATGTCGCACAGCCTTCCCCGCCACAGCACTACACCACGGCACGGCTGCCAGGGGAGCCCTGCCAGGACAGCTGGGCACTGGTGGGCTCATCCTGCCCTTTTGATGAGTAAAGTAAAAAAGTAAATTGGGTGAAGTACCAAAGTCCAGTGTCATGCCACTTAGCTTACATACAAGGAAAAAAAAAAATAATAAAAAAAAACAACAACAGAGAAGGTATCAAAGGACCTCTACTTTTATTTTGTATCAGGATCTGTTACCCTGAACCGTGGTTATTATGTCAAGCACTCTTGTTTTGAATGTGGTGTCGATGATGGATGTACTCCCACACTACACCCAACTTGCCTCTTTACAAGTGTTTGAGTATTCTTCTGCAAGTCTGGGAAAGAGGAAAATTCACATTTTACACAAAATTAAAGTCCTGCCTGACAGGTCCCCATCTGCTGGCCGTGTCTCTGCTGTGTTGTTGCTGTTGTCCTGCCTTGGTTGGGCTCTGGTGCAGGCTAAGCTCCCCTCAAGGTTCCCAAATAAACTATTTTGTGTCTCACCATCAGGTTGATCTACCCCATGCAAATATCCCCAGCCGGCAAAAGTCTTGGGGATTTAGAGGCAAAACATGAACACTGCACTCGCAGTGGTGGTTTGGAGAAAAATGCAGACGAAGGACCGAGCTTGCAGACTCTGCCGGTAAATGCCGCCAGCGCACACAGGGGGAGATCTGAAAAAAGCTCTCCGCTCCCGACTTGCACAACTGGACGGTGAGCAGAGAGAGGTAGGAGCCGTGGGAACTGGCAGCGGGGTGACACAGGAGAGCGCGGGGACTGCCAGACTATTCAGCTGCAGTCCAGAGACTGACAGCTGCGGCAAGAGCCATCTTCCTCCCCCCTCCCTGCAAAACATTCCCTCTCCTACAGATTTGCATAACCCTGTGTACATTTCCTGCAGTCCTTGGGCAACGAATAGACTTGTGGTTCAACAATTTACAGGATCAAAGGCAGATTATGATCCTATCGCTGGAACAGTTAAGTTTTTACATGTGGGCTTTTTAGGTATAATTTATCAAAGATCAAACTCCAGTGTATCCCAGGGAAGTAAGTTCAGGCAAACCACCTGAACAGGCGTTCAGGATCACTTTTTTTTTTTCTTTCTTATGTATAATCGAAAGGTTTTATTAGGGTTTTCTTAAAACCCATAGCTCTCACTCTGTATCCAGCCACTGCTGGCTGGCCGCAGTTTCAGATCCCCAAGGTGGATCTCCTAGGCTGCCTTACAGCAGGGGATTTCCTAGGGCAGGAAGCCCGTCCTGCAGGGAGGGAGGCTCAGCCAGCTCTTCCTTCAATGGCAGACAGGGCTGAGGGTTTTACAAGCGCCTTGCGTGCGATTTCCCTGCTCTCTGTCCAGGCCCCTGGCAGCTGGAGAGGAAGCAGCACGTAATGAGCCCCAGGTGGAGGGAGCAGCTTCAGCTCCGCAATGGCAGCTCCCCACACCCTAAAACAAGGGAGCCACCGGCACCGGGCAGGCAGCTGGGGCAGCCCACTTCAGCCTAGGCTAGACAGCAAATGCAGATGAGGGCTGGGGTAAGGCAAGGACTAAAGGCAAATCTTCAAGGAAGTAGAAGATCTGAAGTCAAACTCCCCCTGAGCTCAACAAGCCTCACGGAGCGGCTGGGTCATGCCACCGATGAGTCACTTCTGCCAGATGGGGAGAGTCTGGCCAGCACAGGCATCAGCTGGTCCGTGCAGCCCTCCTTGCTCTTCTGACCCCTGAAAGGAAACCTGAGCTTCTGCATCACTGCATTTCAAAAGGAAAGGAAATTAAATTTTTCACAGCGGAAATACCTGTTGCTTATCAGTGTAAGTATGAGAGAAACCGACTCAGCCCCCCACACCTCCTTCCATGCCTTCTGCTTATTTAAACTCACACGGCCACATCAGAGGAAGCTCAGAGAGTGGTGCTGGCTGTTGGCACAATACCCAGCTGGGCTTCACATGCTGCCCTCCCCGAGACCACCAGCACGCTGGGATCACATGCAGGTGAAGGAGTAAGGTGTTGCAGGACCGAGTGCGAACTCTCCCATGGGGAGACCTCTATGTCTGCATTCCCACCACCTCCTCCTAGGCTCCAAAGAGATGGTGAGGGATGTCACTCTCCCTTCAGAGGGTGACTGGCACATTGCCCTCTGCCCCAGGCGTCATGGACACAGTAGCAGGGGTCAAGGTAGGTTTGGTAGGGGAAGGGAGGTGGAGGGACTGCTGCTTTACAACAGACCGGTATGTGCTTTGCAGATGCAAATCTATACACTAAACCGAGATATTTGCAGGAGGTTTTTTCCATGTATCACCAGCTAAGGAAGAAAGACTTTTGAGGAGGCCTTTGGAGAGAGCTGGCAGCACATCACTGGAAATACCTTGGCTGACTGCAAGCCAGCTGAATTTAACATGAAGAATGAGTTACAGAAGCAGCTGCCTAAGCAGTGGTTAATATGAGAACCTAAACTAACCTTTTAGTTCAGGTTGGCAGCGGAATGTCTGCTTCACACCTCGCCAGGAGAAGTGAGCAGAGCCAGGACTCTGAAAGCACACTGAAACCAGCAACACCACCCACTCAGACCAAAAAAGAATCCCTCCATTTTTGAAAACGCCCATTGGATTTTATTATTAATTGCTTCTCTCTTTGGCTTACCCCTGTCACAACACAGAAAGCAGAAGTTAGAAAAAAGTTGAGCTATCTACACAGGGAAAATGTGCTTTCTCTCATGAACAGAAGTTGATCTGTTTGCATCAGAGCAAGATTTGTTGCTCTGGTTTGTTGTGGTTAGTGTATTGGAGTAGCAGAGACCAGATGCCTTTCAAAACAGTACAAAACTAGTCAAAATATCTCTAACCTGGTTAAATGGACTATGCATGATATTCTGTAAGCACTCTCAAGTCAAATGGAGAGAAATGATAGAGGGAGAGTTCAAACAAGGAATGAGGCTAGAAGTACAAAAGAAAACAAAACATTGGACACAAGGTCAAGCAATCAGAACATTACAGGCTAGAAAAGGAAGTGAAATTACAGGCTCTGGCAAAACAGCTGAATGCTTACTCAGGAAAATTACAAAACTGTTGTGATCCTTACCATCAGTTATGTGTCTACTCTCCAGAACAACTTCCATGACAAGCTTTACAAATTCATAAAAGCAAGCTGAGGGACATCACATTCTTCTCACACCAGTCCAGTGATTTTGTTTATTTTTTTAATATAAACACCAGGACCAATACATGTATGGTATCCTTACTAGGATATATATAGGAGATATATATATATGTCTATACACACACACACAATTGTGTCTTGGTAAAATCTATAAGCTGATGGCAAATTATGATCAAGACTGTCTTCTCCATCAACAGCTTCTACAGGAGAGGCTTCTAAAGGCCGAAAGCCCCCAGCTAAGCACTAAAATCTATTTGCCAATCAGCAAAAAACCAATTTTGCTCCTGCAAAAGAGCTAGAACACCAGAGGAGAGGCTGAGAGAGGGAAGATTAGATAGGATATACCAGTTAGAGAAACCAAATGGTTTATCCCTAATAAAGCCACTCAGGCCCTAACTCTTTGGTTTTGGGGAGGAAGTAGAAGCAAGTATGTGTGTGACACCTGATTTCCCACAGAGCTATCAGGTTGTAGGGACTTCAGAGGCAGGATCAAACATTCTCTGTATACCTATTGAATACCATACTAGTAAAACTACAGGCCTCACAGTTGGGAATTATTTCTGTACTACTACATATAAAAATGAATGTTTCCCAAAAAGAAGGTGAGTCCTGCCAACTTGTGAAATGTCACTGATGGAGGAGCTCCAGGGCATTATTTCCCCAGCAGTGTGGCAACCCTGCAGAGATGGAAAGACTCAGAGAAGCCATGCAAACATAGATACACCTACTGCAAAACCCATAGCTCTGGGACTGACCCGCTGTCGCTGTAGTCAGGTCAATCCTCTTCATTGTCAGCTAAATGATGTGATGAAAGGCTCATAACAAAAACCACGTGCAGGGTTTATATATGCCCAGACAAGGGTTCTTCACTCCGAGAGGGTCATGTTGTTACACACCTAGAGATAGGGCTTGGTGCCCAGGGCAGGCACTGCCTGGGCTGCAGTTAGAGAAATCAGCCACAGCCCTGGTCTGTGGTCCCGGAGAAGCTGTCCAAGAATTAAGAGGGTTAGATGGTTGTCAGCTGCACTCATTCAACTCACAGTCTGCCACCTGTGCCCCCCCTCCTCCCACAGTTAAGTCACTAAATCAAAGCATTACTACCTCTGTGCGTTTTTACAGGTTTATTACACATTGTGTAAGCAGCTGAAAGATCAACACCTTGTTTGTCAGTAGAAACACATGGAATTTGGCAGAAACCCTGCTATCCAGTGGAACACAGATTAGCTGGGAGGCAGATGCGACTTATTCATGGCTGCATCAGCTTCAGGGACTGTGATTCATGTTGCACAATGAAGCAGCACTGCAGCACTACAAAAAGCTGTAAAGTCGACCTGTTGGAGGGAAAGCTACCCTGTTCTGCAAATCTATGTAGCAGGACTTGAGATTCTTGCCAGTTGTGGTCCCAGACCTGACGCCTCAGCTCCAGAAAGAAAAAGGAGTTTAAAGGCAAATAAAGCCAGTTTCAAAGGGAAAGGTGAGCAAAATGGCTTTGAGCTGTCAGCAGGAGTGCATGCAAAATGTAGATGGAGAAAGCATCCTGAGTTTTTCCTTTGTAGCATAGCTAGCACAGGTTTATGTGATTTTCTGTGTGTGCAGAACTCCAGGCACTCGTTGTCGTGACAGGGACTGGAATAGACACTGAACCTCATACAGCACACATGGGTACAATTATCATGTCTGGAACAGCAACAGCTCTAAGTGACATTTTGCTAGAGTGAGTGGCTAATCTAATCTCTTCTCCTGCAGTCTGAACACTAGAACTCATGGGAGAAGAGCCCGCTGAACCAGCAAAACAGGATAGAGACGTAACAACGCCGGCAGTTGGTGAACAGGAGACTTAAAACAAGTAATGTCCTGAAAAGTGAACATGAGCTGTATTTGTGCCAGTAATCCCTACTGGGAAAAAGCCAGGCGGGAAGTTGACAATTGCAAAATGCCAAGTAGAGAAAGGAAAAAAAAAAATCCACTAAATGAGCTTTAAAGAGAACTACAAAGTACTCCAAGGGTTCTTTAAAAAACCTGCTGCAAGAGTGCTGCAAGAAAAATGGCAAATGAAAAGAGACTTTGACAGGCAGGACACAGTTAACTGCAAGTGGCCTAAATACCATAGGTGTAAAAGTGACACTAAACAGGGTCATGGTGCACCTGGACTCTCAGCTGCACTGCACCTTCTGTGGGCTGGGCTTCCCACTGCAGCCTTACCTCATCTCCAAGGGGAAAACTGATTATTCCCCACCACACACACTCTCCCTCCCTGGTTGCTGCTTACCTTCTCCCGCCTCCCCTTTTCCAGTGAAGTTACCGCATGTCCCCCGCTCTGCCTGGGCAGCAGAATCCCACTGTTAGCGGAGCCAGCATCGCCCGGGAGGGTGCAGCCGTGGAAGTTATCCCAGCTTCCAGCTCTCCTTGCCCCATTCCCTCCCCCACAGCTCGAGGCCAGCTGTTGCGGCTCCAACGGTTTTACAGCCATGTGCGCTGACCTCATGGCACAGGCTGGGAGACATGTGGGACACCACAAGCCCCCCCACGACAGGCAGCGGGACACCACCCCCTCCCCGCACGCAGGCAGCGACGCCGGGCTCCAGATTCCCTCCCCACTGTAATTATTTTTGCTTTGCGCAGAGATTTATCACATGCAGCTGCCACAACTTGTTTACAAGACACAAAAGCCATGAAAACAAGGTTGACGAAGCCTGCGTGTGAGCTGTTTTCCCTGGCATGAATTTTGTCATACCTCTTAGCTCGCTGACGCCCTGGCTGGCCACTCAGTCTCCAGTAACTCACGGCAGTGCCTTTCTTTCACCTTCAGAGTAGCCAGTGTGTGTTTTCAGACAGAGGTTGGGTTTTGACAAAACTGCTTTGCAATTAGGTTTATCACTGCTGCAAGAACAGCAAAACCACCCATGTTGTCTCACTGCTGGTTTTTTTTTTTTTCCATGGTAAAACAAGTTTCACAAATACAAATTTTTGTTTGCTCTACCAGGGACGTGTGGCCAGCACGTGAAGTCTTTGGTTTGTTACTAGGACTCCTGCTCAGTTCTGGATCCCAGCTCCACCCACTGCCCTACATCTACCTACTTTTGATAACTTTAGATAAAGTTACTTCAGGTTTATGCTCAGTAAGAATAGGTTTAGGTAAACTTCAGTAGCCTGCACCAAAACTATCAGTGCTAGATTACAGGAAAGAAGAAACTCCTTTTTGATACATTTTAGTGGGTACTCATTATATTGAGTCATTTTCCTCCTCTAAGTTAAATAACACCTCAGGATAGTTTCAAGCTTTCACATGGTGTGGTGTCAGGCGCTACTCAGCCACAGGCGTTTGACTTACAGCCGAACTTCCAGTGTAACCTTAACACAAGCAATAATTTAAGAAGTATATAATTGGCCTCAAGCAAAAGTGGCCACCAGTGAAGTTCCAGGGTAAGTCAGTCAGCAAAATGGAAATGCAGTGCTCATCACACAGGCAGGACTTTGGTGGTCATTTACACTAATGACACTTTGTGTGGCATAATGGTAAATGAAAACAGCAGAGAGACCACAGGCTTTTACTTTCAATGAAAACTGTTAACCTGAATAGCAACAGCTTTCTTCCTCATTCTATTTTCATTTTCAGTACTGCAGCTGCTATAGTGAAATTACAGAACTGGTCAGCTCAACCACCAAAGTTTTTTCTTTCTAAACTTGCTGACAATTTTTATTTTAAAGGGCAAAGTAATGAAGAGTAAAGATCTCTGAAAATGCCCTTTAATGATCTGAGTGCCCCACTTTTTCTTTACCCCACAGCACACCAGCAAGCTGCTTTGAAAAAAAGGAAACAAAACTAGAAAATGTCGAGCAATTCAAATCAAGCAACATAAACTTATTTGTGAGGCTGTTTTTCTTTCATCAGTGCTTGAAGCATGGGTGTAAGCAGTGTTGCAAGAAAGTTCCTTCCTGCAAGAACAAGCAAGGACAAGGCATCTTCCAAACCTTTATCAAAGATGACACTCCACTTTGGGTGTGGGGTAGCACCCCTTAGATAAATCACCTATTCCACAAAACCATGTCTATTAACCAACTCTTCCCTCAACATGAACCTCAAAGTTACAAAAAAGTACACTTCCATTTTACAATTAGTCATTCAAAAAACCCAACCAAACAATACATACAGAGGCATCCCAGGAAAAATAGCTCAGAAGTATCAAGTACAGTGTGTCCAGAGAGACACTACACAAGGCTCTTCAGTACTCACCAGCAATTCCTTGAAGACCGAGTATTACAGTCATCGCTATGTTCAAAATTATTTTCCAGTTTTATTTCCAAAGTATTTTAAAAAGTAATTCTATATTCATACAGTGTATTAGGATGACTGTGTTAGCAAAGCTGGTGCAATCATAAGTAAACCAGTGTCTACTGTTTGGCATTTTGATTTTAAACATGAAAGTTCAAGAAAGGCAGAAGTTCGAATTCCAAAGAGTACTCCAGAGAACAGACAGAGTATTTCTGACACTGAAAACCTGTAAAGGCCACAGCAAAACAGAATGCATACACAGCGGTCAGAATATTGCAGTCTTCTTTCTACTCATAATGATATCCTTAAATTCACCAACTCTCCTGCTCCTCAAAGCCCTCCCCCAACCTCCCAAACAGACAACTGGTTTGTTTTTAAGGATTAGCCGGAACCAATTTTTTACCCTAGAGGTCTCTTATTTCACCATTGCTGGAAGGATAAGGGTGGGCGACTGACATTCAAGTAACTTGAAATGTGAGCTGCAAGTCTTCACATTTTTCAGTAATAAGTCATTTTGATAGCAAAGTCCTTTTCTGAAAGGTAACTTAGATTCTGTTGGCAAAAATACACCCCAATACAACAGGGATCTCTTCTAAATCTCAGCCAACCACCTGTTTAAGTATCTCACAAAGACCTGGCTCCCAGAACTCAGATTTCAACGCAATACAGCCTACTTTATTTCAGTCTTCTAGAATTACTGAGTAAAAGCCCTGTTACTACTAGTCCAAGTAAGGGTAGAAGCCCCTGCCCTCCCCCATCAAAATTTGTCACCAGTCATGTCTAGGAGCTGCATCACGAAGATCTGTAAAGAACACTTGTCCCAGCCCCTCTCGTGGCCTCTTCCTTTTATCTTCAGATCTTCCCCGTGGGCCATCACATTTCTCAGCCCTAAGGTATTTCAAGGAGCCAAAAGCTGGAGCTCTTAGACAGGCCCAAGGTCTTCCTCTGAAATTTAGTCAGAGTTGCCTACATAGCTCCCTTTGGCCCCTTAAAAAAATTTCAACATAGCAGAACACAATCAGGTACTTCTGGCCCACTTTTCAGCATTCTTTTAAACATCTGGTTAACAACAACTGCTAGCATAGCTCTCTAAACCATACAAAGCCAGTATGAGCTCAAAAATATTTCTCACTTCAATTTATTTTAAGGGTAATTTGTGTTTTCTGCAAAGCTTGCGTTCAACAAAATACTCCGTATGCATCACTTTTAAAGAAAATATTTTATTATATTATGGGAAAAAAGCATGATCATCCAAAGTTTGTATTGTTAAAAAAATTGAAAATTTAGACAGCGTGTCGGTATATTCCGTTCCACATGGGAATGATAAGAAGACTCTATATCATTACTAGATATTGCACAGTCTGAAAGAAACAAAACAAATCACATGATCTTGGGAAACATCTCACATTATGAAAAATCTACAAAGAAAACATTAAAAAAAACCCCAACAAAACACACAATCCTTTCTTTCTACAGTAGCTTTAAGTTTATAATTCTTGGAATGACCGTATTCCACTGAAGACCATCTCAGTGACAGGAAGCTTCATTTCAGCAATCCCCTTGTGCAAATAAGATTAATAAAAAAAAATAATAATAATGCAGTGAAGTCTTTTGATATCGTGTGGGTGGCAATAACCACACAGCTGTTAGATCCCTGCCTGGTAAAACAAAACTGGGAAGGAGAAGGAAGGGGATTTAGGCCATAAGTTTCGCCTGCAACTCCATCTCTGCCGCCCGTTTGAGTGCAACATCCACCAGTAGCTGAAATCCACTAAAATCCTGGTTAAGGTCTGGTGGTGTTGGAGGAGGAGTGTTAAAGAGCCCACTTTGCGTGTTTGCACCAGGTCCCAGTTTAGATGCGTCCTCATGGCAGGAGAGGGCGTTATCTGTGAAGCCACCGGCCGGGGGCTGCTGCAGGTCCGTGGTCTGGCCTACATCAGCTGGCTGGCAAAAGTGGAAAGGGGCATCTTTCAACGCAGTCACAGTCGTGTGGCAAATCACCGACGGCCGAGCCAGGACCGACCCCGGGGAAGCCGGCTTGGAAGAGGACACAGTCTTGCCGAGCGGTGCGGCAGCGGGAAGGAAGGCGGTCTCCTCCAGCAGGGGAATGTAGTTCTTTGTGCTGATGGCAGACTCCACCAGGCCGCCCTCGGGAAGCTTGGTCCCTCGCCGCGAGATAGTGAACTGATTTGGGTCTTTGCCATCCTTCCTCAGCATGTCAGGTAACAGCCTGCGGCGTGCATTGATAAACCAGTTGCAGACCTGGGAATATAATGACATCTTAATTTATACCTTCATTCATTCCCAACTATGTGCCACTAGAGCGGATGGTTAGATTAATGAATCCCTCCAAGCAGTTTCCTTCACTGCACAACAAAATAGAGACCTACTGACAAGTTCTGACACGCCTGGCAAAGGCCCTTCCCTCGTCCCAGTGCTCTAGCACCAACTCCCTGCTCCTGTTACAGAAACCCCCGGGACATGTGAAGTCCAAACTAGGGGTTTAGCTTTTAACTTTGTGCACACACATTAACCTATTGGCTATTGTTCCCTAGCTTAGGTTAATTAACAACAGGAAAACCTTTTCTCTCTGAAGAGAGCCACTCCTCCCACAAATAGTTACTGATTTTCCTTGTTCAACTGACTGTGTCGACAGACATAACATGAATTACCTCATTTAAGTTTGTCCTTGTTTAAATATCAACCAGTTTCCTGGGCGATACAGGATAGTTTATAGTTTAACGTCTTTTTTCTGTTTACTACATAAAGGGAGTTTTCTTTATGATATTGCATTAAAAAAATGGTACTTTATAGCCAATTATGAAATTTGCACTAATGAATTAATAAGGGAAAATAAAGCCCAGGAGTCAACAGGAGTGCTCGCTATTTAGCAGCTCCCAAAACCAAACCCTGGTTTACACAAGCTCTCATGCAGCCACCTTCCCACAATATGGGAAGCAGCAATGGTCAAAAGCTATTCCACCAAAGAGAATCACAGAAGATGACAATGGTGCATCCAAGGGACCTCACAGATGCCAGTGGTATCCCAGGATGAAAATTCAAGGTAATCACACAAAAGCCTCACCATACCTGTACTAACATCCTTGAGTAGCTCTATCCCATATAGGTTGTTCCACTGATCTTAATGGCAGTGATCATACACATAATTATATATATGCAGGTTCTACTGGAACAAGTCTCAGGTTCCCATTTTCATAAGTGAAGAATTACATGTTAAGCTGTGCATCTATCACCATAAAACCTCTGCTGACAAATAAATACCTTCTTCTCACAATAAATTACCTTGTACAAACACTTTATGTCTTTTGGAGCACGATTCCGCAAAAAATTAGCATGCGTGCTCTGATTCGTGACTGTCTGTTCTCCCAGAAAAATAATTTTGTTCCCAATAAACAAAGATCATCGTAACACACAATCAATCTCTAGCTCTCCTTACAAGTGCCATCAGCAAGAGAGCAGCAATAAAAAAGGAAATCTCACAGGCAGAGTAAACATTTGTATCTATGACTAGACCACAGGTGAATTAAAACAGAGAACAGCTCCTTTAGTAAGGGAGAACTACTTTTTAAAATACCTGTAGTGTGGAAAGGTGTGTTTGTCGGGATAACAGCGCTTTTTCTTGCTCTGAAGGATAAGCATTGTATCGGTGCTCATAGAGCCAGTCCCGAAGAATCTGCACAGATTCCTTGGGCAGGTTGCCACGTCTCCGCCGTTTGCCTGAGCCAGCAGATGAGGAGAGATCCAGTGGGACATCCATAGTGTCATCATCCTCCGTCTCACTGCCTGATATTGCAACTACACCTACAATTGTAAGACAAGAACAATCAGCCTCCTAAACCCGTGAACTACTCGGCTCCAGCACTGCACGGCACAGACATTTTATATCACATTTACTGTCTTTACTGTTACAGCCTCTTGCACGGGAGATTCGTCCTGCAGCGTTAACTTGTCATGCTGCAGCTTTTCTGTCAGCTGAACAAAAAGTAGCACCAATGATCCGTTCCTAAAGGGATTCTTCTCTGCAAACCTTCATTTTCTTGTTCCCCTGGCAACCTTTTATCTGCTGCACGTTATCAGATAGCTGCTATCTAATGAGAGTATTGTCCAAGTTTGCTTGCTATGGTATGCATCCAGCACTTTTTTTTCAAGGGTAACTATCCAGTGGCTGGGCAAAAGGTCAATAAGCAAGAACTTAAAACATCTAACTCCAGCAATAGATTATTTAATTACTTCTTAACATGCTGAATTCTTCCCTCCTGGAAGGGATAGGTTGTAGATTTTGAAATGAATAATTATATCTATTAAGAAAAATGAATGGAAGAAAGAAAGAAGAAAGGGAAAAACTGTTTGTCCCCGCCCCTAAGGAGATTTTCACTTATGAAGGAAAAGAAAGTGCAGGAAGAGGGAAGAACCAGGTGCCTAAGAGTCCACCTGTTTATCAGGAAATGGGCTCTCATTTAATTGCACTGTCTATCAAAGAACCATGATCATTTAACCATGATCACCAGTTTTTATCCTATTTTTTCAACTTCATGGTTTCCCTCTCATATTTTTATCTGTGGAAACGTACATTCTTGCTATGCTTACTATAAGGGCTCCAAATTTACAAGTTAACTGCACACCTTTTCCCTCCAACACAAAGGAAGGAACAGATTTCACAACCTTATTATCCCTTTATATATGTACACCACACTACTGGTAACATGAAGCTATGGTATGTAAATCAAACAAACAAGCTAACTCGGTAGTTAGGAAGGCTAAAATTCTACTCCTTTGGTAGAATACACATGTCACTAGTTCTGTAAAACACAAAGAAAACCATGCTTCAAGTACTCAATAGGTTAAACTCACCAGGAATTTTAGGAATCTTACAAACTATATGCAAGTCCAAATAAGATACTACCCATGTTCAACTTGAACAAATTAATACCCATTTCAAGTGAACTCACACTGGCTTTCAGAAGCAGTTTTAGAAGCTATACTAGAAGGAAAACAAGCTCTTAACCTTTTTGTCTTTTGAACTTAGACTGGGGGGGGTGAGGGGCTGGCAAGGAAAAAACTTCCTCATTTGTAACATCAAAACCGAAAGCCTTATTAGTAAAAGCTAACTAAATGCCAAAAGTAAAATTTTATGTGGGCAACCACCCATAATTAAAAAATTCTATTTAAGGAAACAAAGTAAGCCCCCTAAACAAGAAGTGTACTTGTGTACGTAAGTAAAGGCACAGAAGGAAGTAAAGCCCTTTAAAAAAACCAACCAACCAACCAGCCACCAAAGACCCCACCACCACACAAAGAAAGAAGGTATGCATGTGCAAGCTTTTCTTAATACTTGGCAGGAGGGTAGGGAGAGAAACAGAGAAGAACCTTTCCTCACACTTCCAAACTTCAGTCAAAGCTGACATGGTAAATTATTCTTACCTTCCCCTATTTATTAATACCTCCAACATCCTTAAATTTAGTTTAAGTTGTCCAATTTGAAATGCACAGTTTTGATACGCAAGCATTCCCAACAGGATGATCAATCTGCAATCTGTCTGGCATAGTTACTTCAGTAACTTACTTGGTATTGTTTTCATTCTCCCAATTGCTGATTTATGTAACCGACAAACACCAAACTGACATACCAAATTTTTCATCTGATGATTAGCTACATAAATTATCCAGTCATGGAACAGGAACAATAGGACAATATTTAAATAACCAACACTAGATAAACTCCAAATTATGCAAACAGTTTCTTAATTCATGTAGAAAGTATGTCAAAAGTTTGCTTTAAAATGATTCCAACCAAACCACTTTGTCATAGCTTCATGGAAAGTGCTGTCATGCTTGCAACCTGACCTGAGAACACGCCTTGCACCATGGGCTCCTGGAGCCATGAGGAACACTTCTGGAAACAAAGATCCCACACAGACAACAGGACGGCTCTGCAAAGCAGCTCAACCCTTTTAAATTGAATTTTAAAACTAGCTAAAACTAGCCCATGCTATTCAGACAATGTTTTGAAGCGCACTGTTCTTGTTTGTCAGAAACCAGAACTGTTGCAGCACTTCACTGGGTTGGGGTTTTGTTTGTTTTTAAATATAATGGGCAGTAAGGCAAGACCTTGGAAAAGAGCAAGAAGCAAACACCAAGAGCTGGAAACAAGAGGGAAGGAGAAACTACTCCTTTGAAAATGTTAGATGTCTAATCGTCTGCAAGCGGTATTTACACGGCATAACAAAAAGTATTCCAGATACACACCACCCAATCTGAGGTAACTTTTCCAAGATCTACCACACAACTAAAAGACTCCATAGGCACCCCTCTGAATTTTAGAAAACTGACTTGACAGCAACACCTCTCTTAGAACTGTTGCTTTTTTTTTCACCTGAAAAAAAAAAGTTACAAGATACTATCTGCAAGCCAGCAGTATAAAAACGTTTCTCCCTTTTCAAGCAAGATCTTTTGCTAAAGTAAAAGTTGCCATCTGACTAACCATAACCTACCTAGCAAGAAATGAGTCACCAGCAGAGCCAGCCCTTTGACCCGCTGGCTTAGTGTGTCATATTAATTGACACAGTAAGTTAGTGACACAAAGCAGGTTTTGGTTAAGCAGGAAACCCAGTGTAGTACGACTTCTGCTCATTTAAATTGGCTCATTTAAATAGCTGATCAGCCCTCTGAACTCGTGGCAGATCTCTCCGGCGCAGCACAGAGCTAGCAGCAACAGGAAGTCATGGCTAGAAATCTCGCACTACCCCAGCTGATATTTTTTACTAGAGCAGGAGCCACATTGTTGCTGTCAAGGCTCTGTTTTCATTAAAGCATTCCTGCTGATTACAACCCAGCTTTGTTTTTCCGTCTTGTTAGTAATCAGCCTATTCGCTGCTGGTTTCCTGTTTTAACAGGGCCCAACTGAAAAGGCTCCTGGCCATGCTCCATGACTGGACCACTGGCTTACTGTTATTTACACCCAGAATAAAGGCCTGTGGACACGATGAGTAGCCCCAGCTGACCCACTAATTTATTTTGTATTAAAAGCAGGCTAGGGCCAGGCTATTTTATGTCTCCTCCTAAATACATTTTATCCAAACGAAAAACCTGCTTCTACAGAACTAAAATTAAAGCAGCAGAAGTTCATTGGCAGAGAGGTCTGAGAAACAACACAAAATCCCAGTCCTTCACTTCCACATTGCCACTTAAAAGAGTAGTCCACGCTATTAATGACCTAAGGACTACATGATCAGCATCCCTTCTTTATAAATTACTTTATCCTCCTGGCTTCGCAGCTGAAGTCATATACATGATTGAATGCACTGCTGCATTGTATCACAGCCCAGAGACTTCACAGGTCCTCCGTAATCAGCTCAGGGAAGATTACACCTAGGATCTGGAGTCTAAGCTCAACACCCAACTTGAACCAACGTGAGTAAAAGTACAGTGATGACTAAAGCTGATTTCAAAACAAACTACTGCCACTTAAAAAGGCATGCTGAAATACTTTGAGGGGGAGGACAAAGAATTTAGAGAGGCTGAGACAAATAAAATGGAATTTAAGCAAATGAAAAGTTTAGGCTATGAGGTGGGAAAAAAGGCACAAAAAACCACAACTATCCCATTGTGTCGAGGAAGAGCTTCACAGAGGAAGTGGCAGAAGCCAATTGTTATTCAAAAGAGGACAAAGTATACCACAAGGAACAATCTCTGCCCTCCAGAGAGGGGATAGACAAAAATCACCTTAAAGAAAACCTCTCGTCCCTTAGGATTCTCTGGATTTCTTAAGTGAGATTTTTTTTATGAGCACTGATAAACAGAACCAGTTCCTATCTAAGGCCCCAATCCTGTTGTAACCAAGTTCAGTAAGATTCTTCACATGTATAAACTTGAGCACATGCCTGTGCCTTTGCGAGACTGTGTTCTAAATCAGCTCATTAACAAGCCAAATAGGTTCCGTGTGATTGCTATCACGTTATTATTTGTAAATGAAACTATCCACAGAAGAGTCCTGAGGTTTAAATCCAGTCTGCTAGTTTAAAAAAAAAAAAGCACAAAAACAAACACAAACAAAAAACCCCCTCAACAAAACTAACCAGGCAAGAAAAACACAGCATCACGCACAAAAAAATTTAAACTCGAAACACATACCAAAAAATCTAACTAAAATATAATGCAAATTTTAAAAACAACAACAAAAAATAAATTAGTTTAAACTTATGAATAAGTAGCAAAGAACTACAAAAATACATAAGGGAATTTCCACAGTAAATAAAAATAACACCTCTTTCCTCTGAATGGGTTTCCTAACTGAGGAACCAGACTGTTTGTTTTCCTCTGTACTTTACAGCTTGCACTCTATTACTTCTAAAGCAACTAGATTTGCTTGTACTATACTTCTTTTCTTCTAAACGGGATTTTTCTAGGAGTGCAAGCAAGAAATCTGTAACAAAGTCACTCTTTGAAACTTCTTGAATGAGCTTCAAATGCCAGGAGGTCACAAATAAGTACAAGCCCAACCTTTATTAAAGCAAAGGCACCCTAGCCCTAACATCTTTTTAAAAAGTTTCCGCCTTTGTCTCCTCACCTTTTAATTTGTGCCACGCAAACCCCAGGCCCATGGCCCCTCTCAAAAGTTCTCCCTCCCGCCTGTCACCTTTCATTGTTTCCATTGTTTCAGCCCAGGATTTGCAATCCTCAAAGCAGAGCTTACACACACACACTGACACACAAAGCCCTACACATGCATACCTAGAAACTACGTCAGCGTTTTCCACACGCATTTATTTCGGGGGTGGCAAGAACAACAGTTGAAAGTGCAGGGAGTTTGGTATTTCACCAACCAGCAGCTGCCCTCGGGGAGAGAAGTCTGAACAATGGAAGCAACAGCAGACAGGAAACCAGCTCACCACTGCTGTGCAAATAGGCAGCATAGGAATGTCCTAAAAATAACTGGACTAAATTAATTCAGCGAAACTATAAAGAAAAAAAAAAAAAGGCGAGGGGGGGAGAAACAAACCACAAACTGCTCCCAGTGGGGTGAAGACTCTCGACCTACCTAAGACGCCTGAAACATTTAAAAGCCAGCGCTGCCGCTGTCTCTGGACACAGGGGGCTGAGCTCGGCGCGCAGCTCCGGCTGTGGCTGGGATCAAGCCCCACTCTGCTCCCGCGGAACGCTGCTCTCCTCAACACCACCCTGCCTGCTCTTTAAACTTCGCCTTTGTGGCTCAGTTCCCTTTGTGTGCGCTCCTCTTAGCCGAGTGGCATGTCCAAAAAAAAACTTCTGACGAGGGCTACAAACCATATTAGTACACACCATGTCTGCAGCAGCCCAATGATTTCACGAACTACATATGCATTAATTGCTCCAAGGATATTAACAATGAGAGCGGCTGCTTTACTACAGAGCCGCAGGAATGCATAGTAGGGGGAAAACAGCACAACTCTGGAGTACTGAACATGCGCACTGCTCCCCTCTAACCCTCCACTTCGGAGCATTGAATGGTCTTTGAATGCAAAACACCCTTCAGCCACACCGCCGACTGGCAAATCGCAACTGAACAGACACTGCTTTGCTATGAACTTCTTCCCAGCCAGCGCAGGAGCGTTAGATCCGAAAGCACGCTCCGCGTCTTTGTGGCCAAGCACTAATTTAAAGGCACTTAAAGCACCACGAGCGCGATGAGTAACGATCCTCTAACTGTAAAGTTTGTCTGTTTGGAAGGGAACACAAAGAAAACTTAAAACAGCCTTATGGGTATATGGGGGGCGGGGGGAGAATTCTCCCTCTCTTTAACCCTGCGCCACAACTTTTGCACTTCTTGTTTCGTCCCCCTGTTTTAAGGGATAAAGGGAAGAAACGGCTTCAACTTTCAGCAAAACAAGCCGGTCGAGGGCGTGGAAGGGGTTTGAAGCCCTCCCGCCGATTACCTCCCCCCCCACGCCTCAGCCCCACGCTGCCGTCCCCGCGAACAAAGAGTTGCCGGACGGCCCCGCTTTCCTCGCCCCAAGTTGAGAAAACCACCCGCACCCTCGCCCCCCTCGGGGGAACAGTGGGGCTCGGTGCCGAAAAGCGTTGAAAAGTGTTTTACGGGAGGGCAGGGGGAAGAGGCTCGACGGAGGGGGCGAGAACAAAAGTTGGCGGAGGACACGAGGCGAACGGCTGGACATGTTTTTGACAGGGAGCCAGCGGCGCAGAGGCGGCCGCCTCCAAACAACATCCCCGCATGTTTTGTCTGGAAGCGGAGCATCCACTGCAATCTTCCACGGGATACAGGCCAGGGGGTGTGAGGGGGAGGGCACGGGGGACAAAACAGCCGAGAAGGCAAAGGGACTCCGGCTGGCTTAGCGACAGCCCCCCTTCCCCTTTCCACCCCGGGTCGGGGCGCGGGGCACCCCGCTTTGTCCCGGCACCCCATCACAACTACCTTTTTTACTTTTCATCTTGATCGCGAGGAGCGAGCCGATCGCCGGACACCCCACACACCGACCCAAGTT
The DNA here is from genome assembly GCA_013397175.1 of Platysteira castanea. Classification (NCBI taxonomy): domain Eukaryota; kingdom Metazoa; phylum Chordata; class Aves; order Passeriformes; genus Platysteira; species Platysteira castanea. Next base: position 431,622 of record VYXC01012075.1, on the reverse strand, counting down.
TCTCTCCCTTCGCCGGACGCTGCTTTCCCCCTTTAAGCTCGGCGAGGAGGAGAAGGTCGATGAAGAAAGAAGAAACACCGCCGCGGAGCCAGGCGCCCGGTCCGCGGCCGCGCTGCTGTCAGCGGGAGCCGCAGGGCTCTGCCTCCCCGGGGGCTTTCTCGTGCGGCCGGGGTGGGCTTCCCTCCCCCTTCCCTTTGTTCCCTTCTGCTGGCGATTGGCCCCGGCCTGTTAAAGTGAGGAAAGGCACGGGAGAGAAAGGTACACAGCGCCCGCCCTCCCCCACCTCCCCGCAGTGAGTACGGGAGAGTAACCGTGCGCTGCACTGGCACTCGCGGCGGCGGCGGCTGCCTCCTCCTCCTCCTCTCTCCTCCCTCCCCTCCCGGGTGTTGAAGCTCTGTCAGACGGGAGGGGAGGGACCGGCCGGAACGGGGGGGTGTCCGCTCGTACCCGCTCGCTCATGCACACACAACAGCAGCGGCGGGGGGAGCTCTCCGTGCCTCCCGCTCCCTCGCCTTTCTTCCAGGCAGACGTTTGATCATTAAACTGGAAGGAGGAGAAGGAAGAGGCGGGGGTGGGGGGGAGATTTTGACAGCTGCCCTTGACTAGCCTCCTCCTGTTGCTGCCGGACGAACCACCCACTCCTTCGCGTGAATAGAGGAGAAGAAAGGAGAGTACGTACGGCAGGGGAAGGAAAGGAGCCCTCCAAAGACCGGCGCCCCCCTCCTGACAGCCGAGCGGCCCGGTCGGCGGGGGCTGCTCCCCCCCCATCCCCTGTGGTGCTGAAGGAGCCCCGCCTGGCCGGCGCTGGCCACACACACNCCCCCACCCACCCCCGCGGGGAAGGCGAGCCCCGTTTCTGCAGTTATTTTTACATCAGTTCGTAAAAGGTTGTTTTTCTCCCCCTCGGCTCCCCCCTCCCCCCCCCAGCCTGGTAGATTTTGCTGCGGCACATGATCGCAGCTGTAAAAGAGAGAAGTCTCACAGCTTGACTCATCCCTCTCGGGCGAGCACGCTCTGCAGCAGCAACAGTTTCTTTTCCTCCGGGGTGGGAAACGCGGGACCCGCCGGCAGCTCGCTCCAGCTTCCCTGCGAGCGTGGCGGGGTGGAGAGCCCTCCCCCGGCACAGGCGGCCTTAGCGGCGGGGGCCGCCGCGCCCCCG
>VYXC01012075.1:268479-430458 GCA_013397175.1 Platysteira castanea | reverse complement strand
CCCTGACAAAACCAGGGGAAAAAAAAAAAAAAATCAAAAGTGCTGAACGCCCAACAGCGGTTGGGCAAAGGTTTCGGCGTGGAAAGTGAAAGAAGCCGCCTGGCCGCGGAGCAGGCACTGCGGGTGCGGCGTCCACTTATTCCACGGGAGCGTGTTTGTGTCACCCCCGCACCGGCACGTGCGCGGCTGTTCCCGGCCGGGCAGGCGCGGGGGTGAGCAGCAGGCGCCTTAAACGGCTGATGAAATAATGGATTCCTACGGCAGAGCAGGGATCATTCCCTCCCCACCAGCCTACACCCCCCGGCGGTGCGGGCATCCGCACAAATGCGCATTCACTGCACAAGGGAAGCAACAGCGTTTTAACAGCAAGCCCTCCCCAAGTACCTTGTAACTATTTTTATGTGGCGTTATTACAGCGGGAGATAAAACAGCTGTTCATCGCGAACGGGGGATGCGTGAGGGGGGAGGGCAGCTGGTGAGTCACACCAGTTAACAAGGACTCAGTGTCGGCTGCTCTGCGGGGCCGGAGGTTCGCTCCGGCATGGGTGACCCTTGTGCTGGCGGCTGCTGGGCGGCGTGTCCGGCTGTAGGTCAGCGAGGCGGGCCGGCCACGGCACACTGACTGACTGACTGACTGACTGACTGCTGACGGACTGACGGCGCCGCGGGCCAGCGCCGCGCCAGGCGGGAGCTTGTGCGGCGCGGTCCGAGGTCCCGCCGGCGGCGGCGCGATCCGGGCCATCGCCCGCCGACCGAGCGCCCTCCGCCCGCCCTTCCCGCCGCCTTCTCGCCGCCTTCCNGAGGCTGGCTCGGGGCCGGTGTTTTCACCCGAGCCGTGCCCCCGAGGGACTGGTGGCTCAGGGGCGGGGGCTGTGCGCGCACGCCGCCGTATGGCTTTATTTTGGCTCTTACTGTTTTGTTTTTGTTGTGGAAAAGCCCCGCTTCCCAGCTGTGAGGGCTGGCTCTTCGAACTGCTTGTTCCGAGCGTCCGGGCAATGGTCATGCCAAAAAAGCAATTATGGGAAGTTAACAAAAGACACGTCAAGGATTCGAAGAGATTTCCCTTTCTCCGTGCCGCCGGAGCAGCCTCACGCCTGCTCATTGTCCTTGGGACCGCCTGTAAATCTGTGGAATTTGTGAAACTAGCTCTTCCCGCTCCTTATTTTTTCCCTTTTTTTTTTTTTTTTCTCCTAGAGGTTTGAGGGGGTTTGTTGTTTGGTTCTTTTGTTTTTTCTTCTTTGGCAAGGTCATTTTTATAAGGAGAAAAAAAAATAAAGTTTCATTTTCACACTGAGCTGAAGTTACTTTTTTGTTTTTCTTTTTAAGAGTTTTAGAAACCGCATTTCTAGGAAAAGATCAATTTCGACTTTGTGTGGCAGCTTTTTAGCTAGTAGGAGTAGGCAGTGGACCAGTGGGTGTTCATTCCTAGCTCCCGTGGTATAAAATTCGTGGAGGGGCGTTGTTTTGAAACAGGTTACTCCATGGATGCAAGTATGGAGGGATAGCTGGGACCAATGGGAAAGACTGAAAGTGGATTTGAGCAGTTCACGTTGAGGTTGTTGCCTGGGGCAACATCTCAGGTTTGTCTCACAAATTTTGGCTCCCTTTACCACTTGAAGATTCGATACATGTTCCAGGTGGCGGTGGGTTAAAGTTTGCAAAAAAGTGGTGCAGTGGAAGAAAACCCCTACAACTTTCTCTGCCGGCAAAGCTTCAACACACCTGAAACAAGGCTGTATCTAAAAGGAGGGCAGGTGATTTGCCTGAGCTCAAATATAATGGATAGATCAACTTGGTTTTACAGCAAATAACCTGGTGACCGGTAAGATGGTCATGTGTATTAGTACTGGCTGCTGGTTGCAAGCAGAAGTAGAAAGTATAGAAGCAGTATGTAATTTTCTGCAGTTTTTTGTTTTCCCTTCATGTGTTGGTGAGGCTGTGTTTTTAGAGTTACTTAATCTGCTGGAGCTGCATCAGCACTGTTAATTGTATCTCACAAGCCGTTCAAACTGCTTCACGCTGAGCAACTTTGGCATCTGTGCAGCTCCTTGGGTAGGTAGTGGTGTACACGTGCATCAAGATACATCTGTGCCAACACGTTGGAACAGCTCGGTTTAGTCGGAGCAAGTTCAGCTCTGTCTGGACCCATCTGTACAGACATGCTGTAAGTGTTTGTAAAATTGGATTCCAAAAAGGGAGAGAAATTAAACTGGAGAGGCTGGATTTTTAATTACTCCATGATTATCCAATGTCATAGGTTTATCAGTTTTCAGTGGTGGTGTGCACATGTTTCTGTCCTGTCACACTGCCACGTGTGATACCTTGCACAACTCATTGTATGTTTCTTACTTTGCCAGGGCTTTGCTTTGAGGTGCTGGGACTATGTTTGCCTAACTGCTGAAGTCTCCAAGGCAATGATTTGGGCATAGAAACTATTAAAGGAAGTACTCTGGGAAATCAGGACCTAGGCAAATCAGCCGTGTGGACGTTTGTTATCTTGGTCTTTTTACTCCAGTTACCCATTTATAAACTAGATAACATTTTACACCCCCCCCCCAAGGTTGTTATGAAAATAAATCCATTGGTGCTCAGACGCCATTGAAATGTTTGTGATAAAATTTATTAAATTTTAGTCAGAAGTAGCATAAAGTAAAGCAGGTCATGCCTATGACAGTAAGAGTAAAGCAATGCAACAGGTGAATAAATCTGGGCATGGAAAAGCAGGAATCACTGCTGTAGGTCACAGCTATTCTTCACCTTTTCTAATCCATTATGTTGACTACTTTCAATGTATCAGAGGAAAAGGAGAGGCTGCAGAAGACAGATGTGAGGTAACGTTTTCCAAAAAATGTCCCATCCAAATGTTTAATAGTTCCATACCAGCACTAGAGGAACAGTTTAATAGAATTTCAGAGTTTATTACTGACCTAGCTGTATAGTCTTTATAGTGGTATAAAAGTTTAATATCTTCATAGGATTAAAATCCTGTAATGGATTTTGAGTGGCAGAGTAGCACGTTGAGTTGTGAATTACATAAAAATGCATTTCTTTTCATTTTTTTCCTTACTTATTTCATTTAATATCCTCTTCTGTTTTAAGACAAAAAACCCCACAAAAATTCCTGTTTTGGTACCATTCATTATTTCATATACTTTCAGCATGACTGTCTTTTGAGAGAAAATTTCTCACTCTTTTCCTGTGAGAATTACTCCCAACTTTTGCTCATTGCCTTGTGTATTTAATCCCGCAATATTGTTGTTTTTTGGGTTTTTTTTTTTTAAGTAAGGTGACTTATGCTGCTTTCATAAGTATTTCAAACAAGGTTATGCCTCCAATTAGAATATATATGTATTTGATATTAGTTACTCCCTGACCTATTTTTGTATGGAATCCAGCATGTTAGGCTTTGTCTTTGGCTGCTGCTACATACTGAGCATAGGGATCTACCAGCTTTGGAGGTTTTATAGCTTGTTTGAAGTTTCTCTTCTGCATGGTTTCATATTCATATCGGTGCTGAGTCTTTTGTCATTGCATTGTTCACTCATGTAACAGAAGTCACACTGAACTTACACGCAGATCTCCCTTTCCCCAAATACATTTTTTATATCTGCAGACTCCATCACTATTCTTTACCTGTCCCCATTTCTCCCTCTCTCACTGGTCAGAGTTACTACATTAAAAAACACTGGACTGAGTGAGGATGCAGAAGTACCCTGCTGTCAACCTTTTGTCATAATAAAAAAAATTTAGAATTTAATCTTACAGTTTCGATTCACTTACTCCAACCAGATATTCACCCATGACACTTGTTTGCCTTTTTTCCCTAGCAGTATCTTAGTTTCTCCAGTAGCTCCTTGCATGGAACCCTGTCAAAAACCTTTTTGACATCTGAATCAATTATGTCAACCAGCTGTGCTCTCACAATTAGAATTCACTTTGGCATCTTTGCGCAAGGGCAGAAAGGGTAAATCTAAGTCATGAAGACAATTCTAAGATTTCAGAACTTCTGCATAACAGACTCTGCAACTCGAACACGCTTTTCACTTGTTTTCTGTGTGCATTCTTGTGGTTATCAGAGATCAAACAAGTGCAGAAGCCTCAGGAATCCCTTACGTAGAATCATACTGATTCCTGGCTGGTACAGCATCATGTTTGCAAGCTTTTGGTTCTCAGCAAGGACTCTAGGATGGACTCAAGGTAAGGGGTAGCACTTCGGATTCCTGGCGAGGATCAGCTGCTGGAGTGGTCTGTGCTTGCCACTGGGGTTTTCAGACATTTACTGGCAAAGAGGAGCAATGGCTGCTCTGGCAGGTTGTAGTGCTCTGTAGTGTCTCTCTCTGGGGCCTCCTTCAGCTGTTCCCTGTGCCAGCCCTTTGCTCCCTCATCTGCACGCAGTCCTCCCCTATGTCTGTGTTTAGTGGATAAGCATATGGAAATAGAATAGTATTATTACCGTAGAGACAACTTAAGTATAAGTATATTCAGTGATGTTAGTTATAAGACAGTGAAGAAAACTTCATAAATGGTGTAATCACTTCCACTCTGAGACTGAAATCTGTGTAGCTTCCTCTGGGGAGTGGTTTGTGAAACTTGCATTAATGTAAATGCAGTTTTGTTTCCATAGTTTGAAGGCAAACCCCCGTGTAAAATTAAAGATTAAAAAACAAAAAAAGTGAATTTTAAGTTTAATCTTGCTTGGAGTTAAGAGTCTTCCCTTTCAGGTTTTAACTTAAAAGTACAGAAACAGACCTCATGTATTCCCTTCAGTGATGCAGAAATTATAATTTCTGTCTACCACAGGCATGTCTTATAACTGCTTTGTCCTCTTGTCTAAGAGGGGGTGCTCTGGCTCTGTTTTCTTTTGTAATACACAAGTGAGTATAACAAGATCAGCATGACAAATGGCATGATCGTTGACAGTCTTAGCTTAGCTCAAGAACTTGGGGCATGCAAGGAAACAGATCCCTCTTTCCTGAAACTTGAAACTGTGGATGCAATTTATGCAGTCGGGTTTTGCTTATCTGCAAGAAGCCAAGCAGGTAAATCAGGTATGGCTGACCAAAAAAAAAATAGTTTTAAGGTTTTTCGTTTTGTTTTAAATGTGGGATGCCTAACTTGCTTTTACCACAGACTGGTGGTGCATACTGAAGGAAGACAAGGCAGCAGGTTTACTGCAAGACACCCAAAACAAGAGTGACCTTGCTTAGCTGGCTTAGTCTATTTGGACATTTATTTGGACAGTCTCCACTTAGGGCTGTGCGTCAGCAAACTATATCTAACTGTACAAAAATCACTGTATAAAGCAACAAAAACAAAGCCTAAGGGTTATCTGGACTTGCTGATATTTTTTCAGGGTAGAATATTAATTTTTAACAAAATAACTCTTTTAAAAGAATAATAGCTGTATCTGGACACTTTTATTCTGTTTAGTGTAGTCTACTCTAAAGGAAATGGCATTATGGCTGGCCAAATATTTGCGTGATTGAGTCTACACTTAAAGTTTGTTTTGTTTTTTAAGAATTGTATTTCAGGAGCATTGTCTCTGAAGTTATTTTTGTCCTTACAAGACAAGGTTAAATTTGACTTCCAGAATGACAAAAAATGTAATGGTAGTGAATGAAATATACATTAAATATTATCTGGTAGAAGAATAAAAGGTATCACTAGTTTAGAAGAAAAACCTAACTTGGAATATTTGTTATACCTGTGAACTAAGGAAGTAATGGTACCACTTCTTAATACTTTGGGAAAAAGCAAGTTTTTGCTAAAGACACACTGTCCCCATTTCCTGTCAGTAGGGTGGAAGGTTCATGTAGGAAATAAGAGTGCCTTCTTGGACTGCAGAATTTCCATACCTTTTTAGCAGAAGGTAAATGTGGGTGTTATTTATGAGGTATAATGGTACAGAAAAAACTGTTCATGTACGTAACCTCATGTTCAACAAAGATTGAGAAGGATTCAGACTAATTAAGAACCAGTAGGATTTTATGACAGGCCACTGTTAAATTGAATTTTAAATAGATATACTGAATTAAAAAAAGCTTTCACTGCTGTCTGTGCTGTACCTGCACTGAATATATTCTGGGAGCTTTGTTTTCAAAGTTGTCTGATTCGTATGCCTATAGGTTTTACATCCACTTGATTGTTTTTGCTGCTGTTATTGTTTGATTAATCTTCAGTGTTACACAGTTTAAAATTAATGCAACTATAGAGTTGGAGGTTGACTTTTTACAAGGGCTTGTATTGATAGGACAAGGGGGAAGGGCTTTCAACTGAAAAAAGAGCAAGTTTAGATTAGATATTAGGAAGAAGTTCTTCGGTATGCCTGTGGTGAGAAATGGAACAGGTTGCCCAGAGAAACCGTGGATGCCCCATCCCTGGAAGTGTTCAAAGCCAGGCTAAATGGAGTGTTGAGCAATCTGGCTTCGTGAAAGGTGTTCCTGTGCATGGCAGGGGGGTTGAAACTAGATTATATCTAAGGTCCCTTTCAACCCAAACCATTCTGTGATCTTAAGTGCAAACAGAATATTCTTGCAGAATTATGGATGTGTTAGACATATTCTGACTTACCAGTCAAATTTACAGCCTTATGGGACAGCTTCTTCAATTGAACATATAAGTAAGCTGTTAATGTTATAATTTGCTGACCATTTCTGTGTGTTGAAAAGATTCAGTGCCCGCTTGAGAGGCTCAGCCTAAAGGAGCACGTTTGTAAAGTTGGGGATTACTGTGTCTGTCTTGTGCGTGATAGTGAGCTGATCTTTTCTGCTGGGTGAGAAAGATGTTTGATGACAAAAGACAGGAGTTAAGCTTTCACTGCCGGCAGAAGTTGTGTAAGGTTTTTCAGGTGACAGGCACTGGGTGTTGGCTACCTTTCTATAAAATCCTGGGCACAGCCTGAGGCCTTAGTTTCCTTCAGGCAGATGGACCTTGTGATGGTTTAAGACCACCTGCCTGCCTACCTGCCTGCCTGCAGGTATGATTTAGGGCACCAAGGAAGATCACTAAACCTGCATGTGGCCCATCCAAGAGTGAATATTATGAGGCGATGAGAGAGAGAGAGACAGTCTAACAGAAGTAATTTCATCAAGGTTTTGTTGGTTTTTTGGAGTGGATCACATTAGTTGGATGGGGGCTCCTTCACCCTCAGTACTTTTTCTCCTAGGGAAAATGTCAGGTGTCCGTGCTTGATTTTGAAACCCCAGACATGAATGTTTGCAGACAAAGGAGGTTTGGGCAGCGGAGAGGAACGGGAATGCATGCTGGTTTTTGGTGGTGCTGATATTTTGAGTCTGCATGGAGCTTTCTGCTCTCTGTGTATATTAACTATTAAGACACTAAAATCTATGTTTTTCTGCCTTCCACTGCAGTTAAGAGGTGTAGTAAGAGCTACCATCCTACTACCAGCAAATATTAGAATCTCTTATACTTACTCCACCTCTGTACCCCTCATGAAGTGTAACAAAATGTGATCAGTCCAAGTAGGGTTATTTGCCTCCTGAGCTGGAATTGAATCACCTGAATGCTACCAGTCTTATGACTTACCTGACGTGAGCTGTTCAGAGATAAACCTCAAATGTGGAACTGTTTGATTAACTGGTTAATCCTGAAAAGTGTAACAAAAGGCCACAGCCGGTTCGAATGCCTCTCAGTCTTCCTGTTGTTTGCAACTTTGCAAGGTGCTAATTGTCTTACCTGGGGCATCTATTTCAGTCTCTTGCAAATGTGCCTACAGCCACAAAATCTAGGAAAGCTGCATGTAGCTAGGTTCTGGCTGGCACTTGCATTCTTAAATTCATGCTAGTTTAAGACTGACTAACTTCCCCTTCGAAGGCAAAACCTTTTAGCCTTAAATGTGAAACAAAAATGTTTAAACTTTAAAAAACCCTTAACATATTTTTGACTTGTTGGCTGAAAGCTAAGTGATATTGTACCAAAGAGTGTGTTCTCACTCATTTCACTAGAAAAAACTGCTGCCTGGTTCAGTACTAAATAAATCATGTATGCCTACAGTGAACTGCAGTGGGCAGAAAGCACTGTATGGCTGTTTACTGTCAAATTGTTAACCTATATCTACCTAGTCATTGTTGTCATAACGTGCCTAAGTCATGCTAAAATACAGAAGTGCCCATCTGTGAGTGATTCTTGTGGGTAACAGGAGCCATCTGCCATGAGCAGAGCATTTTTTTAGTTTCCCCGCTTTAAACTGAAGTTTTTTATCTGATTCTTTAACACAAACCACGTATTTGAGAGACCGAGATAAGGATTATCGCTGTCACATTATGTAAATGACAGTACCCTTTACTTGGTAATTAATCTGGTGGTAGTAAGTGTCATCTGTCAAAATGCAATTTCTCAAATTGTTTGGTGTTTAGAAGTGGAATAGCTTTACATTGAATAAAGATTAAAACTCTTAACAGCTATTTTGCGTTCTGAATGAGTGTGTTGAATGACTTTGTTACTCAGTATTTTTTTAAATGCATAAGTTTAAAGCTTGTTCTGTGCTCTAGAGATTAAATACTGGGAGAAAACTGCAGTTATGATGAAAACTTTCTTATAGTGCTGCACTGTTTCTTGCTTGATTTCATAGTAACAACATTAATTTAGATATAGTCTTGGTATGAAAACATGATAATTGATCCTACCAAACTAAAAGAATAATAACACTGAATGTATTTATCTCATATTCTTTGCCTTAATATACCTTCAGATACTCTGTTCTATTTGTATGGATATGTTCTGAGCTAACCAATATATATGTGCTTCTGGATGTATATATATACAGTACAGTAACCTCTCCCAAGCTTCACTGTTGGTGTAAATCTTTGAAGAAAATACAAAGCACGGGACATTAAGCACTGTTTGCATACACCTGTGTATGTGTAAATATGCACACAATGCTGTTAGTTATTTTATTTATATTGCTTCTTGTCCTACTACACTAATAATGGTAATAATGCACGTCCAGATGGAAGAAACTATTCTGCAGATTTGGTAACAATGGTATTATTTTTGGAAGGCTTAATGAATGGAATGCCTAGCAGAAATGATCACTCTGGGGTGTGTGTTGTGCTGGGAAATGATAAGCCTCTGTAAAAGTTCTCTGTAGACTGGCCAAAATTTAAGTCCTGTCCAAGTGACACATGCCGTGCTAAATTAACTCTGAGCACTGGTAACAGTATGATCTTGTCATTGTGGCATTCCTGCTTCGCTAACCAGCGAGATGTAAGGCTTAGTGTTGATAAAACACCACACTAATACAGCCATTACCACTTTTCACCCTCAAACCAACTTTAGGCTTTCATGTCCACATACCATCATGTTACAGGTGACAACTGCTAAGAAAGTCACGCTGACGATTATTTTCAGCAATAGCACCTTCTGTTAAGTGGCTAAACTATTTATTAACTGCTGCTTCAGAAATACAGAGTCCCTGACAGAAATGTCCATTATCCTTCAAAAGTGTACAATTCAGTACAAGATAAGACTTGTTGGTGGCCCAATGTCAGGAGTAGTTTAAGGTAGCAGCGACAAGCAGGTGTTGGTGAGGACAGATAAACAAAAGATCACCTGGGACTGTGAACAAATGGGGGACTCAGTATTACTCAAGTGGCCACAGTTTAGAGTTTAGGTCTTAGGTGTTTTGAAGTGAGACTTCGGCCTAACTCCGATTTATGGAAAACCTTCCATGGACTTCCGTGAGGCAAAGTGCTACAACTTGTAGTTCTGCTACCATTCAAAGATGCTACACTTCTCATTAATTTAATTTCTGCAATATGAAAGGACCTGACCAGCAAATTAATAAAGTGTAACTTGCTTTGACAGAGCCAGAGTGAGATATAAAAGAGATATACTGGAGACAGGAGAATGAGATGTGCAGCAGAAGAAACAGTGAGGCTGCCCATGAATGCCTGGTGGTGGCATATTGTGCTTTGCTGTCAGTCTGTTGACTCATGCACACTTCAGAAGAGCTCTCAGGGGAGCCAGTTACCCGAGTCGCTGCCTGATGCATTGTAAATCACAGCAGTACATTTTTTTGTTTGGATGGGCCTTGAGTGTGCCTAATGCTGTTTTGAAACAGCACCTAATGACACTGGAACTTGGGAATTTTAATAAAAGTGGGGTGGAGGGATAAGGAAAGCCTGCCCCTACAGATGGGATCAATCTGAGCTGCTTCATTGTTGTGTTCTTTACACATGGACATGCGTTCTTAACATAGTGTGCTGCTCTTGTTCAGAGCTGAGAATGCAGCGGCAGCCATGAGCTTCGTGGAAGTGGAATAGAGATGAAACCAAAAAGCTTAGTGTGGTCTGTCTCCATGGCCTGTGTCGGGGAAGTTGTACCCCTAAGACTGTCAGAAAACAGGGCAAAGACTTCAGAGGGTCAGGTCAGGGGTGGTGCTGCCAGGTGCTGCTTTAGCGCGGAGTTTCCTCCTAGGAACAAAGAAATGCTTCTCCTCTAAGGAGCAGGCAGCAAAGGGTAGCTGTTGGCACTGAGCAAACCTTGAAATATTACAGCCATAACATTAGAGGAGAACAAGGCCAGGAATTTTAGACAGGATTCCTGGGGAAAGGGGATTTACACAATTGTGTTGCCCTTGTCTGTTGGTCTGTCTGGCTTCCTCAGTAACTTTAGAAGTTGTAGGACAGTTTCTGATAAATTTTACAGAATTCAAAAGTATGTCTCCACAGAAGGAAAGTGAGTGACAGGAGTTCAGTTATGTTCTTAGTGACAAACCCATAAGGGGGAAATTTTGAATGCCCCGAGCACAAGAGGAAAAGTGGTGAGAGTTTGTATCTTGGTTGAAATGGGGTAATAAAAACATGAGACACTAAGCAAGTAAACATGAAGAACATTTCACCCCGGGTGGAACTATTCAGGCCTTTTAAATGATGTTTGATGAATCATTTGTGTTTTTAAAGCCAGAGTAGGGATGCTTGCAGTTACAAATCCATGTGCATAACTACAGTGATTGCACAGATGATGAGTGATTTAGTAACACCAAATCTGATGTCTTCTTGATTTCTCTCTGAAAACAATCAATCAAACAACCTAAACCAACCAACCAACGACAACAACAACAAAAAAAAAATCCACCACGCCAAAACAAGTGTTTGTTGTGGTGAAGTTAATTTTGTGCAAAAATGCTAAACCAATAGCTTGGTTTGTCTGTCCCTAATTAGAGTTCAATTTCTAGGGTGCAGCACAAAAAAGACATAAGTTCAGTTGTCTTCCTCTTCTTTTTACAGTAGATGGCCAGTGGAATTTAAACAATGGGAAAATGATGACAAGGCTTTTATTTCAGTGACTGATGTTGCTGGAAGTGTTAATTTTTTATTTTGAATAAGTAATGGAAATCAGTTCTCTCTTAAACTAGTTGAAGCAGTGGCTGCTCCTATAAACTCAAAGCACAGAACTGCCAATGGAAGATGTGCAGATCAAAGAGGATATGGTTATGAAACATTAAAACTAACCATAATATCCAAGTCAGAGATTATCTATGATCCTCTGGTGCTGGTAATTCAGGAGTTCCCAGGGCTGTGTGGGGTTTTGCCTTTTGCTTTGGCACTGAGCATGAAGGAAATTCCTCTTCTCTTTGGAGTACCAAGGAGATAATCTTGATGCATTTTAAAATTAACAGGAGGGAATATTTGCAAGGAAGTCTGTTCAGCTTCTTCTGTTGCTTTACAAAACACAAGAAATTCTTTTAGATATCCTTGCTTAGTTCAGTGATATCATGATTTCCACATACTTACTCAGAGAAGAGTACAGGACTCCCAATTTACTAACTTGTTCTTTCATGGCTCTCAAAGCCTGTAGAGTTGATGATCCTGTGGGTTTTTTGTTGATAGCAGTGACCACAGCAATAACAGCTTGAAAAAAATTACATCCAGCCATGCAGACACAACATAACCACCCATGTCCAGACCTAAGATTTTAACCGGCTTTTAGGTGTTGTCTGGTATTTGCAGTGTCAGTGTCATTGCAATTCTTGCACTTAATAATTTACAGAACACTTGAAATACATCCAAAGTATGAGAATAGCTGTCGTGAGAATGTGCAGATTAAAAGTCAAGGGACTTGATTTCCATATCTGATACTGAAGGACTCTGCACAGGGAACTAGCAGTGGTCTTTCCATATCTGTAAAACCAGAGGGGCTCTTACTGCAGGGCAAATGCTGGGGAAAAGGTTCTCTCCAGTTAACATAATGCCATTAGTATTGCCATATATATGACCAAGCTCACAAGTTTGCTTTGAGCTGTTTTGTTATGCGCACTTTGACTTCATGTGAAGTTGCTGTATGTGCTTAATGTTTTCTGGGTACTGCTGTCTGGCAGGGTGGCAGCCACCCAGGCAGCTCTGAAGCCAGACTGTGGCAATGAAATGGTGCCCAGTGTGTTAGCTGCAGACATACAAGTAGTTAGGTAGGGTCGCGTAGGAAAGTGCTTCATTGGATAGACAGAGATTAATGGTGACACCTGTGCTTGCCACTTGGGCCTTAGAGAGGGTTAAAGGCTGAAAAGCACAACCTGGCCTCTGAGGAACAGAGGAAGGAGATAGTGAGCAGAAAGTCTGAGACAAGAGCAGGGGGTGATGAGGGTCCTCAGTTTTGGGCTGTGTGCTCTGCAGATTGGCTACCAAAATTGGCATCAGAAGCCAAAACGTATTTGGATGCCTCAGACACTTTATGGGTGCAGGTTTTACTTCCAGGAAATGAGCGTGGGGGTTTAGTTTAGATGGTCAGACAACGTGAGTGTGCATGTGACTCTGAGTTCACTGCCCGTTGTCAGCTGTGGGTCAGTGACCTCTCTGCTGGTGTACTTGCTCTGGTATGGCTGAGGTATGGTGTACTGGAATGGTTCTGCAAGTGGTAGTGAATGGAGAACCTGCTGCAGAGACAAAATTTGAACTTCTTTTTGTGATTGTGCTACCTGGTCCTCCTCTGAGTCAGATATGGATGCCGTAGACAAAAAACCAAAAAGCTTATTCTTAGCTGAGCTGTGGCTTCCTTGACTGGTAAATCAGGGAAGCTGAACTAGTAATGACTTACTTATCAGAATTCTAGTGAGGCAGATGCTGTCTGCCCAATGTGTACCCAAAGCCCCAGTGTCAACACTGAGGGGGAGTGATGTAATGCCACCTTACAGCCACAACCATCCCAAGATCATGATCTCACTTCTAATGAGCAGTATGAAATAGTTCTTTGCCATTACTATTCCACCAGCAGATTTGTTAGTTAACTAATTAACTAATCCCTTGAGCCAGGTAAGGAGATTAGGGCAGCTCTTGCTGGTAGAGCCTTTGTTGGGCCAAAAACATCAAATCAGATGTTTTGATCATGCTGCTGGTGGTATCTAATCTCAAAGTCATTTTTAATCATCTGTGGAATGATCATCTGAAAACCCAGTGCAGATGCAAAGATTGCAGCAGGAGAGAGGAGTGGGAGGCAGTAAGCTGATAGGAAGAGAGTTTTGGCAAGGATTCCCATGTGCTACCTTTAGTTGTACTTTCCAAGCTCTTCTAGCTGTTACTGTGAATAATAGGCTTGTGAGGCCTCAGAATTCTCAGGCCTTTTATGAGTAGCTTGGGTAATTCTCCTTTTAGGAAATATTATGCTATTTTGAAGTAGTAGAATTCTGCAGAGATGGATGGGAGTCTGTACAGATTATTGTGGTGAATTTCATGGATTTAGAAAAGAAATTGCCTCTCTTCCTCTCCCCATCCTGTGTTTATATAGCTCAGTCTCTAGGTTAGTAGTAGGGTGAAAAAATAATTTTTCCTCTTTCTTTCCCCCTTTCCTGCCCTTCTTACTATTTCCTCTCTTGCTATGATTTTCCTCTTGCTAGTATTTATTTGAAGAACATCTATGTTATAAGAAACACAGTTGTTGCTGCTGTTTATCCTGTAACATGAAAAGAATTAATTAGAGTGTAAAGTAATATTGTATTTATAGTGTGGGGGCTTATTCTTGAGGGTTTTTAAAGTTTCAGGTTATTTAATCAAAGGCATGAAGGCTTCCTCTAAGCTAAGTGCACATCGTTTCTCTACTATTCAAATATCAGTGCTAAGTAATTACTGAAGCCTTTTTATTTTTCTTTTTATCTTCCCTTGGCCTTCAATGACTTTGAAGTTTGGTTCAGGTCAAGTTGTACATTCATCTTTTAAAGCATCTGCGGTGATAACCTCAGTTTGTCCTTTAGATCCTGAAATCTTACATTTCTGTTCAGGTTTAATTTAGCTCTTCATGTTCTGTACCAAAATTATTAGAGGTACCGAGTGATTTGGTTTTAATGAAAAATAGGAGACCAGCATCTGGCATTGCATAGACTTTGGAAGAATGTATTTTAGGGAAAAAAAACCTATCGTTGGATTTTGCTGCAACTGTCACCTGTCAGTTTGTTTTCTAATAAAATCTGATTTATGGGTATGAAAACAGGACCCTTGAAAGCTGCCTGTTCAGTGAGAACAGTTCCTTAATTAGCACTTCTTCACTCATGATTGCAAATGATGTAACCTTATGTCCTGGAATTTCCTTTTTACCCCCAGAGAGTCTAACCTTTATAGTATGTCTGTGTCTTTACATATGGTTGTATGCAGTGGGGTAAAAAAAGTGGTATAGATACAAAATTAACTTTATACATTTTGTAAAGATTTTTGTTTTCTGCATCGACATCATAACCTGTTCAGCAGATTTCTATCATCATTCTTCTGGAGAATTTTGCACTCTCCAGAGTGGAGTGTGCATTAGAACATTCATTCTGAATCATGAACTGCTGTCTTCCCAGAAAAAAATGTTGAGACACCTTAGAGAACAGCCATGGTGGGACAACTTTTGGTCAATCTCAGAGCTGCTGAACTATACCCTTGAAATGCAGGGCTGTTATCCCAGGCCTGCGGGCTCAGCCTTAGATATCATTGAGGAGTTGTAGCAATCTTTGATTCTGCAGCTCTTAATGGCACCAATAATCTTGGTTTTCAGAAGAGCAAGAGTCGTGTTGTCTTCCACAGCAACTTTTGGGCACTTTGAGTCTGGCTGCATTTGTGGAATGTGAACTGTGGTCGAATGGTGAATGTGGAATGTGGTGCTGTGATTCATTGTGAGTTCTCATTTGCCACGGCGCTGTGGGCAAGTCGTGATCCTCCTTTAAGAATGGAAGATGGAGATGCTAATGGGGAAGTTGAATCCATAAGTCAACATTACAGAGCCTATATTTAGGTATTGTATGTTCTGGGTACTGCATGTTCTTACTTAGTGCCTTACTAAGAGGCAACATATATGTCCTGTATAATGAGTTCTGAGTAATGCTTTGGACCTGTTCCCAATCTGATGGTATTTTATCATGAGGTCAGCTTTGATATCGTGAAATTATTGCTTAAAATTCTTTTGCTTTAAAGCAGAAGAATTAGGTTCTTGCATGTGGGAAGTCCTTGACATTGGTTGAAGTCTTCCCTTGTTCCGTTCACTTCTCAGTGATAGTACTGAGATACTGCTGGAGCTACATTATAAAGCAATCCTTTCAATATCTGCTACTAAGATAGTGAATTAGCTGCCAAATTTCAGGTTTGTTGGGAATCACTCCCTTTTTCTGTAATTAACAGAACGCCTTCACAGGCACAGATGTATAAACTCAGTGCTAAACCATTATGATAAGGCTATAATGATCACGCACCAATTTGCAACAGATGAGTACTTCCTTCATGAACTTTTATTTCACCATCTCAGGAAAAAAAAAAAAAGAAGATAGGAGGAGAGGATAAAAAAAAGAATATTTTTACTGAAAAGAATTACATTAGCTTTTCTGAGAAGTGTTCTTTGTAAGAGACTGGAGTTCAGAGATCTGGGTAAAGGCAACACATTTGAATTTCTTCGCTCAGAGAGTTCCTGGGTGTCATTTGTGTGTGGTAACTGTCACTGCATATGTGCTGCTGGGCTGTAGGAAGTGTAAGGTAAAGTGTGTTAGCATGAACCTCCAGGAAAAAGGTTTAAGCTAAATCATCCTGTCTCCTTTTGATAAGCTAAAAGCAACCACATACTGTGTAACTGCAGCACCCTGGTAAGTGTCATAATTCAGCCAGGATCCTGGGGTGGAACTGCCCTGCTAAAGGAATTGAACACTGGATCTGTAATGTTTCTTCTTTGGTGCCAGTATTTTTTGTTTTCAAAACAGCAGGTTAAATGAGGAAAGCTTCGGTTAAATCTAGTTATCCTGTTAGAAGGAGTGATTATGCAATTTTAAAAGTATTTTGGGACCTGAGTTCTCAGTTCTGGTCCTCCCTGCATTCACTGGAGTGCAAAGTCTAGCTTTGTAAATGGTATTTGTTTGACTGGGCAGTCAGCCCTGGCGTAATCCCTAACCCTGACTCTGTCCAAGGAAGGCTTGGGCTGAATTTACTTAAAGGAATGAATACACACGATGATATGCTTGCACTCTACGTCCTGTTTCTTCATTCATGCCAAGTGGGAAACTGAACAGTGTGTACACCAGTTCCTGCCTGGCTGTCCCACATGGAAGGAACAGCTGAGGGAATGCTGAGTCATGTCAGATCTCACCCTGGTGGGACACAGGTTTTGTGTAACATTGCTGGAATGGATTGGTCCTTTACAAACAAATAAAAAATACCTCTAACCTGACTGCTACTATTCTCCCTACCCCTCGTGTTTATTTGTATCTGCATGTGTTTGTTTACAGAAAGTAGTTTACACTGTGCTTAGTACCATTTTGGATGCCTTGTGATCAAGTCTCACCCACAGGTCATTTGATAAAAATCAGTGATCCAGAGGTCTGGGTCAAACATGCCTTTGTGTGGTACATCATCTTCTCCTTGATCGGTGACCTAGAGATCATACTGAAAACACTATGATTTAGAAGAGCTAAACGTGGGTGAAATTGATTTTTATATTTTCCAGAGGAAGAATTAATTGTTTCAGGAGTTTTTCTCCAACATGGCAGGAGAAACGAAAGGAAAATTAAGGTGGTTGTTAGAAACTTCTGTTTTCAGACCACCTTTGCTAGTTTGCTCTGCTCAAATTCAAACACTGTAGGATTCTAGGGAGTTTCATTTTCGAAGATTTCACCTCCACCACCTCTTTGTCAAGGATTCAGTTTCACATGTGTGCCTTGGTGACTGTTAAGAAACATGTTCCTTGTCTTCAGTCACTACATATTTTTCAGTGTCAGTTCGGACCATTGAGCCCCTCCACCAGTAAGCAGGTATCCAGTCTTGCTCTTGCATTTAAAAACCCTTTTGGAAGGGTTGCTGATTTTCCAAGTCCCTATATTGAGCCAGCTGTGCAATCAGGACGGAACAGGAACAGCTGTGATTTCCAGTATGATGAGGACTGTTCAAATCCTGCATAACACTTAAGGTTGTAATCCTTCTCTCTCTGTCATCATTCTCTTCTGGAGTTCTTGCCCTACCACACTGTGGAAACGTTTTTCTTTATTTAAAAGATGTGATCTTTAAGTCGGGGGAGAGTCACTGAGAGGTAGTGCCAGTCATTAACTAGAACAAGCATATGCTGCTTAGTCATGAAGTGACACACATCCCAAGGGAATGTTCCCGTTACTGGATTCCTACATGCTCTGTAAGAGATCGCTTCCAGTCTCTTGTAACTAAATATTTATCAAGTCAGAGAGAGAGAATTACTTCCTCTCTCACTCAGCTGCATTGTCACTGAGTGTGGTTCATTTCTTTGCTTTAACGTTTGTGTAGTTATTTATACAAAACTGTAAAAAGTTATTTAAACAGTTTACCTAATAGAGATTTACCCAACAGCCCGTGTTACACAGAGTTACAGACCCCTGGGTTAAATTCCATTTTAAGGGCCTGAAACATGATCTTCCATCGTAGCTGGAAATACTCTAACCACTAAACTAATTTGAGAAGCTAAGTTCTAAACATACAGGGAGAAAAATCTTGGTTTGGCTCTTGTGAGCGCTGTGTATATCTTAGGGATGGCTCAGAGCTGACCTGCAGCGTCCATGTATCCTGGTGGATGTGCTGGAGGAAGAGCCTGGTTGAAGATTCCTGCTTTGGGACTATGGGAGTTTGCTTCAGTCAGTGGCATACCTACGGAGTGATCCTAGGGTAGGTTTGAGGACATCAAATCATGAAAGTGTACCTACATGCAGTGTCAGACAGCAGCTGTTGCAGAAATCCATTGTGCTTAGTCATCAAGTATCACTTGATGTTGCATCTTTTCTTCTGTGTTTTTATGTTAAGTTGGAGTTGGTGATACAGGAATGGATTAGTTATATGTGTCCCAGTATTGTCATTTTAGAATGAAAACCAAAAAAAAGAAGTAAAATGGTGCTTGAAACCGTCATGAAAGTATTTCAGTTCCCCAGGGAATAAACAGATCTAAATAACTATTAGCAGATTTTTAGGTCCTTGTTCCTAAGAAAGATACACTTGTTCTTGTTCCTAGATGCTTCTTCAAAGTGTGACAAGAAAAAAGCCTGAGTTCATTTCAACTATAATCACAGTATGCTTGGTGGATACCGCCATATATACCCCTTCCTCTCCGAAAGGAAGGATTTAACAGCTGGGGGCTTTTGTTTCCAGGAGCATTTTTTTATAGACTCTGGAAGTCAGGAAGATGTAGAGGCTTTGCAGCATGGACGGAAGCTCAGGAAAGCAATTGCTTTATTCAAGTCTTGGCGGGCAGTGGGAAGCTGAGCAATCTTTTGGAGAAAACCACCAATTTTCACCAATTTGTAGTGAGACAGTACTTACTACACAGAGCAATATCACCTGATGGATCTGAGGGCTGCACAGAGCTCTCCAGAGAAAAAACAACTGCTACAACTCAGACTTCTACTAAATAAGCAATCCCTGAAGAATCAAAGCACAAACTGATGCCTCTGAAAGCTGTGCTTCTGTGTTTCTGCCCAGCTCTGCAATAGCTTCATTGTCTTGGTATGTTTAAAATGCAGTGTGACATGAAGGAAGGGGAAGAAGTTTTTGGGATTATACTTTCATCTGTGCTACTAAGCTTATTAATTTAAAATCTAGTTCAATTTCATTCCACGTCTTCATTTGCTCAGTTATTTGGGGTAAATGCAAAGTGGATTTAGTGGCATTGTTTCAGATGTGTTGAATTAAGTCAGGATGTGGCCTAAACCACAGCAAGCACAACGTATTTTTCCATAATTCTCTTTTCAGTGCTTATTTCAGTTTATGCTGACAAATATTGCACGCTTTCTCTATTTGTCTTTTTTCTACAAATGTTTTAAAATAAATATGGTTGAAGTTTAGGCCTGATTTAATGATTTGAATTTGAGAGTTTTTTTCCTTGTCTTGGCAACAGCAGAGTAGAGTTAGGACAGTCTTTGGGAGGGTCTCAGTATCCCTAAGCAGAGACAGCTTTACGGAGGGCGAGCAGGAGGGGAAAGGGGGCTGAAACTCTCACAAACTAACAGCAAAGCTTTTGCATGTAAGGCAAAACCTTACAAGCAGTGCTCCCTCCTGCTCTGCTCTGGGGAGGGGTCTGTGGCTCAGCCAGAGCCAGGACAGCCTCCTGGAACACCTCACGTGCAGCCTGGCTGAAGGAGGGTCTGTACTGCATGGTGGAGGGAGCAGGTCTGGGGGAAACCTACCTAGCCAGGGCTTCCCCTTCACTGGGCACACGGGGATCTCTGCCACAGAAGGAATGACCTTGTCGGTGCTTTGTCCCCTGTGAGAAGAGCAAATCAACAGTGGTCTCTCAATAGGGAGAATTTTCTTCACTTGCCACAGGGGCCTGAGCTGTTGACTCCTTGTAAGCATGACAGGTCTCACAGGCTCTTCTCTACAGGCCTACACTGAGTGTTTGGCCTGGTGAGTGTAAAAGTTCTTACATTCCCTGGTGGGATGCTTCGCATGCCGTGGCGATGTAGGAGGTTCTACTGGAGCAGCCAAAGCAACAAATTCAGCAGCACCTCATTTGAGATGTGTGTCCCCCTTTCCCAGCACACCCAGCTCCACCAGCAACCTCATCAGCAGTTTGTGAGATGAGTCCAGTCCCATGGCATTGCAGCAGGTTCAAGACCTCAGTTTCCTTGAGTTCCCTGCTCTGTACTCAGGTCTTCCCCAGTAGTGACCTTCAGGGTGCAAAGTGAGCTTGTGACCACTGTGCCTCATCTGGCTGTGGGAGGGAGGGTGGCTGAGGCAATGTGAGGACTATGCCAGCAGAACCATGAGGCAATGCCGGAGGGGAGCTCAAGCTCCCCACAGAAGAGGACTTCTGATTTAGTGTGTCCTGGTATCCTGGGTGCAGGGCTTTCTCAGATCAGAAAGTTGAAGATGTCCAACTGAAGATGTTGGACTACATAACATGGAGGGGTTTAGATTAGATATTAGAAAAATATGTTTTCATGGAGAGGGTTGTGAAGCACTGGAACAGCCTGGCCAGGGAAGTGGTGGAGTCGCCATCCCTGAAGTGTTCAAAAAATGCGTGAATTTGGCATTTGAGGACTTTGCTTAATGGTGAACATTATGATGGTACTAGATTGATGATAGGACTCAATGGTCTTAAAGGTCTTTCCCAAGCTTAACAATTCTATGATTCTGCCTTCAAAGGTCCTAATTCACCCATATCATTCCATGGTCCTATGATTCCATGAAAGAAGCACTCACAAAATACAGATTCCTTTAATCAAGTGTGTTTCCCAAGTACCGGGTTTGATATGGCTGTTTTCAATTCTGTGTGAAAAAAATCTTTGGATTTATTAAAGATCCCTAATCTCCTTAAAAAGATAATTAGCTGCCCAGGATTTTGATGGAAAACTTTTGAATAAAGGTTGTAGAAGAAGTGTTCAGCCTAGGTTCAGAATGCTAGTTTAGTAGAATGGCAGTGTAATATAATAAAGAAGTTTTGCCCAGGAGTAGTGAATGCATTAAAGATCACCTTGGTACTTTAAGTTCTTAAACAAGGTGTCTGTGGAAAGGGAAAGCAAATTCTGTGTTCAGTACCCTGGCCTTTGCTGTACAATGCATCCAGCAACATTAATATTTACCTTGTACATAATTTTCTCTGCTTTGGAGATGCAAATACGTAGTCACAGCTATAAGATCATGTTAATTTTATCAGGAGATCCAGTCTGCCAAATCATGCAACTGGATTGTTGCCATGGTCGTGACTTATAGTGAAAGAGGATCTTTTAGCTAAGCCATGAAATAGGACTCCAGTGAGATTGGTCAGATGTATAATAGATGAGCCCTTGATCTGACGGGACCTAGTGAGTCAGAGTGATTTGGTAAGTAACATGTTTTTCATGCTGCATGTATAAAAGAATGACTAAGAAACCCAACCCCCAGGGTGAGTGTGCAAATAAAAAGGGAAAACTGCTCATATCCTGACCAAATGGGAACAGTCCAGGTCCAGTATTTGAATCCCCATTTTGCCAGTCCTTTTTCTAAAGTTCAGAGATCTTCACTAGAATAAATGGTATTCTACAGTTCTGTCCAGCCTGTTATCCACAACATCCACAGATTTAAGAACAGCAGGAACTCTGACAACAACAAAATACTTCCAGTCTGAGATAGAAATAATGTTTAAACAAAAGGAAGAGAAATATTTTTCCTTTAGACTAAGACCACAAATGGGACATCTCACGTATGTGAAACTGGAATTTAAAACGGAGATCTGCAAATAATTTCAGCTATTTGGCTTTTGCTGCAGTTGTTATACACAAAGTGCTTACTGCAGAGCTAGTGCTGTGCAATAATTCCTTGGGAAAATACCTTTTCTTTCTCTGTTCACATTTGTCACCATTAAGGAGCTCCTGCATTAAAGTGATGGTTGTAATGAGGAAAGGAAAAGATACTGGACTAACATCTGAATAAACAGGAGGAGATGATTCATGAGTGACTTATCAAGATCATTTTTACCCATCATTGTTTTAATGTGCAAGTCAAAAGTTTTCTTAGTACAGAGAGAGCAATGTTGGGAGTTGATTGAACTTGTAGAGAAATGTCATCTTAATATTTAGCTAAGCAGAAAAGCCTTATTTTAAGTCTGTGAGGGGAATAGCTTAAATAGCAAACTATTCTGCTGCTACTGTTGCACTCAGCCAAACTTTCAAAGTGTAATTAAAACCATATCCATCATATAGCATCTTTTTTCCCTGTTCTTGCCAAAAATATTTCAATGTATATTAAATGTTTTTCTTTCTAACCAGAATGAGTGATATAAGCTCCAGAGGGCACGCAGCCAGAAACTCCTCAGTTTTAATTTCAGTTTCTATGTGGCTTTTTAGCTTGTTTCCCTTCTCTGAAGGACAGCAATAGCAGCCCATATAACTAATTTTTATTCAGGAGGATTCCTATTCTTATTTGGAATGTGGAAGGGAGTAGGGAGCCAGCAGAGCCTACGAGGTCCAATATTTTCAGCCATTCAGGAAGGAGGAGGAATTCTGTTGAAGCCCCACTGTGCTAGGTCCTCTGGGCACAGATGCTGACAGGCAGTTCCTGATCCAGATCTGAGTGCCACCTCAGAACTACTGTTTCTGAACTTGGTTGTTTATTTTGTGAATAGCTGCTGTAGGACCTTGCTGGTGGTATTGGTCTCGCTCCCTCTGAAAGCCCCAGCAGGATAACAACACAGTGCTAACCTAATTAGCACCCAAAGCCCTGGTCATGCCTTCCTCAATAAAACTTACACACAGGAAACTTTGGTGTACAAAATATGTATCCCGCCTCTTTTAGGTCACAATTTTACCTTTCCATGCTCTGTATGACACATTTGTGTCCAAACAGTTAAAATCTGAACTGAAATCTGTAGAGTCACTTCCAAGGTAAGAATGAATCTGGCCTGAGTAAGGATGATGTACTGCTTCAAAAAATTCAAGAAGCAAAGCGATAAAAAATTAGAAACAGGGGCATGCCATCCCTGCCAGGGGAGTCCGTCACCTTCTCTCACCAGCTGCAGGAGTTTGTGGCTGCTTCCCAACCCAGCTGCCCTGGCCACAGCCCATGTGTGCTTACCTGGACCCTCCCCTGGACGTGTGCCCTGTGCAGCACTGCCAAACTATGAGCTCCGTGAGCTGTTCCCTCCCTTCCTCTTCTTATCTGCTGGCACCCTTCAGTTGATAATGCCTTCTTCCCCCACACGCCTTTGCCTTTAGCTCTCCTTGCCTTCATCCTCTGTCCCGGGGGCAGGACACAAGGACAGTGCTCATTAGAGAGGAAAGAGGAGGATTAATCTATACACCTATTTCCTAGGCAGAAAAAGCTGCAGGGCACAGAAGACAACAAAATTTTAACTTGACGGTGTTATTTTATTTTTTGTGCATGTTAGTCGTATACACATCAGAATGGGTTGTGCTAGCCATATGGATAGCAAAACTTCCTGTTTCCAGGAAGTTTCCTTTTTTTTTCTTTAAAATGGCTGTCAGAGTTCTGGGGTTATATTGCTAAACTGACCACAGAGGAATGGAATAAATGTAAACTCTTGATTTCCACATGAAATATTAAGTAAACGTCTCAGTTAAGCAAATCAGCAGAAATTGTGGTTTAATCTGAGTTTTCATTTGTGGGGTTTTTTGCCTCAAGTCTGATTACACTCCAATACAGTCAGTTCTGTTCTTGCCCTTGCTGGGAATGATTCTCTTGCTTGTCTCCCAAAACCACTCTTGGGCTCAGCTACCTGATGTTCCTGTGTTCTGGATGTCTTTCCATTGTCTCGCACTCAGAAAGTGGCAGGTCAGTGCCTTTCTGAACACCCTGTTCCCACTTCAGCCAGATTGCACCATGTTCCTCAGTCTGTTGCTAACCTTTCTTCTACAGCCATTATGAACCCAAACAGTTATATCTGGCCTACTGGTACCTCCTTTCAAACTTTCTCCAAGCCTCAAGGTATTGCAGCATAAAGTAAGTAGAAAATATGAAGATAATAGCTTTCCTCATCTGTCACATACACTAATGCCACATTACTCTCTGCTGCTCTCAGCAGCCCACTAATTTGTCATTCACAGCTATCAGAAGACACTAATAATTCCAACTCCCTTTCCAGTACCAGTAACTTCTGTCACTCTGCTCAGCTCATCTTCCCCATTTGGCCTTTTCCCTGAGCACCATGCAAAGAATTTTGATTGCTGTATTAAATTCTCTCCTTCCTTCAACCCCTCCCCCTCAACTTCTACTACTACTACTTTGCCTCCTGACTCACCCCAGTAGACCCTTATGCCTTCCTGTCACTTAAAACCCCTCCTATAACATTTGGTCTGGGCTCTCCATCACCACTATTATTGCCCATCGCACAGAATTCCTAAGCCTGCTCTGTAGAGGGAACCCCTCTGCACTTCCCTCTGATCAGTCGCTCCTTTCATGTTGGCAGTCCAACTGCTTCCTACCAAATCTCACAAGCTCCCTTTTCAGCAAGCAAATCATGAAATCAACTTTGTTTCATCTTTCTAGGGTTTTCACCAAATACAGTTGAAATTAATTTTAACTTTTATTAATGTTTCACAGTGGGTAATGAATAGCCTATTACTACTGCTTGCCTTTTTTTTTTTTTTTGGACAGTTTTTATGTGTTCTTGAACTTGGTATTGCCTTGTGCACTGGTTATTGCTTATGTACTACTTATGGAGACATCACTATTGTTAGCCCATAGTGAGTCCCTTTTAGTACCATAACCTCTTTCCATGGCAGCCCAGAAATGTCGTATCAGACTGTGATGTTTGTCCTAATTCTTTCTCCTCTGCAGTCATGAAAAGGAGGCTCAGGGGTGACTTCATCACTCTCTACCACCACCCGAAAGGAGGTTGTAGCCAGGTGGGGGTCAGCCTTTTCTCCAAGGTAATAACATAGGACAAGAGGGCATAGCCTCAAGTTGCACCAGGGGAGGTTTAGGTTGAATATTAGGAAAAAATTCTTCATTGAAAAGGTAGCCAGGCATTGGAATAGGCTGCCCAAGGAAGTGGTGGAATCACCGTCCCTGGAAGCGTTCAAAAACATGTGAGCATAGTACTTGGGGACAGGGTTTATTTTTTAATATGACAGTGGCTGGGTTAGCAATTGGATTTCAGCATCTTTGAGGTCTCTTCCAACATTAACAATGCAACAATTTATTGTCAGCTTGCACCAAAAAGTATTTCAGCTGGGTATATTCTGACTGCTTGGACTGGATCAGGAACTGTGAACAGATTGTCTTGTGCAGGTTGGTAGATTCACACAGCTTAGATGGAAGCTGGGCCTAGAAAGCCACAGGCTGACATCACTGAAATTGGCTTAGAAAGCTGAGCAGAGGCAGACTTGTGCAGAAGTGTGCCAGGGGAAGGGGAATGTGCTGACTTGCATAGCACCAAAGCTAAGAGCAGGATGTATTGGGATGAAGCAGATAGAAAAAGGGCTGCCTGGTTCAGACAGCTGAAGGTAGAGTACAAAATAGGCTCAATGTTCTGATTCTAGACAACTGGAAAGAAGGAGATTTGCAGGAGAAAAGCAGGCTTGTTGCATAACTTACACACTGGAGAGCGAACCGCTGGATCAGTGCCTTGCCACCAATGGAACCACAAATGTGGAGCCAGAGCCAAATCACTTTCATGACTTGCCATACCCATGCTACTTCTGCCAGGATCTGGGGTGGGACAGATGAATTCTCCCACAGTACACTGTAAAAACACTGACAGAGGACCTACACAGCCTACTGCAACATTACAAACCCTAAGCACCACATCTGGAAAAAATGGAACAGGGTCAATGCATGACTTCACTCACTCAGGCACTTGTAAACCCCTTTCCCTGCAGTGCTTGGCCCCTGTCCTGTCAGTCTCTCTTATGGTAAGCTGGTACAATGGGTGTGTATTGAAAGTGTCCCTCTCCAATTAGTGCTGTACCAGAGAGACACTCTGGCAGGGGAGTTCAGGGCAGGGAAAACCCATGCACGGAAAAGCTGCATTACCTAAAGATATGGAGTCCTGTGTGTTGGTATGCCTGGGCTGTGGCATAACAGCTCTCCTGAGAGAGACAAGACCAATAAAGAAAGTACAATAATGGTGTCTGAGGGTGAGGTCAAGCAGGAACCTGAGCAGAAGCAGGCACAGTGTGTAGCACAGAATTGGTGTGCTCGTCTGTACCACCCCCTCTCCTCCAATTTTTTACAGTCGTTTAGGCTTGACAAAAGCTAATCCTCTAAATTGGGATTAAAACATTGCTTCAGGTGCTTTGGCACTGAAGAC
The DNA here is from genome assembly GCA_013397175.1 of Platysteira castanea. Taxonomy (NCBI): domain Eukaryota; kingdom Metazoa; phylum Chordata; class Aves; order Passeriformes; genus Platysteira; species Platysteira castanea. The sequence continues at coordinate 404,292 of VYXC01012075.1, read as the reverse complement.
CATTCTAGGAGTCTGAAGAACCTCACCACAACTTTCCACATGTCATAGGCCTAGGCTGTACCTGCTGTATAGGACTTTGGCCATCTTTCTGTTGAATGTTTAAGGACTGTTTGAAGAGGGAGCGGGTCAAGACAGAGAATGTGTAATAAGCTGTACTTTGCTGGAGTTTTACCAGGAATTGCAGGTCCAGATTTGCCTTGTGACTCTGCCCCAGTGGGGGAATTTTTGATGTAAATTTGCTTCCTCAGTTATAAAATCATTGACTGGTCTGGGATGGAAGAAACCTTAAAGATCATCCAGTTCCAACCTCCCTGCCGTGGGCAAGGACACCTTTCGCTAGACCAGATTGCTCGGAGCCCCATCCAGCCTGAACACTTTCAGGGATGGGCCTTCTCTGGGCAACATGTTCCAGTGTATCACCACCGTCTCATAAAGAATTTCTACGTAATATCTACTCTAAACCTACTCTCCCTTCGGTTTCAAGCTGTTCCCCCTTGTCCTATCACTACATGCCCTTGTAAAAAGACCCTGTCCAACTCTGTTGCAGACCCCCTTTGGGTACTGGAAGGCACTGTATTATCTCCCCAGAGCCTTCTCTTCTCCAGGCAGAACAACACCAGCTCTACCAGCCCGTTCTCACAGGAGGGGTTCCAGTCTTCTGATCATCTTCACGGCCCTCTTCTGGACCTGCTCCAACAGGTCCATGTGTTTCCTGTGCTGAGGACCCAGAGCCAGATGCAGCACTCCAGGTGTAGTCACACAAGCAGAGTAGAGGAGGAAAGTCACCTCCCTTGACCTGATGGCCATGCTGCTTTTGATGGAGCCCAGGACACAGCTGGCTCTGTGTGCTGCAAGTACACGTCAGCCAACACCTCCAAGTCTTTCTGCTTAGGACTGCTCTCAGTCCATTTGGTCCCCTGCCCTGTATTTGTGCCTGGAATTGACCCAGGTGCATGATCTTGCACTTGGCCTTGTTGAACTTCATGAGGTTCATGTGGACTCACCTTTCAAGCCTGTTAAGCTTCCTTTGGATGGCATCCCATCATAACATCTATTTGTACACCAGGCCTCCACAAATGAGAATAATGTATTCCTTGAAGCAGGATATATTTAAAATGCAATAAATACGGAATAACTCAGACCTATGTTAGGAACTGCCATAATGACTAATGAATCATTATGAAGTTTGCATCTGCAGCTCACCAGTACTAGCCATAGAAAGATAAAATTTTACATGCAAAAATGTGACTGGTGTCAACCATCATACTAGGAAAGGGAATATCTTAACTGGACAAAAAGAAATGCCAATAATAACGTGCACAAAGTAGAAAAGAAAGTGGAAAAGAGAAAATAATTCTGGACCCACTTTTACAGTTTAGTAAGGGCGCTTCCTAGGAGAGAAGGCAGGCCTAGCTTCTTATGAGGAATTTTTTGCTTGAACAAAACGCACAAACTGAGTTGGGCCTCTGGTACAACCCATCTCTGAAAGCACAGGTAGCCTAGGTTCTTGGTAATAGATCTCTTGAGGTAGATTAGAGTGAAATGATGCTGAGTACATACATATGTAGGGTTTATTTTAGAACAATTTGATTGCAAAGGGAAACAGGTATGCAGCCATTTGGGTTGTTATTATCTAGAGTGATATGACAGTATGAAAATACCACTTCAGAAAATGTGTAAGAAAGAGAAGGAAAGGATAAGAGTAGAAATCTCACCACCATAGGCCTCAGGAAGAGACTTGGTTGTTGCAGTTTCCGATGTGTGATAGGCAAAGTGATGGCTGCAGACTGGATCCATCAGGTGGTTGGAACAACCCCAGGGAAATCCTTACAACACAAAATCTATTTGCTTTATATTCCTGTTCAGGTGGGAACGCCCAGGTACCTCCCCCAGGGAAGGGTGGGGAGATTCACACTGGATGGTGTATTAATGCGGATCATGGGACCTTTGGGAGCCCTTCACACTTTCTAAGACAACACAGCTGTGCATCACACCAGGCAGTTGAGTCAATTATGGCCCATTATGGCCCATCGGAAGAGATGAACACCCTCAGGCCACACGTGAATGTTCCCAGGGAGGGGAGAGGAGGGGGAGCCCCACAACCTAGTGGTTTGTGCAGGAGAGGACAACTTACCATGACAAGAGGCACCATCATCTCCACAGGATCGTCTCCTGTCTCACTCATAGCCCATCGTTCACCCTCTGTCTTATCAGATCAGAGGTTAGCCATTACATACACAAAAGCTCACCTCTTCCATTTTAACAAAGCACTCTGGCATCTTCACAAAAGGGGGAATGTTTTGAATCATTATCCCGAAAGAGTTCCATCTCTCAGCTTCACAATGAAGTAGCCCAAGTGCTCCAGAAACTTTAGAGTTTCAGAGCCAGGCAGTGTATACTGTCTCTTTCTGTCTTTCCTTGTTCTCCCATGAATTCGACCGTCTTTTAAAAGTCCAGCTTCAACAGGAACAGTACAAAAAGCTCTCATTGTAGAAGAGCTTCTGCTATAAGATACTTGAACCTTCTCAGGCTCAAAAGGAAATTGCAGTCAGGTCTCAATTTGCCATATGCAACCTCTAGATACTGAGTTGAGATGCAAAAGGCATGAATCTCATCAGCTGTGATTTTGTGTGAGATGCCACTGAGCTTGTGCTTAACTCCATGCTGTCCACCCTTGCTAAACACATTCAGCATATTGCTGGACACAGGCTCTGAAGGAGCAGGACACTAGTTAGGCACAAAGACAGCCTCACATTGTAGAACAAACATGACTTTAGGTTGGAAATAACAATCAAGCTGTTCAGCTCAGCATAGAACATTAGATATGTTGTGAGTCTTCTAGAAAAAAAAACTTTAAAAGGCCACTCCAGACAATCAGGCATGTAAGCAGTTAGGACAAGAAAAGTACAGCTCACTCTTTTAAGAGTTTGAAGGCTAAGTTCACTGTGAAACCTGAAAGTTTTAAGGCCCTTTACAAAATCAACGTATCCATGCTTACAACACATTATTGGTAGATGATGAAGTGATTTTTTTACTGTAATCATCTCATGTTCTCAAAAACAGATGTACCTTTCAAACACTTTGGGATGGAAACAGATCTTCAGTTGTTAAACAGTGAGTTGCAGACACAGAGCCAAATTTCCCTGCTAAACTTGTACACATACTGGATTTACTTGCATGGATGCAGGCTAGGGTTTGGCCAACACAGCTTGTCCCAGCCCCAGTGTTTCAAATGGCAGTAGGATGCTCTGCTTTGGCTACCTGTTAGTGCAGGGACTGAGGGTGTTTGGCAGTAAGGTAAATAAAATAGTGGACTAGTAGGCAGGCTGAGCTCCTGGGCTTATAAAACCAGTCTTGCTGAGGCTTTGGCACTACTTTCACCTACATGATTCAGGGTTGTAGCCACCTGCAGCCACAGTGAGCTAGGTCCTCTGGGAACCTCTTTGAGGGCTCTTAGTAGCTCACTAATTTGTGCTACTCTAGGAATTGGTTCAGACCTAATTTCTTCTTTCCCTCCATGGAAGGGCTCAGCCTGCTGACACATTTAACCCAGTTACCTCCAGCTATGCATGTGTGCCAGTTCTGCCCATTCAAGCTTGGTGCCAAAGCAAGACTTCAATGAAGAGTGGACTTCTTTTGCAAGACAATAAAAGCTGCATGAGGTGAGATGAGTTGAGATAATCCACAGTTTTGGTTACCAGAGTAGAAGATGAGTTCTCTGAGGGCGCATCAGAGCAGCAGATGCCCCAGGGTGCAGAGCTGTACCCTGGAAGGGTATGTGTTCACCCATGCTCGGAAGGGTCAGCAGAAACTCCAACACTTCTACAGGGGAACAGAATCCTTCTGGTGCTTTATGAGAGGCTTTCCTGATTCTCTTCAGAGCACACCAGTGTGGAAGCCTTACTGCTGCCAGAGCAGACAGCTACTGAGGCTGAAGCCAGGTCTCTCACCTGGCTGCTTGGAGGGCTGTGGCTCAGCTACACTCAGAGCACGCAGACCATATGGTGCCCAGATGATGTATAATAGCATTTATTTAGTGGCCTGGAGTTCTGATGTTTCACCGGCTGGCAAAAGGAACAACTTCCCTCTAAACAACAGTTATCAACAGGTGCCAGTGCTTGTGTTTGCTCTTTTGTGATACCATGCCCATGTAATGCAGCCCAGAGCTGCGTGGAGGGGCTGTGCAGACAGCCTCACAGAATGATGATTAGCAACTTCATGACAACATAAGCCAAAATGCAAGATTAAAGCACAACATGTAGTTAGCAAACAAGGTACAATTGTCTCCTTTTGTCATTAGGCTATGGGATAAGAGAGGATAAGGCAGCCTTGAAGTATTTTGGTTGCCACTTGTTATCTAGAACCTTGCTAGCAGAAAGCTGCTAAATCAGCCTAGCCAAGCCAGAGGTGAAACTGATGTTCCAGTGAATTAGAGAGGACCCAGTGCTCTTTAAACATAGCTTTTGTCACATCTGCTAAACAAGTGCTTATGACTTTTATCATGGAAATGCCATAAGACATTTAATTTTCCCACTCACACACCAATCCCCATTGTGCTTGACATTGTACAAACATGGAGAACTGCTCACCTCTCTGGAGCTCTGGGAGCACTGGCACAGAAGCTGCTCTTCAAACATTTTTTTTCAGTGTATTAAGAGGAAATATGCTCAGCCTAATATAAAAATACCTACTAAAGTCAACTCAGGAGTCTGTCTGTCTTTCTCCCAGTAAAGATGTAGCTTGTTTTAGGAGTCCAAACTATTTCTGACTGTGGATGACAGGACAGACTGGCATTGCCCAAAGTTTCTCTCTTAACTCTGCTCTTAGTACTTGGCCAGAGTAAAAACATATTGCATAAGATTATATAAAACAAGACTGTACTGTGCAAAGTGCACCAAATTATTTAATCAATATGTCTTATGGTGTCTGGATGATTACACACAAAATGCCAGGGGCAAAAAAGCAATAAAAGCAACAAGACACTAGAAGTATTGTTCAGATAGCTGTGTAATAATCTTAGGCAATTTAATTTTCTGTGTTGAAAGTTAATTACTTACTTTAGGGAAGCACCAGTTTAATGTCTTCAGTCAACTAAGCGGCTAAGATTCGTTAAAAGGAATCCACATTACAAATACCTTCATGCCACATTGCTTTTATTTCCAGGGATAAAACTCACCTCCCACCCCCAACCAACTTCTGTTCTAAACAGATTTTATACAGTGCTTTTCTCCATAGTTTTTGGGAAAAAAAAGCTCAGAATGAACTTTTGTGGACCACGTAAGAACAAGCCCAGATGTCACAGGTGTCTGACATTCAGCAGCGTATAGCTGAGAAGTGCAAGGAAATTCACCAAATGAAAATTTCAACTGCAGCAGAGATAAAATGGGGCAAACTGTATAGGCAAGTCATTAATGTAATAGTGATTAGAGGCTAAAACTCAAGCAGATTGCACCTTAAAAAAAACCCAAAACAACACATCCCCCCAATGCCCCAAAGTTAAGAACAGCAGAGTCAAAAAATGAGCCAGAAATACATACTGGTATGTAAAGATAAATATTGGAAACTTGAATAATGTTGCTGAAATGGCCTTTTTAGGTGAGCCTCGGTGAATTCAGTATACTTTGCCTGTAGAAGCATTGTCTGTTAATAGGCTTAAGGGAGGCATGGAGGGAATGGAAGGAGAAGAAATAACTAAAATAAACACACCCTAACCTGTTCATAATAACAGCATCTCCCAAAGGCTTTTCTTGCTTTTACAGTCACTTTACAAACCACCGGTAGGTAACAAAAACATTCCTGCAAAGGGTGTGTGTGAACACAAAATCTGTCCTAGGTAGGAATAATCCAGTCGATCACAGAGGTGTGAAGAACACTTGGAGTTGGGAAAGTGCTGTGAAAATAAGCAGCCAGCACCTATTAGATCGATAGTTGCTCTTTCATAGCAATCTTTGAGATGAAGAGTGGAAGAGGCATAATTACCTGCCCTGAAAACCTGGCATAGGGTAAGATCTTCCAGGCATCACCAGTAAGAGCATCAGCCAAAACCCTCCTTTTCTCCTCCTCCCCACTCACCCACTGCCCTCAGAGGACAGTTCTGTCATGCGTTGTGCATCCAGAGATGTGCAGAGGAGTCTGATCTTCACTTTCACCCCAGAGCCTGAAATGTCTGAGGTACTGCCATCGAGTTTAGATACTTGCCAGCATTTTAAAAGCTGCCACTGAAATGCTCTTTAATCCTGGAGGTGAAATTTTGCTCATCAAAATTTGCAAAGCCTGCCTTACAACTTAGTAGCTGCTTTGAATCTTATCTCAAAGTAGGGCCCAAGGTGTGGTACACAAAGTAGGGAAGGGAATGCCTTTCCTGCTTGAAGGTCTTAACCCTTCAGCATATGTAAGGCTTGAAACAGAAAGGGTAGATGCAGGCCCCTGACATGTGGAAGGCATTTAAGTGCTTGCACAAAGGATGGGAGGGGAGGGGAGGAGAGGAGTCAAACATCAAATGGAAAACAGAACCCTGGAAAAGCTGCTGTCAGCTACCAAAGCATTGGGCTACATAAATTGTTGGCTGAGCATTGGTGTCCAGCCTCTGGAGAAGTCTGACTACTGGAAGCTCAACTCGAGGGTAATATCTCTGATCAGCTGCATCAGGAAATACTAGAGTGCCTCAACCCCTATCTTTTTTTTCTGGTATTTTAATCTTCATTAGTTTAGATGGCTACTCAGATACCCAAAATCTGTGTCCAGAGCTTGAGACAGAAAATTTCAGGGGCAGCAGGCTGCACTCTTTGCAACAGGAGCAGAATAAAACCAAATACTGCTAACAAGTGTCGTCACTGTCTTCTGATTACTGTCCCATCTACATTGCAACTTGCTTCCAAATTCAGCTGCCGCTGTTATCAGGTAGGTTTTCTACTTATCACACAGTTGTAACTAGCACTTCATGGCAACGGTTCATCCTCCTCTTTGGGATTCAGATAGCTCCATGTCATCTTCCAGCACATGAATCAGAGTTCTGCATTTTTGCAGCGTATTCCTTACTCATCATTTTGTTCAAGTTTGATGACTCCTTCTTCCTCCTAGGTCTGCATGTAGGAGAGCACCCCCACATACAGTTGTAACAGTGCTGCTGTTCTGTGCCCCACCTGGGCAAAGTGGCCATGGAATAGATGGATGTGCTAAAAAAACACCAATAGCAACAGTTTGCATATCTAGACTTCCTACAGCAGAAAAACTAGTTATTGTTGTTGGTTAAGTTATAAGGTTGTGTTCAATTAGCTTACCAAAAATTCAAAGTCTGAAAGAAATGCTATTTTCTGGCAATTTAAAATTGCATTGCTACCTTTTTATTATTATTTTTTTAAATAACAGATAAGAAGGGCAGGCAAAGTGGGAGGATTTAGATTCATGACCAAGTTCCCCTCTTTGCTAACACAATAGCAATAATAGTGCTATAACTTGTTTTGCACAACATATATCTGAGGTTCTAATAAAGATACAATATCTTATCCCCTGAATTAGTAAAAGAAATAAACAGGCAAGCACTAACTGCAAGTAATTTTGTTCCATTTAATTCTCTTCCAAAAATGAATCACAAAGTTCATGAGCTTATCTTACAAACATGAGTCTTTGTCAACTCTCCTTTTAACTAACTCCAGCCTCTTAGCTTTGAAGCTTGCTAGGGTTGTGGGGCATGGAGCTGAGCAAATTTCCCAGGAAATCTTGTGCATGTGTGTGGGAGGGGGCAGCGTGCCATGATTGTGGTCTCACTGTAGCTTTTTGCAACCATTTCCAATGTCACAGTGACCTGCAGTTATTTGAAAAGGAAGTTTCCAGCTGCAAGTATCTTTAATTTGCAAGTCTTACCTACTCAGTGAAAGAAGCCTGCTGGGACTGGTATGCATCTCTATTAAAGTCATGTGAACTCTTTTTTATGTTTTTAATCATGCCGTTTACATGACACTTCTGATCTCATGATGATTACATAGGAACTCTGGTTAGGTTTGCCTTTCACAGCTACAGAGTGCTACTGAAACAATTTTTATATTTAAGCACTGGGATGTGCCGAGTGGAACTAGACATGAGTCAGCAGCTAGCTGGGGTTATTTGAATAGCAGAACGAGCCCTGCCTGCCGCTAGGAGACCGTCCACAAAGGTCAGACCAAGTGCTTAGGATTTAGACACCACCACCCTGGTGACAGGAATTCTCTCCAGACCTTGGCGGTTTTTAGAACAAGCACAGTTCTATTTGACATTTGGAGGTTGCTGTATTAACTACCGGCTACTTCGTATGTAAATGAAGAATGCTCGACACCACTGGTACTATCCACAGTGAGGCGTGTCTGCCACACTGACAGACGCTGCTCTCTCCCCAGACAGGAGAGTTAAGTGCTAAATTTAGTAACTATTAAAACAAGGGTATTGAGTAAGGATCAGCTGAATCTTATCAACAAGAAACACTGGAGAGGAGGTAAGGAGTCACCACTGCCCTTTCTACAGGAGTTGTGGCTGTAATTCACATGTAGGGACAGCACAGCTCACGAATCACCTGCCCCAGTAGGGAGAGAGCTGAGTTGCTCAAGGATAATCAGGTGCTGAGCAGCTTACAGAGCACGGCGTTCAAACAGAGTAAAGACAGTGAGAACCTTTACAAGTTATTACCTACCCTGGCAGGAGTTAGCGTGGGGGGTGCTAAGCCAGATACAGGATGTGTGAGACAGTTCCCTGGCGAGGCACGACTTCTCACCAACAGTCCTGGAGAGGAAACGGTTTATAAGCTACAACTCATTCAGGGTTCAGCTCTGTTGCCTCTGCAACCACAGGAAACAAGCATCCCAGCCCCACTTGTGAGTCATAGCTTTTGGGAACTTCACCTTGAGGAGCAGGAAAGAGTCCTCTCAAGGTAGAATGGATCTCTTATTCCTTCTCCTGGGATCACTGCCTAAGCTCCTTCATTTGCCAAAAAAAAAAAAAAAAAAAAAAAAAAAAAAAAAAAAAAAAAAAAAAAAAAAAAAAAGAAAAGAAAAAAGGAAAAAGAAGGCACAATAAGAAACACAGCTGCTTGTGATGGTTCCACCCTCTCTTACTCAATTGTTCAGTGGTTTAACATTCAGCCTGAATGTTGCAGACCTACTTTTAATTCTCTCTTCTAGCTGAGAGGACTCAAGGCCACATTGTTCCCGCCCTCCACTCAAGTGACCTAGCTACAAAACAGCTGAATTAATAATAAAAATAAAAGGAGAAAGACATCCCACGACAAACGCCTTCATGTTCTGCTGACCCACTTCACTGAGAACACTTGAAAATTCTGTGGCTCTTACTGAGAATGATTTTGCCAGGACTAAGAACTGCAATTAGTCTATAAAACCAGTGTTACTGGTTCCAGACATGCACAGACTTTAAGGCACCCTCTGCATCAGAGCTGAGCAGGGGTTTAAAATTTCTTTGCAAGAGAAATCCCAGGTCTCTGAATTACACACCAAAAATCCATTTTTTTCATTCTCTCTGACATTTTTATGAGAACATTAAATGCCATTAAAGTTGAGAGAGTAAAACCAAGATTCCTCCGAAGGCAAAGCTAAGAACAATAGTATTAGTAAACTACAATTCGTCATCACAAAGCCAAATGACATATAGGTGTTGCTATACAGCAACACAGCCCTGGCCTGTAAGCAAGCACTGGGGTTTAACAATTGGCATTTATTGCTGTAGGTAAATACCAGCTGCCTCACTCTGAGCCCCAGCAGTTAAGTTTATGTCACAGGTTTTAGTCTTTCGTATGTAAACAAAGTTATACAAACATATACATTTGAATTTGGGAGTAGTTTTTTTCCAAAGCTAATCTTAACAAAAGAAGCAGAGCCCTCACTGAGATACTGAGAAGTGAAATGCAGGAGCAGTGCCTCTGGTTTGAGTTACAAGGAAGGCTGTAAGTCCTTTTGAAACCCAATCTTTGCCAAACATACACCACATGTGTGTTTGTCTATGTAGGCCTGTAACAACGGCTTGTAGAGGCCTCGTTTTTTCTGTAATGAATGGGTTGGATTAAAGGGCCAAAAATTCAGCACATGCAAGAGCTTCAATGTGAAAAATCCGGGCAGCATTGACCCTTGCTGTGGCACGAGCAGGACTTCTGTGGGAACGGCGCATATTTTCCCCTATGCACTATGCACCAAACAAGCTCTTCGGGACCAAAAAAACCCCAAAAAAACAGCATACAAACCAAAAACCCACACCGAAACCAACAAAAATTTGGGTTGGGAGCCGCTCGCCCGTCTCAGCGGCGTTCGTGCCGGGAGCTGTGCTGCCACCTCCTGGTGGCCCCGCGGCCGGAGGCCTTTGCCCCCCTCAGAAGCATGAAAATTGGTACTAATTTCACTGATGGTTTACAGAAGTTCTTGCTCGAATTTTTAATCCCTGCCCTCTGCAAATGTAAGTATTTCTCTGAAAAAAAAAAAAAAAAAAAAAAAGCAGCGACTGAGGGAAAATATTTGTGAAGCGTTTGGATTTCTCCTGATTCTGTTCAGCACCTCTTTCCCCCTCTCTGCTTTTGCTCTTCATCCAGGCCCCCAGTCAGCAGGATCAGGTCATCCCTGTGTGCACAGCTCCCACACCTCGGCAAAGCTCACTGGGACTGAGGTAGAGCAGGAGCCTCAAAGCTTTAATTACTGACTGTCCTCTAGTGACATTTCTTAAAAGCTCAGTTCGCAATAGCAGCCTACCAAGAAACAGTAAAATGCTCTCGGCCAAATGACTTTTCTTAATTTTGTAACGTAAATTCTGAAGGGATTAACAATGTAATTCCTAGAAGTGTCAGAAGCAGTGCTGATCATCCTTCCTCTCAAGACAAAAAAACCCCAGGACCACAAATGCTTGTGGTCTGATTATGGCAAAATTGCTTCAGAACACTGTAACAAATCTGCCATGCCTTCCATACCACAAAAACTATATGAGAAATGGAACAAAAAGGAATGCCTCAGTCTCACACATCCAAAGCACCACTCTCAGCAGGAGGTCTTAAAAATATAGCGTATATTGTTTCATTTAAAAACCAAGAATAACATTTTCAGACGGAAAACAAAAAGGACAGAGACAGCACACCTTCCTTCTTCATCCAGCCCAGTTCTTACTGTGCTTTGGAAAAAAGATAGAAAAGAAATAAATAAATAGTTGCAATGAAATGTCAATAATTCAATATTGGCAGCCCCACAGATCTGTTTAGAAGCATCACTCAAGCAACTCTACCCATATACGACATCTTGTTTTAAAGAAAACACTAGAATTCACATGATAAGTTTTTTAAAAGTGGTATTAATATAGTACTCAGTGTCCACAAAGGGAGGCACTGAGGTGGTGAAATACATGCTCAACTACATCCATAAGATTTAAAATGTTTAATGTGCAAGTCTTGGACAGAAATGATTAATTTACAATACACTGAAATCTGAAGGATGGGAATTTCTTCTTCATTGTGTATGCTCACAGTAGCAGGTGAAATACTCAGTTGCTGAAGTACAAACATCAGAATGCTTAAGTGACTTATGCATCATTTTTAAGGCAAAAATAGGTAACAACATGACTGCGTTCAGTTGCAAAAATATTTACAGATACCATTAGAGAAACACTATACTTCTAGCATGAAAATTTTAATTATGCACTTAGTAGAAGTGATTTATTTGAAAAATTATCATTAAAAATGTAAAATTAATCTAGCTAGGATGAGTAGCACTGACATTTTTTCCCGGGCCTCCACACTCTTTGATCTTGGTCCCTCCTCAGCCTCTTATCACTGTAAGATGTCCTCTCTCTCCCTGCCACTTTCCAGTCTTATTACAAAGGTGCAGGTGTGCCTGAGCAGCCTGAGGATCCAGAGAGGAAGAAGTTGCAGTGCTAAAAATGTATGCAAGAGGTCTCAACAAGAAAAAATGAAAAAAACAGATCCTGAGAAATAAAATTAGTGAGAAGGAAAAAAAAACCCTAAAGGCGTTATCTGCATGTATCCAGGGAGTTGCTCAGTCATCCTTGTCTTTCGCTCCGTGTTTCAGGATGCGCGTGAACTCGATGTAGTTGAAATTGCCCTTTTTGTCAATGGGGGCCTCTCTGTACAGCTCATCCACCTCTTCATCCGTGAACCTGTCTCCCATCGTGGTCAGCAGCTCCCGCAGGTAGTCTTCTTGGATGAACCCTGGAATGAGACGCGCAGAGAGAAATGCAAAAGGGAGGCCCAGCCTCTCAGCCGGGGCTCCAAAAGCAGCAGCACAGACATGCCAACAGACAGGCAATTAACCAGTGCAGCACGTAATATATTACACTTGCATTTGCACAGAAAGCCCCAAAAAACTTCCTTAACTGAATCCTAAAGAAATTCCTTGAGTGCAAAGGGAAAGGATATTTAATGCATTTCATACAGATTTTTGAAGACAGGGCCTGACCTGCTGTGGTATAATAACACTTATTTCTATCTACTGATCTTCAACGGCTCAAAGTGGAAAAACAAGTTCCTGTCACTGCTAGTCTTCATTATACAAGCAGTTCTCTTAAATGAACTATATTTTTCTTGACTTAATTAGATATATTTGCACATCCTCTATAAACTAGTTTCCCCTGGGGACTAAATAACCACTCTGGCTCTTCAGTGCTGCACAACACTGTTGCTGGAGGCAGTTTATGTGGATACAGAGAACTCCTGGCAAGTGTCCAGGGAAGGAGCTTATAACAGAGACTTTCAGACAGGACTGAGCAAGTTAGCTCAGGAGGCAGGAAGAATGTTTATTGTGGAGAGGTAAAGGTGGAGAACCCAGTAAAAAAAGAGTAGGATGTATTATTTATTTTATGCTAAAAGAGCAGAAGATTTTTGAGGAAGTTAACAAAGGTATAAAAAGGAGCAGTTTCTAGGTATCTTCTGCTAATTCTATTTCAAGAGATGGGCAGAACCTCCAGTTGCCAAATAACTCCAGGAAAATTTAGAGATGAAAAAAGGAACACGCATAACAAAGGGTAGACAGTAGAATGCAGAAACTGCTAAATGCTGAAATAAGACCAGCCGTGCCTTTAGCAGCACAATAGTTGCTTCATTTGAGAAAGAAATTGGTTATTGGACTTTAACTGGAGAAACATCAATAACAGAATGGACGAAGTAGCAGTAGGTTCCACAAAGAAGATATGTAAACTCTGTGGAACAGCTGGAAATCATATGTAGACACCCACATCAACCGATGTACGTTCAATTAGAATGTGATAAAAAAAGTGCTGCTTTGGAAAGAGAGTTGAATAACTTAAGCAAACAGAGTTCATTAGCGAGACAAAACCAAACAGGGAATCAGGGGACCAAAAAGCAGTCAATGAGCATGACAAATTAGCACGGGGGTGGTGTATGCTGGGGGAAGGGAAAAAACTGTGTTTCAACATATGCTAATGAAAACAGCGTTGTATCCCAGTGTAGACCAGCCCTTGGCCACTGACTCCAAATGAAGAAAGCTAGCAGCAATCTTCTACTTCAAAAATAGGGAGAATGTTCAGTTAACCAGGCCCATCCTAATCGGGCCAAATCCTGGAGTTCTTTCTTTGCAAATGGGTGTAAAGAAGATGAAAAAGGCAGCTAAACAGATTAGACTCTATTTCTGCTGTCCTACAGAGACCAAGCAGTGATGAGAGATGACATAAGGATTAGTATTCAAAGAATGCAAGGCCTTTGGTGCTGCAAGTTTAGCCTGAAGGACTTAATTGCTCCTGTCTGAATAGTTAGGTGTTCAAACACAGAACTGGGCTGCTAGACTAGGGATACACTACAAGTTTTATCAGCAGCGAATTGTAAAGCAAACAGTGCTCCTCTTCCTCCCACACAGCTACAGTGTGGATGGGGAGTAACAAATAAATGAAGCAAACCGTAAAATTCAGCCTGTTGCAGGCAGCACAAAGCAGATGGCAATGCAGGATCAACAAGCAGATAAAAAACATTCCAAACGTAGACAGATCCAACTTTAATACCAATTCCGTAGTACTACACATGATAGTAATGCTGAAGCAACGTATCCAACTACATTGGCAATATAAGAAATGTAAGTAAAATCCAACAAGTATGACTACCATATCCTCATCTATAGGATCTGATTTGTATTACTCCCTTTTAAAAGACCTACACTGATGTAGACCTAGGAAACCAGGCCCATAACAAAGACACACAAGGAGACCATGAAATAAAAAAGTAAAAAGAGTTTGATATAGCTGGAAATGCTCTTGTACATTTTTAAAAGGAACAAATGAATGAGAAGCCAAATCTGAGGATAAAATTAATAAAGGATGAACAAAACATGGGTTCTACAAATACATCACATGTTATTTTGAAGACTTCATTTCAACTATTATGAATCAAGACTCAATAAAACAGCATAACTATCTCACACGTTTCCTGGTTAAAATTTGAGGGTAGCATAATACACAAAACAAACTGTAGAACAAACTATTATCCTCAAATCATCGTAGGACTAGACTAAAACATTTAACACACAGAGCTGAAAGATATTAAAATCAATCTTATCAGTATATGGGTGCTCCAACTAGTAACTTATTATTTACATAGACACAGAAGGTTTCTGTTCCAAAGAACTGGTAGCACAACCATTTTCTCTATATTGTAATTCACAGACTCTTGTTTTGGTGCTCACCAAAAAAACCCTGTAGCACAGTGAGTCAGACTACCTGTGGAGAGAAAATAATTAACCTACTAGCAAAACTTCCTTCTCTAGGAGATGGTAAAGAGATTTCCCTTGAGAAGGAGGAAGTCGATTAACATTTGAAAAGACCTTACCAACAGAAAGCCTTGTTTACCTACACCTCAGCAGGAAGGGGATGCTCTTTGAAAAGGCAAAAGGTGCTAAAAATACACAGACTGAAAATAGCTGTTGAAATGGAACGATATCCTTTGAAAGGTTCAGAGCATGTATCGACTGGCTGAATTAATATATTGTGGTGGACAGTTGTGAGGAAAGGTACAGATCTAGTGTCATCTCTAGTACAGAGGCTACATAATTTCAGTGTGAGCTAGAAAGACAAGTTCAGAACATATCAAAGCACTGATACTCTGTAATTCCACAGGACTGCCCTATGGCTTCCTCCCCAGCTACTACACACTTCTCAGGAATCTTAGCCTAGGTGAATAAATAAAAACATAAACTCTAACCTCAAGATTACAGGCATAACCTTGGAAGTCCGATATAGTAAAATGGAGCTCTTGTGTTTTACTCTTCCCCTCCATCCTGCTTTGCAAATCAGTCCAATCTGTCATTTCTGTCTTCTACCATTTTTGTTTTCTAAAAACCCCACCCTAAGGTTTTTACCCTTAGACCACTAAGGCTGCAGCCCTTCCTGCAATCTGAAAGCAAACTGAGCTGCAGGTGAGGGCATGACATTTGTCCTCAGAGTCATAAAGACCACTCAGCCAGATGAGGGTTCGAAAGAGTTTATGAAGTCTGGACAGCCTATCTTGAAATACTAAACATCTGAAGAATTCAGATGCATCTCAGACCTTCTGCAGAGGGGAGACAAACTGAACTGTATAACAGATTTCCCATCATTACCTTTTCAACGCCATAGCAAATCACACATTACTGATTTGAATTCCTCATCTTAGAGCAAATACACCTTGTTTTACGCTTTGGGGAACATCCACATTGCCCAGTTAAAACACTCTTCTTCAAAGCCTCACAGAAGAACAGTCCTACTAGTCCTCAGTACGGACACAGAACAGCAGAAAGGTCTTACTGTCACCCAGTAATAAGCCAGATTCTCATTACTTAGTAGAATATAACATCTAGGATTACCATCTCAAACTTAATTTATAAAGGTGCAAAAATCAGCATACTGTTTAGAAACCCAAATAAACAACATAAAACCCCAGCCATACCCCCACCTAGCAGCTGAGTTGCACCCACGTACCTGTTGCTTCTTCATCAAAGCAAGCAAAAGCATTTCTGATTACATCCTCTGGGTCCGTGCCATTTAACTTCTCACCAAACATCGTGAGGAACATCGTGAAGTTGATGGGGCCCGGAGCCTCATTCATCATGGCATCCAGGTATTCATCCGTTGGATTCTTTCCTACAAATAAAGCGATTCACACTCGGGTTAGCTTTCAAACCAAAAAAGTCATGCCAGTAGTGTTAATACAAACTGAGACACCTCTCACATCCCAAACTCAGTATTTTCATTTTTACAGCACAAATTCGCTCGGCAAGCACGGACAGCAAAGGGACATTACCAAGGGAGGCGAGCATGTCGTGCAAGTCCTCTTTGTCAATGAAGCCATCCCTGTTCTGGTCGATCATGTTGAAGGCCTCCTTGAATTCCTGGATCTGCGACTGATCAAACATGGCAAATACATTGGAAGTGGCGCGCTGAGGGCGCTTCTTGGTGGTCTTTGTCTTTGCCTTTTTGCTAGACATGTTGATTTTTGGACACTAGGGAGAGAAGAAAGTACAGTAAATGCAAAAAGATCACAGATAGGACTTTAAAAAGGAAAAAGTACTACGGTTTAATCGTAAAGTGAGCCTCTAACGCACTCCCATTTCTTCTCATCAGAAGGTATTTCCCTGGTATTTTCACGGGAAAAAGAGAAGCAGAAAATATGGATAAATGAAAGACAGACTCATTTTTTAAAAAGTCATTATTATTAGACGTAAATGAACTTAAATTTTAGTCTTCCAAGGTCCCTTACCCCAGCGGTGGCTGCGGGGACCCGGTACGGAACAGACGAGGAAGGGAGGAAGCGGCGCCGGCGGATGCTCCACCGCTTCCTGGAGAAACCATCGCCCTGCCGGGCTGCGGGTGGGGACGAGCGCCGGGACAGGCGGCGGGAGGGAAGCGAGACGACAGCCAGGGGTTTTTCTTACAGATCGCAGCCCGTCCTGGCTCCTCTGGGCGGCGGCCGGCTCGGGACGGCCCCGCGGCCGCCTCCTTGCGCCCCCCGCCTCAGCCGCGTTGGCGCATCCCGGGGGAAGTGGCCGCCGCCGGCGCTGAGGCCCGTGCGCCGCCTGCAGGGCAGGGATGGGGACAGCGTGTGGGAACGGGGCTCGGGAGGGCTTCCCCGGGTCACCGAGAGCTTCCCGTGGGGTTCTCCTTTTGTATACATAAAAGCTCTGCACGCTGAAGGTGGAGCTCCGTTCCGTGCTCCTGGAGCCGGTGCCGGCGCCCGCGGCGTCCCCAGGTTCACATGGTGGTGCCACATCGGGAAGGTGAACGAAGCCTCCTCTTCCTGCGGGGACGTCCTGCCCGGATTAGCAGGTGTGGGGTGTTATCCTTACCTTCAGTCTTCCTCGTGTTTTGCTTGAGGGGTCAAAAGAATTCCAGATTGCATCGTAAAGTTTTCTAAGTGAGTCCGCCCGCAGGAGCAAGGCTTAATTCCTCTCGCAGCCGTAGACTGTAAGGCCCCTTGGAGGATTTTTTTTTTTTTTTGCATATGTTTTCTTAATGAAAAAGGATGACACTTATTTTTCCATTCGTCATTTGATATAAGATCTGAAATAAATTGAGGTACAAGCTGTTTTTAGTCTAGGGGTATGGGGTCTGAAATTGCTTGAGAAACAGTTCGGTTTTAGCCCACTTGTACATTTCTGAAATTTTCTGAAGGAAATGCTTATTCCCATTTGGCTTGTCGAAGTCCCAAATAAACAGCTTGGGCTTCAAGAAAACTCTTGTTTAGTGCACAGAAAGGTCCTGAAACAGTCAGATGGGAAAGCTGTGCTTCCAGATCATCATTCCTTGAAACCCCCTCCTACCTGCTGTCGGCTTTGTTGGTGTAGAGGCTGTGTTTTGGAAAACAAGAACTCTTAAGGAGGAAAGACATTGGCCAGGCATTGGAGTAAGTCACCCAAGGAGGGTTGTGGTGGAGTCACCATCTCTGGAGGTGTTCAAGAGGTGTCTGGGTGTGGCACTTGGGGATTATGGTGGTGCTGGGTTCATGGTTGGACTAGATGATCTTAAAGGTCTCTTCCAACCTTGATCATTCTGTGAAAGGAAAAAACAGACATACAGGCTTTGGCTGAAATGATTAATTATATTTATAAATGTACATGAGCTACATTTAGGCACTGGACCTACTGAAATTAACATGTAATCTAATATGTAATCTAGAAGTTGCAGTCTCAAATTTGAAGGGAGATGTTTTAATTGCCGAGAGGCCCAACTCTCTTTCCCTGCTCTCCTCTCAAATCAGAAGTTATTTCATGAGGGCTGAGAATTTGGCCTAATTAGCTTATATATAATACTTCCCAGATGAATTTTAATATCACTCTTCTAAAGTTTGCCTCAAAGTGAAATGGAAACTAAACTTTGCTAAATTGAAAGCCTATTAATGGAAAAAGTTTTGGGTAAGAAATTCTCTGCTTACTAGACGTGGCACATAGTTTCAAGATAATTACATGCAAAGTGTGAGTGGGCAGAAAAGCAGTAGAAATATCAAGATATTAAGAGAGTTAATAAAATACTTCATGATGATGTTGAACTGTGTGTTGAAATTTAATTATGAGAAGTTATCTGATCTCTTAATTTAAACTTCTTTCGTCAGTTACTTTAAATTGAACTACTGCAAACATACTAGTCTGTCTTGTATTGTTTTTCATGCTATTAAAAGGGTGTTACATGATACTTGTCACCATGTATGTTGTTCTCAGTGTTTAACTTATGCAGATGTGGGGATAGGTACACTAATATTACTTGCCCAGTATGAGATCACTTCTTAATGACAAAGTTGCATGTCAGTGTGTGTCTCTCTCTCAAAGCTTTTGTCTCCAATTTGTTGCATCATGGTGGAATGAGAAGCAGTTCCTACAGGCAGACCATTTTCTGTTCAATGTAAATCTAAGCAATGCTTTTAGAAATTGTTCAAATTTACTTGATTACTGCATTCATCATAGCAATAAAAGAATTTAAAGGGAAAAAAGAGATTTGTTTTGCCTTTTGTAATATTTGGAGGATATTTTTTTAACTCATTGATATAAATGTTGAAAAGGGGAAAAAAGTAAGGGTCTTTTTTGTGAGTATGGTGCTTCCTGAGAGCTATGCATCAAACATTCAGAATAGAATGATCCTTTTTGAAAAGATGGTTTAAAAAAAATGCCGAGCTCATAACTCTTTATTTTTTCTCCTTTCTACTTCTTTCATTCATTACTCTCTTCTCCTTTCTCATTTATGTCAGTCTTGTTTAAGAAAAAACCTTTTAAAGCAAAATGTATGAATTGTTCCTATCCTTTCTGTCTAAAATACTCAAATACTTCGATGCCATTGAAATGCTTGTTTTCTTTGAATTGTCAGAAAACCTTCAAAATTATGTGTGTCATACTTAAGTTTTATGGCCTGCTACAGACAGTAAGCAAGTTACAGCAAACCTTTTCCCTCCTTTCATTGAACTCTCTCCATTAACAGTTGAACTTGATGATCTTAGAGGTATTTTCCAGCTTCAACAATTCTGTGATTCTATTGCCCCACCTCTGCTGAGTTACAATGACAGTGCAAATATTTGTGATTAACTTGGTTGCTTAATGAAGCAGAATCAGTCTGTGTCATATGATGTTTCTTTATGAATGTAATGAATGTTACAGGAATGGCTGCACTGGCTCACTGTAAGAGTCTGCCTAGACCGGTGCGCCCCAGCTGCGAAGAGATGTGGATTTTGGATGTGGAAGGCAGGGAGCAAAGTCTTGGCCAAAAAGTCTTGAGACTGGGGATGGGGAAGCCCGGCAGCTGCTCTTTCCATTTCTAGGTTGGAGCACCACCAGGATGTGTCTACTGGTTTCTTGGATGCCTTCAAGAAATAATAGATGCTATGAGGTCTTCCCTACCAGGTCACTGGAGAGTTTTATTGTTTTGGAATTTTTTACCCAAAACTTGGAATCATATTTTAAAAAAAATTAAAAAAAATCTCTTTCTCTATACTTCCTGTTCTTTTTGGAGGAGAGCAAACTGGGTGCTTTTAGCCTGTTCTTGGGGGGAGAGCAGCAGCAATGGCCTATGCAGGTATTTAAGGAAGAATAAGAATCAGGGTAGCCTATGATATCTTCCCAGAATGGTCTCCCAATATCTACTATTTTTAGTTCATGGAGGGATAAGCTATCCTGAGCCAGATGTGGTATTTAGTAACCCACAATGAGCTTCTTTCTCGAACCTGTCTAATACGTAATCCTTGACTTGATGTAAACTTAGCATCCACAATATGCTTTGCTGGTGTTTTTGGAGCTCTTTGCAAGGTTGCTATTTGTTACATGAACAACTGCACCTTAGTAATCTTGACCGTACCTACTCCAATGTTTATTCTATGCTCTAGACTTTGTATTGGAAGAAATACTAAGGCTGAATGGTGTGTCCACCTCTTCTGTGTTACTTTTGCTTCTAGAAAGCTCTTGTGTGTTCCATCAGCTGTAGCAGAGAGTCCCACTTAGGTAATTTTTCTTGTACAGAAGCCATTTCATACCCTTGGTCATCATAGAAGTAAGACGGAGGACATGCATATGAAACAAAAGGCTCTGAAAAGAGAGACTAGATGAAAGAGCAGATGTGTGATTTCCACATTAAGGATTAAAACTGTGTGAAAGATGAGTGGAAGGTTTTGCAGTTAAGAGACTTTTTGCTGAGCATATTATCACCGTTCAACAAATGTTAATTACAAAGATTAAGTATTGACAGCAGAGTCAAAATTAAATATATCCATCTAATTCTAGGTCTAAGCTATTGTTTAATAAAAGAATTTTGTCTGTCAGCTGCTTCACCTGGTATTTTGGCTCATCCTTCTGCCTTTCCATCCCTTTGTCCCTGATTCCAGCTGGCATCTGTTGCCTCTGTCAAGCTATACCAAGTGCAGTGCAGTATCAGTCAGAGTGACAGTCACTCTTTTTGAGATGCTGAGTGTCACAAAGTTTTCTGGAATTTCTCCAAAAATAACTCCAATGGTGTGATCCAAGGGGAAAACATTTGAGGAGTTGTGAGTTAAAGAAGGGTTTCTGAACATGTGTCTTCACTGGGGTCTCTTGGAGAGCCTCAGACTGCAGGCTATTCCATTTTCATTCAATGACCTCATGAATAAAAATAGTTACTGCTTTCCCAGGTGGTCCCTGTCACACGGTAGGTGTTGAAGTGTGAAAAATAAAGGCTCTCAGAGAATGTAGTGGAGCCTATAGAAGAAAGAGATATTCTTTCTCCATACTGAAAATTAAAAATAGCCCTGTTTTGGCTTTCTAGCAACCTCCAGTGTCCATGGCTGAGTGAGGCAAGAACATGAGTTCTCTAGAGCATTGTAAGACAACGATATAGCAGATCAAAGGATAAAGCAGAGAAATTTAATGGAACATAAATAAAATGTAGTCAGTTTGTGAAATGTTGTAAACACAAGAAAACAAACCTCAATATATTTATTTAAAACTGCATCTCCATCATTATATGAATGGGCACTGACACGTGTTTGACAGAGTACCGAGGGACTTTACTCAGCAGACACAGTACTCCTTGCATTCCCAGGTCCAAAGTGCTTTCTACCTGAAGAGCACAAATTAAAAACTCCAACTAAACGTTGAAAAATACATCTTTGGCTGTTGGGCTGTTGATTTCTGCTGGGTTTTTGTTCCGTGTTCTCTATGATCAAAGTCACTGTACTGCCACTTGTGCTGTATGTCCTTCCCTTGTTTTTTATCATAGGTGGTAAGTTGCAACAATTCTAGCCAAGTCTTTGTGAGGTTTTCAGCTCTTTTTGCACTAGTTTTAATCAGGAGTATTGCCAGACACTGTGATTCCATAAGGTGGAGAACTGAAATGCAAAAATAAGTGTTGATGGGTATTCTTAATAAGGAGAGCTGAAGGCTTCCAATCTTTCAAGCAAATGTAATTAATTCTGCTAAACCTAAGGATGTACATGCGTGCCCTCTCCTTGTATGTTAGAGTTTGTATCTGTCTGACAATGTACAAATATGGAAGAAAATTTAATGTGCTCAATGCTTGGCTGAAGGTCTAAAATAGTGTTTTAAAACATACCCAGAAAACAAGAAGCGGCATATTTAGTCAGTTATCTGACATGAAAAGTAAGCTGTTATCAGTTTTCTTATCAGCTGATGCCTGTGCAAGTTTGGTTGGCTGGTGGAGCAATTTCAAAACCAACATACTCCTCCTGGGGTGGGAATATGTTACCACTATCAAACCTTTTGCGTTAGAGATGGTTAGCTCACAATTAAGGAAGAACTGTGAAGAGGGAAAAACCCCAGTGTCTGTTTGGTACAAGGCTAAGTCAAGGTTCGAGTAACTCGTGTCTGGTGCCAGCTCTATTTTAGCACACACTTAAGACAGGTCTTGCCGGCCTCAATTTACACCCACTCACTTGAATATGCTTGGCACAGGCTGGAAATTGTTGTGAAATGCTGTCTTTTAACTCCCAATTACTCATAATTAAAAAACAAACCAAAGCCTAGTTCAATATTTAGTGAAGTTGTACTTACTGGTACCCTAAAATAGTCGAAGTGAGGATTAAGGATTAAATAAACCTTGCAAAACTGAGCAATTTATAAGAACGCTAAAATGACTGCTGCTGCTGCCACCATCTGCTCCTTTAGGCAGCCATAATAAAGTCAGTCTCGACCTGCCTAATCCCGTAGTATTTGTAACTGATGTTCAAGCCTAACCAAAGTGCAAGGCTGCTCTGCTAAGGGCCTGGATCGCAGCGGCATGGCAGGGGAGTCTGCATGCAGCAAGCAGTTGGGATTTTCCAGGAGGCCAGTTTGATTTCCTGCTCCCCTGTTAAGTGCGTGCTGCTGAGAAATATGTAAATATCTTCCCTCAGGCTTATTACATCGATACAAACTGCCTGACTCCTTAAGTCCTGTGATGCAGGGCCTATTATGTATGATCTCTAGGGAATATCACACTTCTGGTCTGAAAACATTCTTTGGGAGTGTTTTACCTATGGGCTGCAGAGAAAAGTAGGAAAGCAACCATATGCTGCCACCTATTTTTCTTTTTTCCAGTTTCTTTTTTTTTTAAGATGGAAAGTTTTCTATCTAGTCTATCAAAGGTTTGGGAAAACAGTGATCTGTGTGGAGTTGCTGCTCAGAGCACAAAAGAAGAAAGAAGAGCTGTGTGGAGGGTTTTTTCCCCCCCAGTATTACTTTTCAATATTTCATGATAATTTTAAGTTGTATTTTGAGAGGCATTTACTGAGTTCTTTCTGCCTCTGTATTGTTCCTAGTTTCTGCAACACTGTTTCTGAGTTACTGTAATCCTAAATCATTTTTCCAGAGGAGGAAGTTATCTAAAAATGACAGTAGGGTTTTGAAAAATTAAGTAAGAAGCCAAAATAGGAGCATGGGTGCATAAGAAATACCAGTGGAGGATTAACTGCTGATACCTAAAATGTTCTTGACTATACTTTGATTGTTACTCACCCATTATTTGGATTTAGATTGTCTGAACGCCTTTGCATTTATTGTTGTTTGAAACTCCCCAGAAACATCCCAAATAATAGGTTACTAACACTTCAGACAAGGAAAGGCCACGAGAAACATGTGATGACAAGATTTCAGATATTTCCCAGCTTTTGGATCAAATGCATATGTCAGGACACAAAGGCATGCTGTTACTGATGCCCTGTGCCAGGATGAGGCCGCTGTGCTGCATTCGCTTCTCCAGATATGACAGTGATCCTAGAAACAAGCGATCTAAAGATAGTCCTTAGGTCAGCGGTGAAACGGATCCTTGCCTCCGGAGTGTAGGGACACCACCTCTGTGACATCCCTGAGCTGCTGAGCTAGTGTAACAAGCTGCCTTCATGTTGTGAAATGCTTCAGTCGTCTGATCACTGTGCCATAAAGATGGGTTTATTTGCTTAAATAAAGAGCAGAAGCAAGTGTAGAATTTTGCACGTTACCTTTATCTCCAGTGACAGAGCAGGGAAGAAAAGGCAGCAGGCAAACATCCCCTGCTAGCACTCGTCACAGACATGGTCCTCTGGAGGTTTCTTGTGCAGCCTCAGTAGCTCTTTGACTTCATTTTGACCTCTGCGTTTGTAGCCTTAGAACAGGGTAAGTGGGTCACGTAAAATAAATCACTGCTTTTCAGTAGTGCTTCACGGGGCATTACAGATCACTGTAGATATAAGACTATTAAATGTGTGCATGAGCCTATGAAAATAGTTTTTCATCATAAGCTTAATCTCGTGTGGAACTTGGAGACTGTTATATATGAACCCCAAGGGGGAAAAGATTAGGTTGCGAGATTTTGGCGTCAAAATGCTAAGGCTAAGTCATCAGAATTTTAAGCTGTTTCAGTGACCAAAGTTATTTTTATTTTTGGAAGTGAATTATTGATGACACATCCCTCGGAACGCAACCTCAGCTGTCACATTCCTCCCTGCCTAGCTACAAAACACATCTGATGCTCTTATATGGTGTCTTGGCTGGGGCTGTTGGCCTTGTAGCCTCTCAGTGGTTAAGGGGTTTGTGCCCACTTGCAGGTTAACTGGTTCTCTACAATAAAAAAAACAACAGGGAAACTGGAACTTGGAAGGTTGTCACTATACTCACATGCTTGGATATTCTTTCTCAGTAACACATCTTCCTGGGTAGGTATTACATGAGTACAGTTCCATCTCACCCTCTACTAAGAGGGAGCATCCAAGACCAACAAGGAAAGAAACACCTACACCCCGCATTTCAGCTGGCTGTTTAGAAAGCGAGAGCAGCAGTACAGAGTATTTTTGAAGTGGACAATTTCCTCTCAAGGAGGATACCAGGTTCACATCTACGTAGCTCATATTTACGATTTTAAAATCACTACTTCCAGCAAGAAAAGTCCCGCTAGCACACCTGCCAATTACTCAGTGTAACATACCAGCACCTAACATTTACAGAGAAAACAGGATCGGGAAAAGAAGGGTTTAGGGATCCAGTGTTCCTAACAGAAGTAAACTGATCTCTGAATGTTAACTCCATTTACACACTCAAAGGGAAAAAATAATCAATATCTTACATCTGTCCTTCATGCAGGCTGCTTGCATGTATGCACACAGCTGACAATTGCACGGAGGTGACAAGATCAGTCTAAAGAAGTCTAAAGAAGTGACAGCATAACTTGCTCTCCAGCCTAATGTTTCATAGCAACATTTCAACAAGACAGTGTTTCCTAAATCTCCACTCTCTTGTCTTTGTCATGTGGGCACTGCTGATGAAAACTTCCATGCATACTCGTAAACTACCGACTAGAACCCTGCAGGTGTCATACAGAGAAATACCTCAGCAGCCATTAATGAAGAGCACCAAGATAGTTAAAAACCAAACTTTCAAAAAAAGGAGCAGCTGTGGCAACTTGAAGTAGTGTAGAACATAATGTGGGTACAAGAAAAACTGAGACTAAGTTTGTTAGCAGATAAAACACAGAACTGGGAGAAGAATGGATGAAAACTCAATTTTAATTAAGCCCGTAAGTGGAAAAAACCACCCTGGAATAAAAAATAAAAAAAGAGTCCAAGTATGCCAACTGAGTATACTTTGTCAAATTATTTACAAACCTAAAGCCAGAATATCTTCCAGAGTTGCCATATGGGAACACAAGCAAGATTAAGTAACCAAGCCTTCACGCTGTCACACACAAGATGAGACAAACCCACCTTACAGGATAAGCTGTCAGAGCCTTTACAATCCTTTGTGCTCAATTCCTACTCCTTGGGGTCTTAAGTCGTGTGATATAGCTGAAGGTATGCCTTCTGGATAAGAGGTCATTATTTTAATTGATAAATACATAGGCAAAATAAATTCTCCTGCTTTCTAACTTGCAGTAGCCAAGAGAATGAGGCACACAGAAGAGCATGGTCATACGAACAGAACAATCTTCCTCTTTTCTTTGTATTTGAGACAACAACATCAGCACAACTGGTTCTGAGTGACTGACTGTGCTTGGTTAAAAGCCATCCTACCAATTTAACTGAGGAATATGTAGGATATTTTAAAAACTGAGAGCAACTTCAGCACCTATAGGGTTTTACCAAGTTAATTCTCAGAATGACTTGGTTCACATTCTAACATGCAAATTAATTAGCTGTAGAAAAATAAAGCTTCATGGAAGTCTTCTGGCCATGTATTGCTGTTAATTAGTGCCAGCACAGATTCCTTTGCAGACGGGAAAAAATAAGCCTAATTCCCACTTACTGCCAGCATAAAGACTTAGCAGAGAAGAATGCACACTTTGACATGAAAGTACTGCTAGAAAACCCATCAGTGTTAAACGGAAGCAAAAGCCGGGCAGGGTATCTGCTTAGGAATCAGATGTTCGCTGCTGGCCATGAGGCAATTTTAATACGCTTCCCTAACCATTTCTTTGGTTAACTACTTACACAGTAGTCTGATCCCACTTCAAAATCCTGAGATGAAAGACTTCTGCAGCTGCATTTTTAAAGATGCCGGCAGATGCTGCTAGGAGCATTTTAGAACCCTGTGACACTGAACAAAACACTATGATTGTGAGTTTTCTAGCTTGACTTGCAACTGCAAGAAAAATACAGTGAACACACCTGCATTTGTAAATGCATAATGTCATTCTTCACAAAAGATTTTGAGGTATTTTATCTATATAGCAATCTTTATTTCAAAATGGCATTTATTACAAAAATGTAAAAATCCAGCTAAACCAGAAACATTGAGATTATTTTCCTGGATTATCAACTCCAGGGAACGTTTGTCCTGTAGCCTTTCCCTCACAATATTTTCTGCCCTTCCAGTCTGATTACAGGTGCAAATGTGCCTAAACGGCCTGGAATAGATAAATATATTGAAAAAGACAAAAGCTTTGGAGCTAAATGCATGCAGCAAGTTCTATCAGGAAGAAACCATTAAAAATAAACATAAGTGTAGAGATAATCTGCATGTATCCAGGGAGTTGCTCAGTCATCCTTGTCTTTCGCTCCGTGTTTCAGGATGCGCGTGAACTCGATGTAGTTGAAATTGCCCTTTTTGTCAATGGGGGCCTCTCTGTACAGCTCATCCACCTCTTCATCCGTGAACCTGTCTCCCATCGTGGTCAGCAGCTCCCGCAGGTAGTCTTCTTGGATGAATCCTAGAGCACAGTGTAGGACAGAAGAGGAGTTTTTACATTTATCTGCTAATACCTGGGTGATAATTTCTTTCCCAAGTTCTTTCCCTCAGTTAAAGACACCTAGAGTCTTTGTCTGCCAAATGAAAACAACGCCATAAAGCCTATTACTAAAACTGCCAATTACAAGGATTCAATCAAATCAGGCATCTTAGTTTGAAAGGTCTCACTACTTCAAGTAAAGACCATTTTATGATTTGCCTGTGGTGTTCCAAAGAATATAAAAATTTGTCAGTATTCATACTGGACATCCTTCCCAACAGCAGGGCTACACTCCCAGTAGCATCAAGAGCCTTCTAGCAACTCTGCATTTAAAAAATCACAAAGGGGAACAGTTTGCCTTGAGCATTCCTATTGAAAACCACAAAAAAAAAAAAAGTCATGAAACTTGACTACTAACATTCAACAAGTGCATGAAACACAGGAAAGTTTACAACATTTCAAACTGATCTTAAATCAGGGTAAAACTGAGGCTTACTAGACTGGTTGCAAAGAATAAATTTTTGGCATTGTTTATTAAACAAATGGGCTTGTATAACTTGTGATTGCTTCTATCAGCACTGTGAGTAACACAAGACTTTTCTTGCATTTATTTTCTTCTCCTTATAGTGCAGCCTAAAAGAGGGAAGGTGGATACAAGTTGCTGACAGAAAACAAGTTCTTAATAAAGGCACAACAGCTTTGAAAACAATGATTCCCCTAATAAAAGTGGCCCCAGAGGTGAATTTTAAGTTAGGAATATATAAAGACCCTGGTTCCCAATCAGCATATTTTATACTTTCTCCTGTCTTGAACAACAAAACTGAACTGAACTGCCAGAATTTTGAAATTTTTACAGAGATTGAAAAGGTAATTTTAGCAGATGAGGATACAGGCATGATTTTTAGTCTGCAGAAATTAAAATTTTCCGAGTTAAAAAATTCATCACCACTTCTATGAACACAAGAATTTACTGATAGAAAAGTAAGTAGAAATAATACATATACACTGTTAATTCATCCACGTACCTGTTGCTTCTTCATCAAAGCAAGCAAAAGCATTTCTGATTACATCCTCTGGGTCCGTGCCATTTAACTTCTCACCAAACATCGTGAGGAACATTGTGAAGTTGATGGGGCCCGGAGCCTCATTCATCATGGCATCCAGGTATTCATCCGTTGGATTCTTTCCTACAAATAAAGCGATTCACACTCGGGTTAGCTTTCAAACAAAAAAAAGTCATGCCAGTAGTGTTAATACAAACTGAGACACCTCTCACATCCCAAACTCAGTATTTTCATTTTTACAGCACAAATTCGCTCGGCAAGCACGGACAGCAAAGGGACATTACCAAGGGAGGCGAGCATGTCGTGCAAGTCCTCTTTGTCAATGAAGCCATCCCTGTTCTGGTCGATCATGTTGAAGGCCTCCTTGAATTCCTGGATCTGCGACTGATCAAACATGGCAAATACATTGGAAGTGGCGCGCTGAGGGCGCTTCTTGGTGGTCTTTGTCTTTGCCCTTTTGCTAGACATGGTAGCTGTTGGTTCTAAGGAGACAGAAACATATCCAAGATTTAGCCTTATTAAATCACATTACAAATCCTTGGGGGAAGGATGGGTAAAGGGACTAAAGTTTCATGTTACCAGCATATACTCCAAAGTACACATTTATTTTGGTATCTCCTGCTCCATTTTCTTTCATTCAGACTTCACTTGCTATTAAAGCATAATGCCTTTGAGGATTCAGGGACCAGCACTGTAGGCCAGTAGCAGGCTACATTGAAAAACCCAAATCAAATCATAACTCTTGAAATTAAACTCACACAGTACTTGCCAAAGTTACGTATTGCTACTTCAATACTCCACCTGCATCTTCCACAAATTAAGACTACAAACTGAGGAGTTTGGGAGGCACTGTTGACCTACCACATATAAGGATATGTGCTGCTAAACTAGCACAGTGGTTAAATAGATCAGACAGTATGCTAAACTAACATTTTGGAGGGGAAAAAATGTATTTTAGGCTCTGAATAGCATTTTGTTAGAAGAGCTGCCATTGAGAGAGAGAGAGAGAGAACACCAACTTGGTTCAGGAGCTCTACATTGCTATTCCCTTACACAATGGAACTACTACACAACACATGCAAATGCCAGCATACTCTCTTCTAAATAATTATTGGCATAATAGCTACAAAAATGTGAAGATTGTTTCTTTTAAACTACCAACCCTTAGAAACATTTATATATTTTACAGATTTTCATGTATCACACTTTCATATATCAGGTGTATCAATGTCATTGTTTCTCTTGAAGCTGTCAAATGAAGAAATAAACATGGTAGATTATATGTTGTAACACTAACACACTCAGGGTAGAAATGACTTAAGTTAACTCTATCTATTTAGCCAGGAAGATACATGTGGCGTTATAACTAAATGTATGACAGTACAAACTCGAAAAGCTGAGTCATTTACTGAAAGGTAAACACAAAGCCCTCAATATTACTTACTGTTGTTTCCGAAAGTCTCTCCTCTGCTTGCATTAGCTAAAACTGAAGTGTAATCCATACTGCTACAATCTTTTATTATGCTCAAAGTGTTACACAAACCAGATTCCTTCCATCCTTGATTCTGAATTTTTACTGAAAGCACCTGTAGCAAATGTCTCTTGACAGAAGACAAATTTAAGCTTCACCTTTAACTGCAAGAATATCAATATTCTGAAATTTACATTAAGTATTAATTTTTTAAACTTAGAAACAAATTATCTGCTCAGAAATGCAATGCTAATCAGAGTCACAGCACAGTTCTAACGGTTTCTCAGATAGTTTGCTCAAAGATAGAATATGTTTTGTTAGATTCCCAAAAAGTAAGACTGAAGGCACTAACTGGGATTCACTCTTTAAAAAAAAAAAGGGAGTAAAATTAAGCAAAATAACTCCCTTACACAATCAACCCAATATGCAGGCAAAAAGCAGCTATTTTTTGGTTTGTTTAACTAAAAGGAAAGACATTTTACCTTGCTTTGTATTAGACACCTGACAGGGTGCACCAAGCACCTGGAGCATAAAAGGAAATTCCATGGTTACGTCCTTCTCAGTCTGTCCACACAGACAGCTACTGACTTCCCCTGCTAATTCCACACTTTTAAATCCTACGTGTATCTACAACGTTCTTCTGACGTAAAAAACAAACCATTATGTCCCAACTAAAAATAGCTCTGAAATGCAACTGCGCATCGCTCAACAACGCAGACGTTCTCTTCACTGCACTCACTAACCACGAGCTACCCGAGATGTCTGGCCTCCACAACACTGCAACAAATAAATGTGAACTCTTGACATCGAGATATTTATGTAGACAGCTGACAACAAAGGTAGTTTGCTTTCAAGCTGCAGCCAAGGGTTGTGCATAACTTCGGTGGTTTTCTTACCCCTGTAAAAACCCTCAGGCAAGCTCCTCTGGATTATTGATTAAAAGTTCCACTACTCAAAATAGAGCCAAACAGTATCTTTTAATAACTCTTCTCTGAAATAATGCAGTTTTCAGGATATGACCCATTCAAAGTAAACACAAAAGTTTACTTTGCATGTGCTGATGCCAACCGAATTGATTTTTGCATTTTTGCTTTTATATATTCTCTATATTCTTTACATCTATATTCATAGCTCTGTAGCCTATTATTGTATTTGTAGCTGGCATTTTACAAAATATGTTTCCCAGTGGCTCCAAGGCCTGGGGGTCCAAGGCTGGATTCTTTGGGAAGTGATGTCGAAACGGCTTCCCGAGACACTTTTTCATAAACAAAGTTTAGTTCCTGTCTAAAGGGAGAGAGGGTTCAGAAAAGGGTAGAACCAGGGGGAAATTATCTCATCACCTATGTCTCTAACTGGGGATTCTTGTGAGTTATGCTAATCTGCTGAACATATAAAGTTGTGCCTGGTTTATGTTATGGTGTGCACTTTTTCATCCAGTGTGCTGTGCACCATAAGGATCCTTATAAAGGTAACTCCTTTTTATCACCTAACTGTGACTGGCTTGTCATTTTAGGACCAGTGAAAAGGCATCGGTGCTGCAAAGGCAGTGCTCCCAGCAAGTCACTACCTGCAATTCTCTCACCTACAACTCAATCCTAAGCAAGAGGAGGTAACAAAAGCAGACTGCCAACACATTCTTTTTAACTCTGTTCAGAAGATTGACCTATCAGAGTATATTTTACTAGAAAAAATGAAAAAAGTGCCAATGCTTGCATTACTGTTCTCTAAGTTTCTCTGAACCAGGCTTGGGAACTCCTCCAGTCTCAAAGAGCTGTCAGCCTAGCTAGACAGAAACATCAGATCTCACAGGACTGCAGTGCCTTTCAGCAGAGGTTTGGTGCAGCTATGCCTGAAACACTGCACTCAGCTCCAGGAATCTCTGTTAGAAAGAGGGTGGAACATGTTCAGAAACCCGAACATTTTGGAACATGTTCAGAAAACCAAAGTCATCAATACAGTTAGCCAAAGAGGTCAATTTATGATTTGAAAGTTCCAAAAGCGTTTCAGAAACCCGTTATCTCTGTGTATAACAATGAATGATTTAACTAGCCAGAGCTAAGCTCATTTGAGTCAAGCACCAGATCCCCTAATTTTAGAAGAAAGTAGAATTTAACCTGATAAACTCACCAGGTCATTAAACAAAAAAACCAAAACACAAAACAACCCACCACCAAAAAAAAAACCCCCAAACCAACCAACAAAGACCCAACAAAAAGACCCACACCTAAGCCAATGCTTTTGTAATTGAAATAGGGTTAGTATAGTCTGAAAATAGAATTTCAATTGATAAAAAGTGGGAATACTTCACATTAGATAACCTGCATGTCATGACATGCAGGTTTAGTCTGCACTGAATGGTCCAGGCCTTGTTTTGGAAGCTGTCCAAGAAACTTCAAATGTAAGACCTTACCTGTGAGACACACCAGAAAATATTTCTGAAAACATAACCTTTCTTTAGGAACATTTTCACATAGTAAAAAAAAA
Source organism: Platysteira castanea (assembly GCA_013397175.1). Lineage (NCBI taxonomy): Eukaryota > Metazoa > Chordata > Aves > Passeriformes > Platysteira > Platysteira castanea. The sequence continues at coordinate 372,186 of VYXC01012075.1, read as the reverse complement.
AAAGGTAGTAGCAGCACTGTGATGCTTTGTGCTGCCTGAATTGTCATTTGCTCAGAAAAGCAACAGCAATGGATATCAAACCACAGAAGCACAGAGAGTCATCCTGTGGTCCCTTCCTCTGGGAAAATGATAAACCCTTGGAGACAAAAAACCCAAGCAACTAAAAATTTGAGCCAGGCAATAAGCTGTGAAAATGTACAAGCCACTAACAGTGGTTTAAGCTAGACCTGTTCAGAGGCAGTGACCAAAAGTTATGCTTTGGAAAACACTCTTATGTTTCAGCATTGTGAATACTGTAATAATTGCAATATCTATCACTCAAAAAAAACCAAACCACCACACAATAAATCCCCACAACCCATAGAGCCAAGAAAGTCTCCACATGAACTAAGACAGAACATCAAACTCAAAAGTCAACCTCAAAGCTAAATCCCACATTTTGTCCACGTAGTCAATTATAGCATCACATAGAGTCACACACCCACCACAATCTGGGTGGCAACAGGGAGAGATAAGAGCAAGGTGCTCTCCTGCAGATCTGTGTCAAGGCTCAATAAAGAGCAGATTACACTTTATAAAAGCAAACGAGCAGAAGCCAAACCCTACGCTGTGCCACCCAGTCTTAAAAGCCACTTTAACACACTCCTCACTAATAAGTTTCCCAAAACCCTTGCACAGGAGTTACACTTACCTCAAAATCCAGCGTCAGTGAGTCAACACAGCCTGTCTGCAAAAGAGAAAACGAGGCTCAGAGGTGGCCTTATCGCTCTCTACAACCACCTGAAGAGAGGGTGTAGTCAAGTGGGGATCAGCCTCTTCTCCCAGGCAAAAAAGCAATAGGATGAGAGAACAGCCTTAAACTGCGCCAGGTTTAGGTAGGACATTGGGAAGAATTTATTCATAGCAAGGGTGATTAGACATTGGAGAGGGCTGCCCATGGAGGTGGTGGAGTCACTGTCCCTGGAAATGTTTAAGTGAAAACCAGACATGGCACTCAGTGCCATGGTCTAGTTCACATGGTGGTCGGTCACAAGTTGGACTCGATGATCTCAGAGGTCTTTTTCAACTGATTTATTCTGTGATTCTGAGAGCCGGGGAACCACTGCACGCAGTCCCCCGTGCGGCTATGATTATTCTAAAACACGCGCAGAAGACAGACTCAGCCCCACTACCTCACCCTCTTCCGACCGCAGCACCTCCCGGCCCTACCCTTCCCGTGCTCTAACAAAGCCGAGGAAACACCCGCAGAGGCTCGATGTGGTCGGGAGGCAGCCGAGCCCTCCCGAAAGGGAGACAAACAGTATCTTTTAACACAATTCCCTGGAATGATGCACAGGGAGCTCGTCCCCGTGAGCACCATCCCCGTGGTGCCGCGCCCTGCCTGACTCACAGGACGGGGTCGCGGGGCCTGGAGCTGACGTCTCCCCCAGCCCCAGCCCGCAGGGCGGATCCCTGTTAAGAGCACCAGCACCGAGACGAGGCCTGAGGGGAGCTGCGCCCGCGAAGGGCGGCGCCGCAAGAGACCCTGGCTCCGGTGGCGACCCCCGGCCCGGCGCCGCGCCCCCCACCACCCCAGGCCGCCGACTCACCTGGCGATGGGAGACGGTCCCGGTCCGGCAGCGGCTGGAGCGACACTTCCGGAGAGCGGAGCGGCCACCGCCCCGCCGGGCAGGAAGGAAGCTGTGGGCGAGACCATCCGCGCACGAGGGGGAGGCGGCGGCTTGGCTCATCGCTTCAGCGGCCAGGCTCCACGAGCCGTGTCGAGGAGAGGACCCGCGGTGGCCCGGGTGCTTCGCGTTCTTCTCCTAGGGTCTCTGCCTTCCTTGAAGGAGAAAGTCAGAGCCTCAAGCTCAGCCCCTGTTCCCTGTGTGTGTTGTCCCCCCTCCTCCGGCAACGCGTTGGTGCAGCGCGGTGTGGTCACCACATTCCAGCGGCGAGGGGCGGAGGGAGTCGCGCGCCTGCCCTTGTAAGGCAACGGCGGGAGTTTCCTGCTCGCGCCGGTGGGCGGGGCATTAGCCGCTGGCCCCGCCCCCGCCCCGGCCGGCTGCGGCTCGGGGCTCGCCGGCGGCTCCGCGTCCCTCACGGCTCCAGCGCCGGCGGAGCGCTGCTCCTGGCATACCGCTCCGCTTTCCCGAGGGGCTCTGTGCAGTGGGGGCTGCCGGTGTCCAGCGCCCGCGTTCTAGCAGAGGAACAAGTCCCGTTCTCAGCTGCTTGTGACTGTTCGGGGCAGCGCGGTCCGGGGGGGAGCCGGTAACACAGAACCACAGAGCTACAGGGTGAGTCAGGTTGGGAGGGACCACAGTGGAACATCTGGTCCAGCCTCTCTGCTCAAGCACATGGCACAGGATTGGATCCAGACGGTTCTTGGATATCTCCAGTGAGGGAGACTCCACACCCTGTCTGGGCTGCCTGTTTCAGTGTGTGGTCACCCACACAGTAAAGTTCTTCCTCATACTCAAGTGGCACTTGTACATCTTATTCCATGGCAGCACCAACAAGAGCCGGCTCCATTCTCTTGTCACCCTCCCTTCAGATACTTACAGACATTGATAAGGTGCCCCCTCAGTTATCTCTTCTCGAGACTGAACAGGCCCAGCCTTTCCTCACAGGAGAGATGCTGCAGTCCTTTGATCAACTTTGCAGCTCTAAACAGCCCAACACATGGTATGGCATTTTTCTGCATGGTCAGCAGGTGCTGGTGTGTCTGGAAGATTCACAGAATCACAGAATATCCTGACTTGGAAGGGACCTACAGGGATCATGAAAGCCCAACTCCTGGCCCTGCACAAGACACCCCAATTATCACACCACGTGCCTGAGAGCATTGTCCAAACACTCCTTGAACTCTGTAAGGCTTGGTGCTGTGACCACTTCCCTGGGGAGCCTGTTCCAGTGCCCAACCATCCTCTGGAAGAAGAGCCTTTTCCTGGTAAATAATACTGGTTTTAAGCTGAGACAAAAAGAAATATGGGATGAACAGAAACATCATCCGAAAAACAGTGACTACAGCTCAAAAACACAAACAACATCATATAACAAATAGACATCATAACTACTGTGTATGTGGCCTAATTTATAACTTTTCATCTAGTTCTACTTACTTAATTTTTACAGAGTTTGCAACTGTATATAAAGTCACATAGTTTGTGAAAGCAGTAAGAGATTACCCATATTTCTGACTTTTTTGAGGGAAATAGACTTAAAGTGAGTGTCCAGGAGGTGTGGTCCCCCACGGGGTCCCCTGACTGGGGCAGAGAGCACAGCTCTGGGGGAACATCTCTGCTCAGCAGCTGCAGAGTCAAAAAAAGCCTCTTGCAGTTTTCCCTGTCCTTGCTACTGCTGGCAGTATTTTTTACCTGTAGGGAATTGTGGTGGTTGCTGTCACATCTCCCACCTTTCCCTGGGCACTGGCAGGATGCTGCAGGCTCCCCACTGGGGAGGAACCTGTTGTGTCATAACAGGCAGCTCCTGACTCCAAACACGTGAGTTTCTGTTGCAGAGTAGCTGAGACAACATGGAAGCTGAGACAAACTTCCCTCTCGTGATCCAGAAATGGGTCATTCCTCATGCCACGTACAAAACTCATGCATACTCTGAATCGCTTTTTTTTTTCCTCTTTGTTTTTTATGTTCCTGGAGTTTAGTGCTTCCACAGATGGAGTCAGTGGTGAAATTGATGTGTAATTTATCCAAGTTAGCCTTGATATGAGCAGAAATCAGAATATTTATCTATTTAAAGGTATTTTTATCTATCAGTTAAACAAATAATACAATGACAATGATTTCCTAATGTTTTCCTTCAAAAATTGGTACAATACTAACTCAATGTTCATTTTTATGACCTATACTAAAATAATATTTTTGCTCATGCAAAATTGGAAAAATGGAAACAACAAGCAAAGGCTAAAATGCCAGTAAGAAATATGTAAGAAGACCTGTCAGAATAATCCTTCGTGCTTGGGATCTGCATCTGGAGAGTCCTGGATATGAGCAGCTGTCAGGTTTAATATTTAACATAATGAGTAATGCTAATATTTTGACTAACCACAGAGGACTTTGGCCTACACTCTAAATCACCATAGTTGATAAACCTTTCAGGTTTTTTTCTGAATAATTTCTTAATGGGAAAAGCTGAGGAACCTTTTATTTTGAGAAGTAGGGAGAAACTGACTCCGTAGATTTCAGGCATCTTTAAGAAATACAGCAGTAATACTGATTTGTGCAGAGCAACCCTGTTTCCAGAAAAAGACAATTAACCAGTTGTAAAAAAATACATGATTCATGTGTAACATTCTTCTCATTACTTCCTTCTACTGTATAAAAGTGCCATGAGTTCACTTTACAGATGGTGAAACTGAAGCACAAGTGAAGTAGAGGCCTGTAAATGCTAAAGATGAGGTTTGGGAATGTGCAGGGATTGTCAGTAGGTTAGGTAGTTTTGAAGTCTAATTCCCGTGGGATTTGGCAGCTTGCACGATGAGCTTCCAATATTTGCACACCTAAGTAACTTTAGAATCTACCTTAAGGTGACTTATGTGCTACTTCCTCAGAGGTCCCTGAAAGAAGTATTGCAAGGCTGCTTTTAAACTCAGTCTTGACTGTACCTAGGCTTAGACTAATCCTTCTGGGTTGGTGACTCCTTTGTTTGTGTGGATCATCTCACTGCACTAAATACAGTATTAATGGAGCAACCAGGCTCCTCTTCTGCCTAGCAGGCATTCTGCCCAGCTCTGTGGTGGTGTGTCTGGGGAAGGATCTGCCTTCCTGGGCTCTCCTGGGCTCTGGCGTCTCTGCATTTTGCATCTTCCATGTCTTTTCATGCTCTGTCATTATAGGACTCTCCACTGCTGTGTTCTATACATGGCTTGGGAACTTCTTTTCAGTCTCAACACCTGGCTCTGCCTGTAGATTGCTATTTCCCACATACATTGAATACAATTTCCCTCCGTGGAAATGATAATATTGTATGGGCTACTGGCAGAGGCAGCCTAAAGTGAATTATATCAATTTACCAAGAAGAGTCTGCAGCCTCCAAAATCCTGGCCGTATGGAAGTAAAGGGCCATGATGTCCCACCTCTTCATCAGTGTGTCTTCTCTGTGAGGATGCTTTTTCCTGGGAGAAGGATCCTTTAGTGACCTGCATACTTTAATGAAGTTCATACAAATATGAAGTCATACAAATCCCCAAACAACTCAGTGGGACCTAAGGTATTCAAAGAAATAAAAGCAAAGCACTGTACTCAAATAGATGATTTACCTACTGTAACCATAAGTCCAATTTAGCAATTCTTCTAATGCTTTTCAAATTATTTGTTTTTCCTAGAAATTAAATTATTTCCAAAGTAGTTAAATAATAACAATAACAAATTGTAACAACAATATGAACAACAATAATAGTGACAACTACTCAATACATTTGCGACAAAGCTCAGGGGAATATATTATTTTATGTTATTCAATTATGTAAACAATAGGATAGTCAGACTGTTAAATAAAATAAATCAAAGAAATCACACTACAGTTACATTCTGGGAATTATCACTACTGAGTCAGGAAAGAAGGAATAGGTTTTGACTAGTTACCAGCTCCAACAAGCAATGCGTGACTCCCACACTACAATAAATAATATGAGTTTATTTAAACAGTACAGTTCCAGCTGATTCCAGCATGTGGAAAGTGGGTGCCACATCATGGGCCTGGTGGTGCCGTTCTTAAGGCATTCCTAGGGTGGGAATATGTCCCTGCACCTCACTGGCGCGTCACGATGTACCTGTAAAGAAGCCAGAGGAGCTCTTACTTCCACCCGCACCGGAGCCCGGCAGCCGCCTGCTTCCAGGTTCCGGGGAGGCAGAGGATGGCTCGCTCACCTCGATTTCGGATCCCCACCTTGGCCTGGGAACGCTTGTGTCGCTGCACAGCGCTCGGGGCCGGGAGCCGGGAGCCGGTCCCATACCGGCTGTGGCCAGCAAGGGGAGCTCCGCATTTGGCTAGGACCCGAGCGGCAGCCCGGCTCCGCTACCGCCGCGGACAGGACAGGGGGACGCTGTGAAATGACATTAAATCGATGTGGGGCTAAGCCTTGCTGTGGGCTGCGGAGAAAAGCGGAAAGACCCGACAAGTGCCGCGGGCTCTGGGGTGACACTTGGAGCTCCGCAAATCACAGAATAGAGTTATTAAATTATAGAATTATTTGGGTTGGAAGGCACCTTTAAAGTTAGTGATCTAGTTCCAACCTTCTTGCCATGCGTGGGGGTACCTCCTACTAGACCAGGCTGCTCAAACCCCTGTCCAGCCTGGCCTTGAACACTTGCAGGGATGGGGCATCCACAAATTCTCCGGGCAACCTGTTCCAGTGCCTCACCACCTCCACAGGAAAGAATTTCTTGCTAATATCTAATATTTTCCTGTTATCTGACCTCTTTGAGTTTGAAGCCATCCCCCCCTTGTCCTATCACTACATACCCATGCAAAAAGTTCCTCTCCAACTCTCTCTTCCCTCTCTAGGAACTGGAAGGCTGCTGTAAGGTGTTGCCAGAGCCTTCTCTTCTCCGGGCTGAACAGCTCCAACTCTCTCAGCCTGTCTTCAAAGGAGAGTTGCTCCAGTCCTCTGATCATTTTTGAGGGCCTCTGGATCTGTCCCAGCATGTCCATGTGTTTCCTGTGCTGAGGGCCATAGAGCAGTGCCAGTAGCAAGCATACGTCTGCTTCTACCAAGAGAAACTGCTTGGCATTTTACAAAGTGAGGGCCTGCCTTGTTGTAGCTGCCCCTCTTCTCTCTGCATCACTGCTGTTAATTGCATTTTCCCAATCACTGGTAACTTAAGAGAAGTGTCCCTGAGCTCTGGTTGCTTCAGAAGCTTTCCTGTGAGCTGGGTGTATCCCAGCTGTTAAAACTTTATGAAACTTGACATTGCAGTTTCACATGTGATGAAACCCTAAGCAGTCTCTCTGGTTTCGGTACAGGCTGGGAATCAGTGTATTCATTTTGCGGAAAGCTCAAATATTATTTTTCTAGGATGGAAAGCATTTTGTTCCAATCACAGTTAAAAATGCACTAACAGATACAGCATCATAGTGATCAACAACACCTATGGCAAACGCGTTTCCATACCTTTCCATTTGGCAAATGGAAAATGACCAAAAGAACAAAATGAATCTCCTTGTTTGCAGCAGAGAAACATTCTGTGTGAGTGTGATGAGCCAGAGCTGACCTACCACTTGAATGAGGTTCGAAAATCTCCCTCTGGATCTGGACTGAGTTTAGAAGGAAATTTTGAATAAATATGAACTTAATAAAATATACAAGTTCTTGGAAAGTATATGAAAACAAATATTTTGAAGTAGGTCAAGAACTGGAAAAGAAAAACAGATTTGGAATTGTTGCCTTGCCCTGGTCTTAAAATTAAAAGCCAAACACATAGGGGGAGAAGGGTTTTACCTCAGTATTTATTTAGGGATCCTTAGGTGCACCACATCCAGGTAGAATGTGCTGAAATGCACACCAAAATGCACCCCAGAATGCATCTCATATTGCAGAATAGCTGCTGACACACCATGCTGCCCTGTGGCTGCACCCCAGAAAGGCTTCCTTGAGGTATCTGACAGATGTAATAAAATCCTTTTTCCCCTTTTCCTCCCCTTGTAACAATTTCAAGGAAGGAAAAGGACAAGTTCCCAATTTTCTGACTGCAAGTTCTGAAGCCCTTGTCCAGCCCTCCTCCCACCAGATCCTGCTTGTTCAGCCCTCCCTGCTTTCTCTGGAGCTGCTGTAGTGGGGAACACGGGACCCTGGCTTCCTTGGTGCAGGTTGTGTTTCCCATGCTCCTGCACCCTCCTGGAAGGTTACCCCCTTGCTAGCACAGAAGGCCCATGAACGGGGCCAGACGCTGCTCACTTGAGCTTTACCCGCAATCAGGCTTCTTCCTCTCTTTGTGAGCAACCCAGCAGCAAAAGAAAACCCTAATTGCTCCACCAGGAATTTCTGGAGCTGATCAGCAGCTGTTTTTAAGCCTCTAGCAGTCATTATGCAGCTGCACTTGGTCATGTGTCCCCGCTGGCATTAGCAGAGGGAAGGGACAGATTCCCTCTGTTTACCCTGCCAGCTAGTGTAACAGCCTCTGGAGAACTCTAACGAAAGAGTAAGAATTTACAGATGAGTGAGCAGGAAATCAGCCCTTCTGCAGGAAACCAGTAATACGTTTTTCAGGTTTGTACTCAAACATGCTTCCAGCTGCTGGCTGAGGATTCAGCTGTCTGCCCACCATGGATGTTGGAGCAGAACACACCCTTCCCCTCCAATACCCAGAACATGGGACTTTTTCATTCATGGGAAATGTAAAGTACTGTGGTACACTTAATAAGTTAACATTATTTTATACAAGCAAAATGAGAGAAATAAGGTATGAGCTGAAAAAAATGTCCATAGTGTATTTTGTTTTAATGACACTTCAGACTTGCAGAAGTAATGACAAATACATGTATTAAAAGTTTCAAGGTGCCTCTGGCTGGTTTGATGAAAACTGTTTCTCCATCATATGTAAAAATGTAAAATAAAATACTAGCAAAATCTTTAAGAATGATATGTTTCTGGTCCCAATATATTGCCATTTCCCCTGGTGTGGAAATCACAAAGATTTTTCACAAAATCCCATTGGAATCTGGAACTTTCAGGGAGTTCAACCTCTGCAAGCTAAGTAACCTAAAAATTTAATTCATAAAATGACAGAATGTGAAAATATGCTTGAACTATTCAGTTTGATCTCTCCTAGGTAGCTAATATTAATTTTCGTTGGACTGTGGCCAGACGAAAAGTGATGTTTAAATAAATCTCTTTTTTTGCAACAGAAATGCGACTAAACTTCAAAGAACTGCCAGGAGGTGATAAATGGACATCAGATGGGCTCCAATTTGGACCATCTCATAGAAAGTAAGACCCATCTAGTAAACAAATGCTTCCACTCTGTTTTTGCGTGTGGCTATAAATAGTAAACAAAGATATGCCTTATATTTTCTGCCGTGCACAGTTAGTCCTTGGGTTGGTATCAGCTTTATAAGACAGTGAATCACATGAACTTCAGGCTCCACGTGCTTTTAACTTTATCTAATAACCCTGAGTGTTGTGGGTCCGTATCACTGTTCTAATTATTCCTACAAAGATTATGCTGTTATCTGTAGGAACATTTCTAATTAATCCGAAGTGTGTGTGTGTCTATAGAGATGATCATTCTAGAGACTATCTCCCTGGCACTCTTTTTCTCTTATTGAGGACTAGGAATCATATCCATTGGGGTTAGCAGTGTCATGGGCCATGCAGAGCAGCACCTCTTGTGATAAAGAGATTGTTTTGCCATTATGATAGCACGAATTTTAGGATCTTGTACCCTTTGTGCCTATCCATAAGGAGTGCAGCCCTCTGTGTACAGTTCTCCAAATAACTCATCTAGCCCAGTTTAACACAGAGAGGATGGATGCTGGAGGAATCATGACTGCAAACAGTTCAGAAGCAGAAAATACCTGGGAAAGGAGACTTTATTCTCCACTGTCAGCTTGCTACCAGCAACAGTGAGATCAGCTATTTTTACAAAGATTTTTATAATACATTTTTCAGAACAATTCAGAGACTCATGGAAAGATAAATCCCAAGATGCTGTTATCACTGTGTCTCCTTGAACTGGAGTAGCTAACGATAATCACAGGATTATTTGTGTTTGAGGACACTAGAACCAAAGACATTCTGTGACAAAAGTGTGGAATTATTAATGCCAGATGCCAAGCAGGTTTCAAATGGCTGCTGCCTTTACAAGGTGAGCAGGAGAAGCCCAGCAGGCAAAGCTTGTGAGCACTAGCTTTCTAGTTATTGCAGAGAATTAGGTTGCAACATCTTCCTTGGCCAGCAAAGTCAATAGTGGCACTTCATAAGGGTGGTACCTGCTCTACTGAGCAAACTTTGAGAGAAACCATTTTCAATATAAGACAAAGTCATGCAGCAGCAAAGTGATCGTGACTCAGAAACTTTAAGTATCAATTAGTTTGCAAGTGGGCTTTGGAAATAGATCCTTTCATTGTGCTACAGGAAAAGTAGAAGCCAGTTACAAAAGAAAACACAAAGGCAATTGTGCAGCAGGATTTTAATGTTTGGAAATTTGACTTAGATGACTGTAGTCTGAAACACATTTCCAGTACTATATTCTCTGACCAATCTTGCACGTATTTGGTTCTTACATTATATCTCCTTGTTGCTCCACCTCCATGGGCAGACTGAAAAGCCGGGGATCACAGTGTAAGAAAAGGCAAGGGAGAGTATAACTCCTTCTGTGCTCAGACTCGTGCCAGTGCAAGACCATTCCTTGAGGCTATTCAGATTTGTCAGCCCTCCATCTGCCTTCCCAAGATGGGACAGTGGTGGATGAACCTTAAGTTTCCCATGAACTTTCAGTTCACCATATTAAAAAGTAGCTGTGAGTGCAGTTCCCAAACACCCTGAGTACTGTATCTGGAACAGTAATGCCCTAATATGTAGTCTTTCTTCACTGAAGTATTTTGGGATTCTCAAGATGTGTCTTTCCCAGGCAATCACTTTTTCTAAGTAAAATTACTTGAATTCCAAAATCAATTTTTTATTACAAGCTTGTTTTAAGAACTTGTGCTGAGAAGAGATTGAAACTAGAGAGCTTTGTGAAACGTACAGCTGGTTTCAGCTCATTACTTTAAAATTATTTTTAGTGGAATAATATTATGCTTGTATCTGACACCTAGGCAGAAAAGCTAAAAACAAATAAAGCATTACCATGTTTGCTGGAGATTGTGAATATCAATATTGCTTTCAGCAGTTTTCACTGATCTATGCAAATAACCATGTGGTTGATTAACTAGTCTGAGCTTGCATTCAGAATACTGAACTATGATCTGTTAGTTATACACATAATTCAGAGATGCTGTGCTCTGAAAATTAATGTTCTTCAGCAACTTGAACAGATTCAAATTTTAAAGTGCCTGTTTTTGCAACAGCTCCATGTTTTCACAGTTTGCAATATCCGTACAGCTCAGTGCTTTCACTGTTGAATAAGGCAAATACAGATTGCCTGTCTCTAACATTGACAAGTGTTGGCAGTGGCTTTTCCTTGCCACTGTCCAGTGTGAAGAAGGTCATCTGCTTTCATGTGGGTCATTAAACTTCTGAAACCACTTCAGCTTCTATGGATTCATATGCAGCTCTTTCAGGACCTTTGGAAAGATGATTTCCTTCTGAGGCCCACATCTTTTATCTGGACATGCAGCTGAAGACCGAACCATCTTTCTGGACATCATATTCTTGATCATATCAAATGTTTGTAACCCTGTGAGCCCTCAATCCAGCAGTGATGTAGCACTAACCCTTCCATGAGCTATGCCCAGAGATCATCAAGATGTCAAGGTTTGCCTTCTTAGGAGAAACCTCCTCTTTGGTGACAGCACACAACTGACTCCGGGGAAACCCGTTCTCCTCAGCAGCTTTCACCAGCTGCATTCCTTTAAATTCTGCCAGCCCACTGACTTGAGCTCTGCCATGATTTTCCAGGGTAAGGCAAAGTTTGAAAAGCAAGACGTAGGGACATAGGACGGGATATGGAAGACTGAGCAAGCAGGTTGCATTATCAGAATACCCTTTAAGTCATCTTTAGAGCCTATCACTGTCAAAAATCAGCCCTTGAATTGAAGGAAAGCTTTGCAACCACAGTTAGACACTGGAAACTTGTGCAATGGAACAAAATAATTATGCTTTGTGTCATTGATAAACTGCTGGCTCCAGGGCTGAGTTTGATGCTAACAGTTCTGAAACAGTGAAGAGAATAGTAAAATACAGCTTAAACTGCACTGCTTAAACTGCAGAGATTTTTAAAACAAATCTGTCATCAGATCTCCAAATGGCCTGGTGTTACTGTTCCACAACTTTCAGAGTACTGACAACCTGTGGGCACTGGGGTACCTGGAGGAGTTCAAACATCAGATTGTAGAGCCACAAACATGGCAGAGTTTTTAAAAAAGAAAAATGAAAAATCAAAGTAGGATTCTGGAGGAGAACCCCCAAATTTGTGAGGATGTATAGATGATACTCCTGTCTCTCACACGATGAACTAGGCAAGGGCTAGCATGGGTTGCTCAGGGAGGTTGTGCACTCTCCATTGCTGAAGATTTCCAAGACTCAACTCAACAAAGCTGTGAACAGTCTCACAGCTGACCCTGCTTTCAACTGGAGGGTCAACAAGAGACCACCTCCCTTCCAACCTGAATTATTTTGTGATTTTTGTGATTCTCACTGTAAATCTAAATTGCCTTTTAGATGTGCAGTACCGTCTGTTGATTTTACTAAAAATTGTTAGCTGGACTAGCAGTATGAGAATGGAGATGTAAAACAGTATGCAAATTTCTACAAATGAAAGGCTATTCAGACAGAAATAATGGCAAATAGAGTGATGACAGTAAAATGATGGGAGACTTGTTCTCTGTCACCAGCAATCCTATCTATAGCTAGTTTCTGAACTATTTCACTTACGCAGAGGTTTAATTGCTTAATCATTTTCCTAGAGGAATTTTTTCTGCTTAAAATCAGTAATGACTTTCTTGGCAACTGGAAATTGTTCCAAGTGCATAAATGCAATCCAACAAAATTAATAACCACTCTTTAATTTTACTTCAGACATGCTAACCAGAGTAGCTTAAAAGACTGGTCTTATACTACTGCACACAATGCAGGCTCATTGGAGAGAAGTGTGACTATAAATCACAGTTGAAGTACAGATTTAGAAATTCTGCTGGTGTTGCATTGTTTTAAATAGCAATTCCCTGTGGTGTAAAGAAAATTTAGAACTGGGTGCTTTGTACAGTCAAAGCAAGATCCTTAGAAGAGCAAAACAATCTTGGAAAAGAGAAGAAAAAGAGAAAAAAGGAATGGAAGGACACAGAATAACAAGACCAAAAGTTATATAAAAGAGAAGAAAGATGAACCAAAACCTTCTGATTCTTATGCCATGAGTACCATGCCGCTGTGGTGGTTACAGACTGGGGAAATTTCCCAGATTCCTATGGTTTATAAAGGGAGCAGTACCAAAATACCAAGCTGGCCAGCAAAATGGGGGTGTTCTGCCACAAACCTTAGGTGAAGGTTTTCCTTGGAAACCAGAAAAGAACAGGAAGTTAATCACATTCTCAAGGTTCATTTTTTTTAACGGGGAGAATGTTTTTGTCTCAACCTATTTGCGATGCTTGACAATTACTCATCTGTGGGAGCCTCCAGCAGGGTTTTCCCAGTTCATGTTTACTTAGTACTTCAGAAAAGCCAGTAGCTGCAAGAACAGGACCCACAGGCATGAAGAAAAGCAGTTTTTCCTTTTGTAAACCATTATATTGCAGATGGGTTTCTGTTAAGATTCCACGTGAAATTCCTTGTCTGTTAGACTGATCTTTGATGACTTTGAAGAAAAAACCATTTATTTAAAATAAATTTAATTTTCATTTGCAGTCTTCCTGCCTTTTTCTCAATATGGTAAGAAAATAATTCTTTATGGGGCAAAATCAAGAAATTTTTTCTTTAAATATGCATAACATGGCTAAAAAACCCAACAACTCTTCTTTCAAATTGAAGGGGATCCAATGTAAGGAAATACAATTCAGCTAAGACAGCCATGACAAGTATTACATAGAAAAGTTTTGACACAAGAAAAAAAGACCTGACGAAAAATCCAGGGTTATAAGTAAAAGTTAAATAAACTAATGTTTAAATTAAAAAACAGCTGGAAGATATGAGATAAAATATCTTAATTCCTTTGAAAGCACATCAGCACACAGAAGATTTTTGACAAATTACTTCAGACAGGAAGCTTGCATCTTGTATCCCTCCAGCTCCCACAGCTCTGCTATGATTTATGCAAAGCAACAGTAATCATCACCAGAGTCAGGAGAAAAAAGAGAGCAAGAGAATCTTTTCCCCTATTGATTTGCATATTCTGAATAAATTTATGGTACATATGCCCGTCAAATTTACAAGCACATATAAAATCTTTGTGCAGTTTACACAGACATCAAGTACTGACAAAGTGTGGAAGAGATTCAAAGTAGCTGGTGTGAAACACTACAAAGATTTTTAATAGAAGGATTTTTAGTTCAACTGGGCAATGATTTGTTTTCAACATCCATTTCAAATGACTAAATCAAGTGCCAAATGAAAAAAACGGTAGATGGGAAGCTGAGTATGCAGAACAGGCCAGGCTGTATACTCAGCAGTGCTACACCCTCGGCTTCCCACACCAAAATGAACCCTGTATCACTTGTTTCTGCCATATTATGTCGTATCTCAGCCTTTTAAGTTCTTATGTAAGGTCTCAGAAACTGAGCTCCTGGGATACAATCATAGAATGGCTTGGGCTGGAAGGGACCTTAGAGATCATCTCATTCCAACCCTCTTGCCATGGAGAGGGACATATTCCACTAGACCAGGTTACACAAAGTGCCATCCAATCTGGCCTTGAGTCCCAGGATGAGGCAGTCATAGCTTCTCTGGGCAACCTGTTCCAGTGCCTCACCACCCTCACGGTGTAGCATTTCTTCCTAATTCCCCATTTAAACCTGCCCTCTCTCACTTCAAAGCCATATCCCCTTGTCCTGTCAGTACAAGCCCTGGTAAAAAGTTCCTCTCCAGCCTACTTGTAGACCCCCTTTAGGTACTGGAAGGTGCTCTAAGGTGTCCCCAGAGTCTTCTCTTCTCCAGGCTGAACAACCCCAGCTCTCTCAGCCTGTCTTCATAGGAGAAGTGTGTGGACACTGACAGCTTGGTCAGAGAGAATTTTTCCAGCTTCCAGCAAGTGTTTGTGAGAAAGAGTTGCTTTCTCACAGCACAGACCTGGGAACTGGGAGAAGTTTTGGTAAACTACTTATGGCTATCTTACACCTGCTGTTTTTGCGTTACTGTGTTTTGAAAATAAGTGTCATTGTACTTAGCCAATAGGTAATGAGAGGCGTTCATCAAAAGAACCAATAACTATGTCCTACTTTAGCGAACCTGGATATAAAAAGACTGGTTTTTTTCTTAATAAAAAGCCCTTTCTTCGTCCTGGAGTTCATGTCGCCTTTTTTGCCGTCCCTGACCGCAGTAGCGACAGAGGTGCTCCAGCCTTCTGATCATCTTGTGGCCTTGCTCTGGACTGGCTCCATCAGGTCCATGTCCTTCTTGTGTTTGGGCCCTCAGAGCTGGATGCAGCATTCCAGGTGTGGTCTCACCAGAGCAGAGAATATTAACCTTATATGTATATTTGTAAGACCATGTAAGACATGCCAAATATCATGGTTATTTTTTCCATGTATTTTTTTCTCAAATACTGGTGAGCAACATCAGCAATCAGTGTGTCTTTTTGAACTGAAAGTTTGTAGATGAAAAGTAAGCCGTAGGAGAGTTTTTAAAAATAGCACAGGAGTGAGTAAGGGAGCAGGTGATCAATGTTCCTCCACATCAAAGTGATATGGTCGTGCCCTTTACTGTGAGAAGTGGTAGAAATACAAACACAAATAAGAGAAATAATCAGACACAGGGACAGAACTAAGGCTGCATAAATGGAGCTTTGACTTAATAGTGCCCCATGTGCTGCATAAGTAAGTGTTTTCATTAGGAGGCTGGGCTTTCTCATTATGCACATTATTCCTCATTTTATAACATCATCTGGGTTTTAACAGAGCCTTGATGACCTCAAGCTCTTGTGCTGAAAAGATAATTATTGTTATGCCCACACAGACATTGTCTAGAGATATATCTGGAGGAGTTTTAAATTAACTAGTTCATTTGGACTAGCTATATAGTGCCGAGATCGGGGCTGGCTGAAAAACTCCCCCCAAACTGATTAGCTCAGTAAATAGCAGGTAGAAAAGTCCTGTGCCGAGAATTTGTATTTCCAGAGCCACACCATCACTGATGCTGGATTTAGTTAATTAAGCAGAGAATATTAACCTTATTTAAATCCCTCATGGATAAATCTGTCTGTTATACCTGTTATCAGGGGGAAAAGATGTTCTGCTTTCTAAGCCAGCTGGTTGAGTAGGCAGAGGAGGATATTTTAATAGCTGACAGTCACTCCCTGCGTGCCCCTTCCCTGCCCTGTAAGCTCGCTCTTGTTACCTCTTGCTGGTTTCACCACCTGCAGTCACAGAGATTTCTCACTCCAGCAGTGAACCCACGGTTGCTTTTCCTTGGGAGCCCCAGCAGCCAGTGGGGTTTTGGGCACACCTGGTGCCCATTTGGCTTATGTGTTCCTCTCAACATCACTGCAGATTGCTTAGAGGAAGTACTGAAAAGAGGTGTAAATCACTCACCCAGAAGTCATTGCGTTTCACTGGGGGAATACACAGGCACAGTATTTTGGAGGAGCACTTCTAAAATTTATTGTGGCTAAGTGACTTGGCTTATTTAAATCCGCTGGTTTGGGATTTGCTGGTTTAGGATTTGCATTTTGCTCCTGTTGTTTAACCTTACTCTGAATTATGACGATTGCTTTGGGTATAAAGATGCTGGGCTGTGAATGGCAGTCATTAGAAATGAGGCAGGGGTCCTCTACTCCTCTACTCCTTTCCAGTCACTGAGGAGAGAAGACTGATGCCACATTGCTGTGTCCAGCTGAAGGAGTATTCAGAGGAAGAGGCAGGGATGTGCTAACAAGACACTGACA
Organism: Platysteira castanea; assembly: GCA_013397175.1. Classification (NCBI taxonomy): domain Eukaryota; kingdom Metazoa; phylum Chordata; class Aves; order Passeriformes; genus Platysteira; species Platysteira castanea. The sequence continues at coordinate 355,498 of VYXC01012075.1, read as the reverse complement.
GTTTCTGCTAGAAAGCCAGGAACAAGCTATAGCAAGAAAAAGGCAGATGGGGAACTAGAAACATTCAACAGCTTATAAAATAACCAACTCCCAGTTGATTTTCAGAGAGTCAGTAAAGGCTGAGCTCTCATCTGGAGGACTAGTGTTATACTGAATTCTAGAATTTTACTATAAACAGCTATTTAAATTTCTTTTAGTTTTTTTTTGTTTTTTTTTTGTTTTTTTTCCAATGAAGGGCTTATTAAGCCACTGCAACTTCTCCTATAAGTCACTCAAGCTATAAGATCATAAACTAATTAAGCAACAAATGTTAAGGTGAAACATCCCCTGGAACAGATATTGCAAACCTGTCCACTTCGATTTCTTGCATGTTTTCTTGAACCTTCCAATACTGACCACCATCAGTCAGAAAACTGATCTTGCCCTGCAAGTTTATGCATTCTCCAGTCTTTGAAGCATCTTATTTTACTTCATGCCAGTCCCTTTTGTTGAGTCTCCAAACTTGAAGTTGCTCAGAAACGAAAAACTTGTCCTATAGCAGGGATGGAGAGACCAGAGTATTGGCCTGTCACATAAAAATCAGGATTAATCCATTTCAGAGTTAAACATACTGTTGCCTTTGTGGAGTATAACTGCACTGGAGCTCAAAGTCACCAGCTATAGCAGATATTTTAAATTACTGAAAAATACTATTCAGATAATTTGATTAACTCTTCTGAATATTTATGAAATGTCCTGGTGGGTTTGGCAATTGTGTCATAATCATTTGGTGCTGCAATTTATGCTGTTGATGTTTGAGCTACTTCATTTAAAGTTAAATCACACCTGGGAAATAATCACCAAAATTATCTCTGACTTGCATGTTCGCCCATCAGATCCTAATCTCAGTTCCTTCTACTCTTCAGTGTATCTCCTTCTCTTCTTTAAATACTAAACAGTCTAATGTTCACCTCTTTGTCTTCACCAGGTCTTTTTGCATTCACCCTCAACTTATGGAAGACTTTTTTACTTGTAATTGAGGGTCTGTCCTGCAGGGAGTATTGAATAAAGCAATCAATTTATAAATTTCTGATGCAAATTTTCCTCAAAGCTTTGTTCAGCCTAATTGTTATATTAGACATAATTTCCAAGTGTGGTAGCTAAAGAGCTAAAAACATTTTTGTTTCTTCTATTAAGACATTGCCACTATATTTTCTTTTAAAAGAAACATTTGATTGATTCAAAAGTATTTCATCAATCAGTGTGAGGACAAAGAAAATGAAAGATGTTCTTGTGTACTGGGTGGTAAATTTGTGTTAGCTGTGCCTGAATGATTGTGGAAATGATTAGTGTAATACCTGAGGCAATTGCTTTGTATTATTGCAATAGTAGATTGCACTTCAGCAAGATGATATCTACAGTTTGTTTTCTTTGTAGTGAAATAGTTCAGTTACACAGGCTATGGATAGCAGAAAAGGGGGTGACAATCACTGCAAAGTCATTGGTTTTAGTCCTCCCCAGGGGCCATGGGAGCTCCCCACAGGCTCTGTGAGGACCTGGCAGCCAGTGCTTATCCCACTGCTCCAGTCCCAGATGTTGGGCACCTCTGTTTGGCCAATATCCTGCTTAAACTATTTAACTCATATTTTGAAGCATATTACCTCCTTCTAAAAGCTGCACACCTAAATGGCAAGAGCTCAGATGTTATACCTCAGTCAAGTTTTCCAGTTTTGGGTTATCTGCAGTTGGTACAACTCTGGTCCTTCAGCAGTTGTGTGTCAAGGTGTTTTGGCTGGTCTTTCCAAGGTACAAAACTAAACAGAATGATAGGATTAGAAACTATTCATCATTCTTGGAATAAAGGTATTGAAAAATCTGTGCTGTTTAGGAAAGAATGATAAAGTATGGGACAATATTTAACAACCATCTGTTTTGATATGTAAGTGAAAATGACTGGATAGACTATGGATTGAAAAAACATCTAAGTGCCAAAAACACTTACTTTAAGAAATTATGAGAATTTTCTCTTGGAATAGCTCCAGGAATCTGCTATATACTCTTGGGGTAAGGTTTTATTATGAACAGAAATCTTTATAATGTTACAAAGGAAAATAAATGCTGTTAGCAACAACATTTTAATGTGACATTTCCAGTTCCAGAGAGATGTTGCAGAATAAATGTTGCTAATAATGGTAAGGCAAATATTTCCGTATGATGAAAAATTGACCTAGGCACCAACAGTCAATAGCTTGAGAGGCTTTTGGAAAAATTTCTATCCATATCAAGGAGAGAGTGGTCTTGTATTTGGTTCTTCAGGTGTGAGGCCAGACACTCAAGCTGTTGTAGGTTGAATCTAGACCTGTCTGTTAAAATGTTGACTCCTTGTTAAATATATGAGCTGAGAGTGATGCAGAGAATAAACAGAAACCTGGAGATTAATAATGGGTGAGAGCAAGGAACACAGATTTCCCTTCTGTTCAGCAGGTTAGGAAGATGGCTAATTGGGGATAATGGACAATAGCACATCTTCCTAAAGTGATTCTTTTTCTGGAAAAAAGTCAATTCAGAAAACTGGACCCAAGTTTGAAAGCAAACTCCAGAAGACAACACACAGGCTCAAAGCCTCTGTTCTCCAAAAATTGTTTTACTAGATTTGTTTAAGATTATACTTGAGTGAAAGAGATGGACTGGGATGCTGTGGAATTTGAGTTATGCCCCCAGCTACAGGATGCTGTAGCTCTCAAAAGTTCAATGGACAGTCTGGAAAGCTATTTTTTTCTGTCATGTCAGGTTCTAAATTAATATTCCAGCTTTCCCATTCAGAAAAACAAACTGGCCTCTAGCACCATGTAGTTCTAATTAGGAGAAAACAACTAATATTTCTTAAGGGTGTCTCTCCGAAGACCAGTGTGACTAAATACATGTGGATACAAAGTGCTGCAGGGATTCTGAGGCTTGCAGAGCTCCAAGTGATTTAAAATATGTACTTTGATATTCAAATAGGACTTAAGTGATTTGAAATTAGCTGTGGATATTATCTCATAATAAAGCCAATATGAAAGTGTGTAAATTTAAGGGGCAAAATAATACAAAACATTTTGCTGTTACACTTTATCTCCATTTTATTTACAGAATAAACAGAGGCAGCACAGAATTTGAAAATGGTATTGAACTTCACAATGTCATTATACCTGGAAAAACACTGAAAATGTTGTTTAGATTTTTATATCCACCTCTCTGTGAGCTATACAGATTCTCTTCAAATGAGAGCAGAGAAATATGATGTTCAATTGTTTTCATTCCTCTACATCTTCCTGAATTCTTAAAAAACAATTTGCATGTCATTAAGACTTTTACAAAGTCAGTGCAAATGACCCGTGGTGAAGGAGTGGATCAGGAGTCTGTAATGGAATCCAGGAGTCTGTCCACTGAGCCCCCATCTACTCTATCTAAAAATATACATTATAGCCCAGAACCCACAGTTCAGTGGCACTGCCATTGGCACAGTATTCTGGCGGAAGAAGAGCTTGTATTAGGGTTCCTGTTTTTCATTCTGCCTGTTGCAGATTTGGCCTGAGCCACAGTACAGTTTCTATGAATGCAAAAATTTTTGCTGGCCATAGTTTCTGTCCTCGTGAGCAAAAAACAAAAGCCCAGACGTTTGGTGTAGCTGAGCAGCTCCTGGTGTGGGAGGTGAAGAGGCTTCTGAACTCTCTGCATGGTGGAGCACCAGGCAGGAGGCAGTGGCTCCCCAGAGAACAAGTAGCTAGTGGGGACAACAGAGGGATTTCAGGCAGAATCAAGGCAGTGAGGTGAAGAAGATACTGATGAACTATTGTAGAGAAAAGCCTGGGATCCTCCAGCCTCGTCCAGACCTCCTTCTGGTGGTTACACCCGTAAAGGGGACAGCATCAGCAGAGCAGGAGGATCTGGAAAGTTCTCACTTGGGTTGCATGGCAAGTGTGGAAAGAGGCTATAGCAGAACTGAGAGGGATAATATTTCTGCCATGCAAATGCACAGAATAAAATGCACTAATCACTTCTATTGAAAGCTAAATTTACAGTGCAGAGGAAAATTGTATTTATAGTGAAGTCACACTGCATTCCACCTATTAGATCTCGGATGACAGAACTTGTTCTGATGTAATATTCAGCCACACTGATTACTCATTTTTGTGCCAGAATGCTGTGACCAAAATGAAAGAAGACAAGCCCATTTAATTATTCCTAGAGGTAATACTGTTTAATTTAGAAACAAAAAGTTGGATTTTAGAGCTGCATTGTTTATATCTACTTAAATGCCTCCTGAGGTCATGTTCTTAATTTAGTATTTTATCTTAAAAAAAATGATGAGAAAGTAACACTGTCAACAGAACAAAGAAAATACATTTCTATTGAAATGTAACTTACTGTGTGATTTTAGAGAGTCTTGGTAAAGTGTCTGTCATTAAGTTGAAATATCTATATTACATGTACTGTGGCTTGGCATTAAAAATAAAAGGAACCAGTAAAATGTTCATATTCTTGTACCATAGCAAAGGTCAATAGAGGGATTGGTCTTTCCTAGGTTCTGGTTCATGACATGAAATTTTTTTCTCTTCTCCTAAATCTGATTTAACTAAGGAAAAAAAAATCCTAGAAATAATTTTGAATTGGAATGCTGATTTTATGCAGAATTTAGTGAGGATATTTTAAAGGGAGAACTCTGTATCTCCTCTAGTTTGAAGCTGCCATCATCATGTCTTTGCACAGAGATAGCACAGGGTATCGGTATCTGTCTCTCTCTCTCTCTCCCTCTTCGATGCTATATTTATAGCATCCCCCTGGCCATAAAAGGTCTGGACTGGGGCTCTGACATTCCACTGACTGCAGGCATTATTTTTGTTCTGGACCTTGAAGTCCAGTCCTTACCCCTCGTCCTAACTACCTCTTTCTTTGCTGGCTTCATTGTTGTTGTATTTTTGTGCTATTCATCCACTTGAGAGCTATTCCCTTTGCTGCCATTCATTTGGATCCTGGTAAGTGGGGTTTTTATGCCGGAAGGCTCTATGTGTTCAATTATTTTTAATCTGAATCTGTAATGCCAAGTTGATAGTAGCTCCCTTTATTCGTCTTAGCTCAGCAGTTGAGGGATTTGTGGACGTGAATTGAAGACATCTGAAGGTTCATCTGTGAAATAAAAGAAAGTAGTTCAGGGGCTCTTTTATTTTCCCTCTGCTATCTTTGCATATTGTCACAGTACTCTCAAATGAAGCATTGGTTACTGAGATACGGGAGGAGTTTGTCATGTAATCTCCTGTGGGCTTAGAAAATGTTTAAATAACATAAATATTTTTCTTGTTGCATAGGATGTTATCTTTTCACTGCTTACAAGGGTTTCTTTTTTTAAATCTATTTCACTATTTTCATTGATTGATGGAGTAGATCTTTAAAGAATTACACAGACTGATAAACAGCACAAGAGGTAATGCCAGCAAAATCTCTTCCCTTAATGTGTAGCTATGAACATGGGCAAGTACAGAACTGTCTGTCTGCTCAGTAGTAATTTTAAATACTCAGTTCAAGAGCTGCTAAAGTATAGCTCCAAAACCTTCAAACTCATCTAACTATGGCCACTAACATTTTTAGGCCAAGCTCAGAAGTTATGAAGTGCTACACAGATCTGGAGAGGGAGTGTTGCCCTCACACTGAAGGGGGCTGCTTGATGGATGCAGACTAAGGGGGTGCAGGTAGCATGGATAAAACTTACGAGATGGGAGTCGATCTGATAATCAGGCAGTGCTCCAAAGAGGAGCAAAGTCCTCAGAAATTTCTGCATTACTTGTCATCTCCGATAGCATCACACTACTCTATCCGATCAGACTATGTAACTAACTTATCCTGGCCTGTGAGCAATCCATGATATTTCAGAGGAAATATAGAACATAACTCATAGTGTGATAAAATACCTATGAAAGGAGTTTCCTTTTACATGATGTGAGTCAGTGTTGGTCTTTGATTTGAACCAGGAGAGCTGACTTTGTGCTCAGTGCCTGCCTTGCTATCTTTACTCCTATCATAGACTTTTACTCCTGAGGACAGTGAGATCCAGACCTTTCATGTCTGGAAGAAAAATTTTTCCTTGGTACATTTTAGTTTATTCTTTTGGTCTGATAAAGTGTAAATGAAATGCCTCATTTAACTTCTTATGAATGATGAAGCCAGCCAACACTTCAAATAAAGCTGGTGAAGACAAACTGTAGTACTCCACAGAAGGAAAACAGGATGTTCTCATGTTCCTTCCCTTTCGGTGTGCAAGACAATACTCTTCTGTATGCCTTAACCTTCCTAGGCAGTGATCACAGCACTTACAAATCCTAAACCTATCTCTGCAGAGCTTAGAGAGGAAGGCAATGAAGAAAAATGAAGAAAAAATTCTTCTGAAACTAGGGAAATTAAGAGGAACTATGTATTACTGGTAGCTAACAAAGTGAAATAAGTAACAACACAAAATACTGACAAGTATTAGAATCAAGGATGCCAGACAGAATAATTGCATTTCTTTAGACTGATGTGAAAAAATAGCCAGCATGAGGAATAAGGGAGTTAAAAGGAGATCCGTTTTTGCTATAGAGACCAATGGGCTAACACTTTTTCCTGTTTCTCATTCCTCAGATAAAAATAAATGCATAATCTGATCTCCTTGAAGTCACAGTTTCACTGTGGTCAGGATATCAGCAATTTCTTTTACATAAAGAGTTTCTGAATGAGTTTCTTCCTTGTTGACTTCCTGCAACTAAATGATCTATTCAGTTATCCTACAAAGAGCATCTCCCTTGTGAGAGCCCTGAAATATAAGAAAGTTTTCCTCTTCATTTTTGGTTTTTGTTGAGTTTGGGTTTGGTTTGTTGTTGTTTTGGGTTTTTTTCATAATTTGCCCTGGTTAGGGTAAATACTGCGGCAGTTATTAGAGAGAGTAGTTTGAAATTTGTTGCTATCAGAACCAAATACTAGAGAAAAAGCCAAGGACTGAAATCTAGGAAGCATAAAGACCAAGGGGAAAATCACAGAATCACAGAATATTCTCTGTTGCAAGGGACTCACAAGAATCATCAAAGACCAACTCCTGGTCCTGCACAGGATAACCCAAATCAAATGTCTAGATTTTCATGAAGCCATGATTGCTCTCCAGTTCTGTAAGTGTATTTTATGACCAAACATTAAATCGTTTTTCATTAATATGAAAAAAGCAAGAAGCAGAACAATTTTCTTCCTGTTGTGATTGATATTTTAGAAAAAACCAATAAACACCTCTCACCGTTGTTTTTGGATCTTCTTTAAATCCTTCTAAATATTTCCTCATTGTAGCTCATTTCTATTACTAATCAGGTACCTTTTCAGGGACAGTCCTAGTAGCCATGTAAGCCTAAAAGAAAGAGAAAGAGAGTTTATCATATGGATTACTTGAGGCAAGCTTACATGTCAAAGTAGACAAAGTCAGTTATAACAACAGCAAAATAAAACAAAAGCAAAATTATGACTAAATTGCTGACTTTAAAACAAACAAACAAACAAACGAACGAACGAACGAACGAACGAAATTCTTTCTGCACTCTCATCCCATTTTGAGAGGGGAACTACCTCTCACCTGATCAAATTTTGTACTATAAGTGACTATGAGACAATCTACTGATGACGTGCAAACTAAAACTTAAATGGGCCTATCGTCTGGAGGAAGTGTCTTGGCAATCATCATGAACATGATATTCTAGGTTAAAAAAAAAGGATTTGGATTGAGGAGCGTGGTATTATTTTACCCATTGCATACAGACTGGATCCCTGATTAAACTATAGAAGTATAAAGAGCAATAAGCCCTTTTAAACTGAACCCTGATTTCACATACAAAACAATCACTGTAATGCACATTTAGAGAAAAACTGACATCCTTCTCAATCTTAGTGTTTTAATTCATTGTTGTAATAATAAATGGAACATTAAATTCAATCTGAAAATTGGATTACAAAAATAAATGAAATGTTCATATATTTTTATTTCAGCTTTTATAGCCTTGCTGGAATTGCTCATGCCTTTTAAAATAATTTATTACTTTATTATCTCAATTGTAATTGAAAAAAAATATTTACACTATCTCTGAAGAAGCCAGGCACAAAGTTTCATTAGTTTGCAGTAATAAGTGAGCACATAAAATTTGAATAGTTTGTGGTAGCAAGGAGGCCAGCTACAAATGAACAGACACAACAATGCAAAAGTTTCTGGTCATGATGGGTGAGGTGTGAGCATCTTGAAACCTGAATATGAACCTATCTGAAAGTTTAAATCACATAATAAAAAGATAACCCTAAACTCATTGCGGCTGATCTTTCAAGTTCAATGTTAGTTTGTGTGAAGTTGTGTGTTATTTGTATGCTAACTCAGGAGTTTCCTTGACTACAGTCCTGATGTTTGACCTGTTCTTTTTCAGACATCATCCTGTTTATTTACACTCAGGAAAGTGCCGTGAAACCCAAAATTCAAAGGCACCCATGATGTCTTTACCTTTCTACCAAAGACACCACGAGCACTATGACCGTGCGTACCGCCACAAAGCGCTGTCGTCCACTGTGAGCCAGTACCAAAAGGAGGCAAAGAGCAAATCTGCCGTCTATGCTCAAGGATCTGCAGCTTACGCCAGGGGCTCCACGGCCTATCGCCACTCGTCTGCAGCAGGCTTCAGCCTTGACTCCTCAGCAGCTTACAGCCATGGCTCTTCAGCCTATGACCTCGAGTCGGCAGCCTACAGCTATGGATCCACCGCCTATGACCACTCTGCCATGCAAAGTAAGAGATCTGCTGCCTACAGCCTTGACTCTGAGTCCCTCAGCACCAGCTCAGCTGCCTACAGCCATGGATCTGAATCCATCAACAAGCTGGCTGCCGCCTACAGACTGGGATCTGAAGCCTACAGTTTAGGGTAAGTAAATCTGCCTTCGAAACAGCATTCTGGTACAAAAATGTCCAACCACTTCCCATTGAAAACAATGGCAATACTCTCCTCCTTGTCCACATAAAGATTCTCTATAACTTGGTGTTAATGTATTTCCTGGTCTGGTGTTTTCCAGACCAGAGAATGGGAAATGAATTTGCAATGGGAAGGACTGTGGTCAGTTTAGTTTGTTGGACTAATCCGACAGGAAGGTTGGACTGTCATAAGAATAGCACTGGCAATGCTGATGTGGCTGAATGGTGATATATGCACACTCCAAACTGCTTAGGCATGAGCAACCTTCCCTTCCAAGTTGTTTAGCCATATTAATACAGTGGAATTTAATATGAAGAGTTGAGATAGCTTTTGGATTGGGGCTATCTCTTACTGTGTTGGAGCAGTAAAACAACTTAAAGCTCTTCATGCAAGTTTGAGCTGACGTGTCCATATATGATTAATTCTTCTTTGGCCTAATACTTTCACTTTTGTGCTGAGTGATTCAAGAAACAGAAATTTTCACACTGTGTATTGGTTAAGGCATACTATTTCTAAAGTAGAAATTACTTAATGTATCCATCTTGCATGAGAAGAGCAGCTACGCTTAGCTCTCATGGTTTTTTTTTTACTTAAGATAATAAATATTTCTCAAGCAATTACATTAGCAGAATATTTTTGATGTAATAGCCTCATATTATTTGTATGCATATATCTAAGAGATTTACAGAAATTAGGGAAGTATTAAAGTAAGATTAGAGCAGCTGTTAGCAATAGAGGAAACAATCAACAAATTATAGCTCAAAACATCTGCTGGCTGTTATATTAGTGTAAAATTAAGAGTATCCTTAGCAGAACTGTTCAAAACTTGTCTGCCAGAAAATTTAAATTTTGAAAACTGAATATCCTCCCAGGATTGTGGATAAGGTGACATCTTGGGGAAAACCAATGAGAGAAAGATTGCATGTACCACCATAAACAATACCTTGTGATTTCAGCCTTCACTTGGCTTTCAGGAAGCTCAGGGTCCAATCTCTCTTTGCCTGGGTTTGTTCAGGAATTTGAACCTCAGGCTGTTATAGCAGAGGTGAATGACTTTACTTAATGCCTCACTACAAGGAAGACATTGAGCTGCTGGAACATGACCAAAGAGGGACAATAAGGCTGGTGAAGGTTCATAAGACTCACAAGGCTTAGGAGGAGCAGCTGAGGGAACAACAGTTGTTTTGCCTGGAGTAAAGGACATTCAGGGAGGCCTTGTCACTCTCTACAATTGTCTGAGAGTGTAACCAGGAGGGGGTCGGTCTCTTCTCACAGGTAACAAAACAGGATGAGAGGAAATGACCTCAAGTTCCATGAGGGAAGGCTTAGACTGGATAATAGGAAATATTTCTTCACTGAAGGGGTGGTCAGGCGTTGGAATAGGCTGTCGAGGGAAATGGTGGAATCATCGTTCTTGGAAGCATGCAAAAAATGCATGGATGTGGCACTTAGGGACATGGTTTAAGAATGGGTTTGGCAGTGCTGGGTTACTGGTGGAACCTGATGGTCTTAGAGGTGTTAATGATTCTATGATTCTATAGCTGATTGTCTTAGGCTGGGTCATAGCCAGGCTTTGCTGTTGAAACAATTTTACTTATGTAGATAATTAGCCTCTGAGTGAAGCAGTGAGAACCTCATTTATAATGTGCTGTTGAAGGGAAGAAAACTGGAGGTGCTGGGACTGAGGGTTATGCTTCCAAGGGCAGCTGAGTAGGGGAAGATATCCCTATTTTTGCAGCAATGCAGCTGTGCCTGCAGTGTGTTGCTGACCCTAAGCCAAAACCTCCTTCTTCTTAGAGAAAAGGTTCCCATAAAAAAAGGGAACTTCAAGTTGCGAAAAATGATTGTTTAAACAAACCCTTTTCTGAGTCCCAGTCATAAGCACTTCAGTTGTCATACAAGTTTCTTCTGAAACCTGTGTATTCTCATTAAGAATAACTCCAGTGTCAGCAGTGTAATATTGAAGGAAATGAAATTGCTTAGCTGAGACAGAACTTAAAACATTTCCAAGTTTCCTGAGGTTTTGCTCAAGATAAAAGTTTTTAGTTTAAAATAGCATATTTGCATATATAATACTCTGTAGTACAAGACTTGCCAATAGATTGATCAGAGGTAAGAATGTCTCAGCTGCAACTTCTTGTGATCCTGTCATTGTGTTGGAGGTTTGAGAAATTCAGTGCTGCTCCCTAAGACAAGGACTCTGGAGATTAGACAGATGTGTTTCCAGTCTCTCTTACACAGAACTTAATTAACACAGGAGACAGTATTTCTGAAAGAAAATCTCACTATTTAACTTGAGTTTGTGGTTAATATAGCCTCTATGTTGGTATTTATATCTTTTTTGCAGGCCATATTTCTACAATTTGCAAGAGGTAAAGTGGAAAAAATAATGCAATTCTACAGTTAAATGTAGTTCAAATTCGAAGGAATTATTGACAAATTTGAGCCATTTTTCCCAGATAACCCAAAACACTTCAAGGGGTAATGGGGAGACAAAAAGCATTACTCAAATAAATTAGGAAAATCAAAGACTTTCTGCTTTCATCCATATGAAAACAATGATGTAGAAGGGGGGGAAAAGACTCTTCAAACTCTTCCAATTTTCTAGTAGAAAAGGCCTTTCTGTATTTAAATGACCTCAACAGAAGTGTTTGCCTGAAACCAGAATGGACACACAAATCCAAATCCAGACAAAATTTTTCAGCTAAGAATTGATGATTGCATATCAGTGAATATTACCATCAAATATAGATTTATGCATAATGGATATCGTTTTGCAGATAAACATCATTAAGCCCAACAGGAAAACTCAAATACTAAGTTTTTATTCAGGTCACTTCTTATTTTTATCTAAAGTAGCTTCTGTTAAACTTAAATGCATGGATGTGGTTTGGGTTCTTAATGATCTGTAATCACAGTACAGAAAAGTGTTCATGAAGCATTGGTGTTGACATGCAGTTACTGCTATGTGAGGAATTTATCACGGGGAGAGCAGTGGAGAAGGACTAGGAACTAGGTAACCTGCAAGACCTTGACCCCCACTCAGTTCTCTGACGTTGAAATCTCACCTGAGTAGAAAACATTCCCAGAGTGTGGACACAGGCAGTTTGGAGGAGCCACAGCTTGATTTTTCAGGAGGATGAAAACTTTCCATGTGCAAGTGACCTGTCCCTTCCATTTCAAGGCTTCTTCACACAACAGCTTGAGGAAGTACAAGGAGAGAAACGAAAACTCGCAAAGTCAAGTATGGAAGCTTGCGGCTTTGCTGGCTGCAGTTGGCCAAAGGTACAAACCTCTGGGCTCCCAAAAGAAAGGGCATCTCACCATGTAGAGGCTGCCTCTTCACACCCAGCTCTCCCCACCAGCTTGTGCAGCTGTCTCTAGCTGAGCACTTCTTCTCTGGCCTCAGCAGAGACAGGAAAAGTGACATGTGCTGCTTCCCGTGAGGCTCTGTAGAGGTGAGGGATGTATATCTCCCACAAGCCAACGTTGTGGCCATTCATCCTCTTCCCCATCCAGTCCTTGGGGGCTGCCAGCATGGGCAAGTTGGCTCCTGTGGGAAAACCTTCTTCCACAGCAGCGCTCCATCCTCCATGTGCTTCTGAGAAGCTTTGAGTCAGGTCTGCCAAAGCTGCTTATAGCACAACAGGCCTGTCAAACCGGACTGCTGGATTAAACTTGTTTAACTTTTTTTTTTGTGGAAGCTCAGTGATTTGCTTTTGCTCAAACTTTCACTGCTTTTCCATGTGTTATTTTCCTGTCTAGGAGTATCAGATAATCCCATTGTGTACAGACAGATTATCTGCCACCAAAAGGGACAGACACCTGCTTAGAGGGAAAACAGAAGTTACTGGTGTGGCTCAGGAATTTGCATGTATTTTGCAGGTCAAGCAAAACAGCGAAGAAGACGAGGTCTAATTCAGGTGTACCAACCAAAGAGAGGAGAGAAGCCCTTCTAACTTACAATTAATTAGGCTGCCAGTGAGAGCCAGTGCTCTTCTGAGCAGCATTGTAACCAGGATGAGGACAAGGCAGAGTAAATAATATACATCCAGAAACATGAGAAGACCATGATCTTGGCACTGCTCAGCCTTTGGTTTATTATAGGTGAGGGTTAAGAAGCTGGCTTCCAGATGTCATACCCAAGCGTGGAAATTGTTTTAATGAGACCTGCTATGTGGAAACAATTCCCCTTCAAATAAAATTGTTGTGGAAGCTGTGTTAGGGAATATTGCTGGGAATATTGCCTGGACTTGTGACTAACCTGTCAGCAACTTAAAATGAATAGTCACCAGAGAGGATTTCTCATTTTTAGAGGCTGAATTTAAAGAGTTCTTTTCTGAAAATATTTTTTTTCCTCTCCTATAACTGGGTTTGCCAATCCACTATCTCCTCTTTACAGTAAATTAAAATACGGCATAGTAGGAAAGAAGCAGCTGCTAAAAGGAGAGCCTAGACAATGCCTCATGGCTAATGGAGCTTCTCCAGCAGGTAAGCAGGTACAGCTGGTGCAACCATTGTGTATGCCATCATCTCTTTCTGCTTAGGACACGATACATGACTTTGTAGAAGTGTAAAAGAGCTTATATGTGCCTTTTCGTGCAGGAGTGAAATAACTAAGGAATAGGGTGTTGTGGTCTGGTCCCAGAACACATTTCTACATCCACTGGGTGCAGACTCTCTTTGTGCAGTGTAGGAAACCTGTTCCTTCAGGTACAGAAACAAGGGCAGTGCCAACATATTCTCTGTCTGAGAATAAGATATCAAAACAGAACAAAACATCTGTTTGGGAGTTTCAGATGCCCTGCACAGTGTTTTCTTTAGTTCCTCTGTTGGGCTAGAGGGAAAAGTTTATAGCATCTGCTTTTTATATCTCTTCAGGACAATACCTGTGCCTTTTACAACTTAGTGACTCTACTGAGAAACTAGAAAAATGCTGGCATTGATATTTTAACACACTGAAAACTGCCCTAAAGTAAGGACAGTAGGCTTGGGTCACCAACCTTGATAAGCCAGTACAGATAGTACCTGACCTGGAAAAAAAATATACATATGCTAGCTGGGCATATCAAATGAGGCTGAAAGATGTTGAAAGGTCATGGTACTGTTCCTCCCTATGAAACCAGAGAGCACTGATACCCTGCTCCTTCTCCTCTGGGGAGATTCTGTTCCACATATCAGGTAAAAGGTTGGAACATTTTAAAATAAAGGGGAAGATTTTAGAATCTGGTTCAAGAAACAGAGTCCTCCTTGGGCCACCTAAATAATGGTTTTAGGCAGGATTTGGTTTTTGTGTTGCACAGGGAGAAACAGTAAGAACAGAGGAAAACAGGGAAATAAACATCATGACAGAAGTGTTTAACCTATTTTCTCAAGCAAAGGGCTCCATCTGAATATATGTTTCTACTAGCCTCCATGTAGCTCTGCCGGAACAGAAGCAAATTATAGGATTTGGAAAGGAGAAACATTTTCTGCTGGTCAAATTTATTCATCTCATCTCTTGGTTTATGCAGTGCAATTCTAAAGAAAATTTTGGAATGACTCTGGATATCTCTCACAACACCAGCTAGGTGCTCTGGTATGGTCATGAAGGTGAGATATTCAACTTCAAACACTTGGAGTGTTTGAGTAAAAGAACAGCCATCAAACAAACAGAACCTATAGCAATTTATTCTTACTTTTTCAAATAATTTTAGAGAGATATAAGTGGAAGATAGGAAACTCCCACTACCATACAGGAAAGAAATCAACAAAATGCCTAGCAGGGAGTGATGGGAATTGCTGTATATGCTTCCCATTAATTCCCTACATGAGTGTGTAATCTGGACCTTAAATAAAAATTAAACTGACAGCAAGGCCAAGTTCCCCTTTAGGAATAATATGTTGGTCTGGATTTAAGAGTGCTGTAAATGCCTGAGCTGAAATTTTCACCACATTTCAACTACCTTTATGAAAATAGAAACTTCTTGACATTTTAACTTAAGTTCAATTGGTACTGTGATCCTTCTTGATCTAGAAACAACCAGGAATCAAGTGGCCTCCTAACAGGTTCAGCATAAAGCTCTGAGGAAATCTAAGGGCAGTCAGAGTCAAAATTCCAGGTTTGACCCATTTTAAAATAGGACAGGAATAAAAGTCACCTGCTAAGTAAAGATCTGCAGCTCCTTACAGACTCTAGTTCAATTAAGAAAAATAATGAAAATCGTTTGCCTGTGATGTTTCTCATCACTTATTTGATGAGTTCTCTCAGTGCATTTGTGGTTTGCCATAGTGATTCCACCACATCATTGTCCAATCCAGGAGTGAGGCCATTGCACACCCCATTTCAATGTCTCTTCCTTTTTGTTGTACTCTGCCTGGACTGTTCCCGAGTGTTTTCTGCTTGGATTTCTGTCCCTAAAGTTGGATCCGCCTCTCTTGTACTCTGTCCCTGACTGCCCTGGGCAGTGCCTGGTGTCAGAACCCGGAGCCCATAGCATTTCTCTCCTGTAGATGTGGTCTGAGCCTTGGCTGACCCAGTGGTGCCTGACATGGAAAACCCTTGGCCCCAGTCCTGCAGCGTGTGCCACAGGCCCTCACTGGCTGTGCCTTCCTTTGCATGGAAACCAGGTTACAGGGAGAGGAGGAAGGAAGGAGAAGCAGTGCATGTTTGCTTTCACCCCCTGTGCTGAGTGTCCCTTGGCAGCAGTGCTGTGATGGTGCAAGGCTTCGTGATGGTGGCACCTCGGAAGCACAGAGGAATTACATTAAGAAAGACAGCAAGAGAGCTAGAGAATGGGAGACTGGTTTAACAGGAACTGGGTAGGGAGAGAACTCAGTCTGGGTGAAGGGATGGACACAAAGAAATGAAGGAAGGAAAGATGGGAGAATGAAAGTGGACCTGTGTCATCTCACACACAGTCTCAGTGGATAGATTACTAGCACATATTTTGGAAACTAAGCACTCTTCGTGTGTTGGTGGTGGTAGTTTTGCAGGGATACAGCCTAAGGAAAACATTAGCCCAAGGATATAATATTATATTACATTATGCATGTGAAACATTCCCAGGGGCCCAGTGTTGGCACGGGGCTTGATATATGTGTACAGCACGCTGTGTGGAGACACCAGGGTAAGCTATCCAGGGTGTGGGAAGCAGGTTATCCCTGATAGAGGCACATGTCAGGGCTAACAAGCCTTGCTGAGAAACCATAATTCTGCTCCTGTATCTGCACATGTAAGCAGGGAGCTCATACTGTGTAGACAAATCCCCACACCAGAAGCAGACTCACCTGTGATTTTCTGTAGTGATGTTGCAAGACAGGTGAATAGATGCTTTGGGGATTCATAAAAGGCTGACAAATAATTAGAATATTCCATAGATATGGGAATTAGAGATGTGTTGCTTTGGCAAAGGAGGACCAAATGTTTGGAGTTTTGTTTACACAATTTGTAACTATTTTAAAAATTAACCTAAAATGATTGCCTCAAATACGCTTCATGCTCTTCAGAATCCCTCCCAGGCTGGTGAGGATGGGGGGGAAGCTCTTCCTCCTTTCCAGTCATCCTCCATTTATCTGTGCTATGTTAAATGGTGCTACTTCACTCAGCTCTTCTCTTGCAATGGATTGGAGCGGTGTGGGAGAGAAGTGGGAATGACAGCACCAGTTTCTGAGCAATGCACTGCCCTACAGTTTCTGTAGAGAGACTTAAATGCATAATTACTTTGAATATGTTTGCATATCACCATTTTGTTTCAGGATCAGACAATTCCAGGACTGTAAATTTTGGAAAAGTAAAGGTTATGAGTTCAGATACAATCTTTAGAATTACCCAGTGGTCTCAGTGACTTCAGGATCTGAGAAATAAAACTGGGTATTACAAACTCCCCAAGTCCCAAAACCAAAAGCTATTAAAAGTACATTGCTACCAGGTATATTGTTTATCTGTTTAGATTTAATATCAAGGGGCATCAGTGGTATGTTTGTAATGATGAGCTTGTCAAAAGTACACTTAGTTATGTGTTTAATAACTCTGAAACTATGGCTATTAAAAATTATAAATTCTTGATTACAAAACAAGACAGCAAAAAAATTTTAGTACGTTAATTGTATTTTGGAGTGCTTCTTAACAGCTCTTTTCCTGGATTTAACAATAATTTTTATTTCAGACTGAAAAATTCCAATTTAATGATAGAAGATCAATCCTATAAGATGAGTCCCAAAGCAAAGAGAGCAAAACAGAGTTTGATATCAGAGGACAAAGAGAATGAAGCCATAGACTACTCAGTGCCCATATTCACAGGACGGTATGTTCATTTTCATTTTGTTTGGTATCTTATTTCTGCCATTTTATTAACAAATTATAAAATAACAAATTCATTAATCTGTCTTTACACTCATGGATTTTATGGTGATAGTGTGCACTTCACCTGAGTAATAAAAAGACAAAGAGAAGTCAACTGACTGACAGAAAATATGTCATTGATCATCCAGAGCCAGGACAAATGAACCTACATATCTGGACTTTGTTTAGAACACATTGTCAGGGACACTTTCTATGAAATTAAAATATACTTACAACCCTGCTTATTTGGAACCTGACAAGTGTGTTGTCTACATTATTTAGCTTGTTCTTTTGGTTTGAAGGCTTGTTCTATAATCAAATGTCTCTTACCAAGCATTAAACATAGAAACAATGAAACAACGTGCTAATGTCTTGTCCTGGCACAGGGAAAACCTGGAATAAAACCAAATGCTTTCTCAAATCCATTGTAATGATTCACACTGATCTCACATGTTGGTGGTATTTATTGCATGGTTACTACTGATGTAATACATCTTATTGCAGAAGTGTTCTCAGTAAAGCTGAATGTGAACTTTATGTGAAAGCCAGAACCAACATCAGCAAAGAGGTCCCCTGCCCTTTTTGGGGTATGGCATAGTGATTTTAGTAGCTGTCTCCAGCAGTTCCAGCACAGCCACTTGTTCAGATTACTACATACTGGGGTGTAGTGTGGAAAACTGGTTCCTGGTTAGAGGTCAGGAGAAAATTTTCTTGCCCACCTGCGGCTGAGCAGAAACCTCCCTTCAACTCGTCTTTCCTCTGCAGCACAGCATTTTTCAAGGAACACTTCCAAGTTGTTTCTGGGAGCCACTACTTTTCTGTCTACTGCTTAATCAACACCCAATGGCACTTCTGCTTTATATCCAAACTTGTGGTTTCATGTGAACTGGGTTCCAACTTGTCAGCGGAGGATGTTATTGCTCTGGCCTTCTGAGCATTTGTGATGCTTTTGTGATGAGAACAGTAGTTTTGATTTTTATTAACTCCCTCCCACTATCTTTGAGTAATTTTTTCTCACCCCAAGTACATTCCTGTGTTGGATTTACTGCTCTTTGATCCAACCAACATTAAGAAACACACTGTTGCCTGTTTAACAAATTGCTTTGGAGTTTCATCTGTATCTTCTGTGATAGAAACACATACAAATGTGACACTCTCACACAAAACTTGAGATAACATATTCTCAAGGCTTCTCACGACTTTTGCATCTCAGCCGGTGTTTATACTTATGTAGCAGATTTGCAGCTCACCATCATCTGTCTCCCATGCCCTCAAGCACAAACATCCTCCCTTTTTATTGTATCTTGAGTCTACACAAGTAAAATTTATAATGTTGGGCAATAGGTGAAAAGCACAACTGTTAATTAATACTTAGCTTTTTTACAGGCCTCTGTGATCTTAGCACATCATGTTAACATCTTAACAAATCTTAAGAAACAGTTCAATTTTATTTTATTTTTTAATGCATACAATAATATCTAACTCAATGTGATGGTGTGTAGCTTCATTTATTTGTGTCTGTGCAATATTTTGGGATCCTACATTAAAAGATACTGTCAGATTCTTACATCGTTATTCTTCTTTTGTTGTTGCTGTTGTTGTTGTTGTTGTTGTTGTTGTTGTTGGTATCAATCTTACTTTTTGCATATGGCAATTCAGAAAGTTGTGTGTGCTTTTCTGCCACTGAAATGATCCAAAAGGTTTTTGGTTTTTTTGTTTTGTTTTGGGTTTATTTTAAAAATTTTTTAAAAATTAGTTTAAAAGAGCATATGATGATTTTTAGGGTGCTCAGCTCAACATGGCATGAGATGGTGTCTGGTTTAGGCTTTTTTCTGTTGGCATCATGCTCATGACCACATGCCAAGACTGCGGAAGTTGCATGCCACATTCCTGTCAGATATTTATTTTTGTTTGAAAGATAACAGCTGAAGCCCGTTGAACCATGTGCATGCTATATGTCATTCCCAAATTCCCCAGTGAAACTGATGTGTTGTTTCCCATGGGCAGATAGCTGTTAAAAGGAATAGTTATTTATAAAGGTCACCTCTCCATGCGTTCGTTGGAGCTGGGTGACCTTCATCCCTGTGTTACCATTTCAGTTATTTAGTTCTACTTCAGAACCCTCAGGCTCTGCTGTAGAAAAAATACTTTGCTCAGATTGTTCACTTTGCAACTGATCCTCTTAAACACCTGGGCTAATCCTTGCAAGAGAAAATTACAGACAGCAGACAGTATTCTAGACAATGAAACCTCCAGAGCTGGATGGAATGCCCTAAGTCCTGACGTTACTGAATGTGGCTCATGGAACTAATTCCAGTCACTAATAAGCCTATGCCAAAGGCCTGTAGATGGCAGATACCCATAAAATGCTATTTTTTGTGTGCTATTCGAGGCTGGTTGCATCTGTTTAAAAAGGGGTTTCTACTGAAACCCTTGAGACTTGACTGTAAAATCAACTCTTAAATGGTATGGTTTGCTGGTTTAGAGCATTTGTCATTTCAGGGAACATGTTTCTCTTTGATCTGGGAAGATTATAACAGGGAGAAATTATTAGAAAATCTAAATATTTAATACTGCTGATCAAAAGCATCTGGGGATTACAGCTACAGATGACTAGGATGAGTTCTATATTAGTCACAGAATATTCATCACCTCCCAAAAGATGCTTAATGCCTTGAGAAACCAGTCCATACTGTGAAGTTGCTGATATCTAAACTACTGTAATTAAAGAGGACATAGTATCAGTTTGCCTTTGAAGAAAAATGCCATGGGTTCATTTAAAATGAATGTAGATAGCTATATTCACATCCATATTCATTAAACTGATTTTTCAAAAACCTCTTCCATGTATCTGCAGCTTCAGGTGATATTTATGGGGGCAGCTGATGTGCCTAAGTGGAAGGAATCTGTTGTTCCACTGATTTTTTAAGCATCATCCTCTTAAAGCAGACTGAAACACAGGAAGTTGAGTTTGAGGGTGGTCAAAGCTCTGTGCTCTTAAGTAAAATTTTTTGTCTTTTCATCAGTTTTTAAATGTAATTAAGTTTACAGCACATTCCACTGCTTGACTGTCTTGCATCCCACTGAATTGACTTCCTAGATAAGGGGCTGGACAGTTTATTCTGAGCTTAAATCCAAATTTTTTGAGTATTGAGATGTGCTATCAAGCGTAATATTGGCAATCTTAAAGAAAGCAGAAAAAAATCATTCTTCCTAATACTTTTGCTTTGTAGAAGAAGTAGTAAATGTTTTATGATAAAAGAGAAGCTGTTCTTGAGTGCACTCTAGAAACAGAGATGATGTGTCTATAGTGCTTGCAAGATAGCACTTAAACAGAACTTAAACAGAATTTGTTTTCAGTGTGTTATCTAACGTTCCCTTAAAGTTACTAAATTCAGCAGGAGGATATTAATGCTTCTTAAGTCAAGGAACTCTCATTGTATATGCACTACTACAGCAGCTGTAATGTCCTGACAGTCCCAAAACAATACAGTTTTAATGGTACATCCACGTGTGAGTGTGGAAACAGGACTGAACTCATTGGGAGTTCTTTGTGTCTCACCTCTGTATAGAGCCTGAAGAGGAGGCTTCAAGAAAATCCCTAATTATCTTCCTGAAAGCAATATAGGATTGACTTTTCTATGAAAGAAGAGAACTTTTTGTTATCTACAGTAATGGGGTGGGGGAGTGCTATAAATCACAAATAAGGACATTGTTATGCAGCTACAATTATCTCCTGCCTCTTTGGCAGTGTTGTTATGAACACTGCAGCTGTAACTTAATGACTGAAGGTCTGTGCTTATGCCTTACACTCATCTTTATAGTGATGGACATGAAAAACCACAGCAGGATAATGGTTAAACTGAAAATTCGTATGGTATATTTAGAGGGAGAGGCACTGAAAACGGCCATGACTTTTGACAGTGAAATAGTCTTTCTGCAGAACCCCTTCCATGTTTCTGCTTTGAATGCATAGGAGACTGTAGTGCCAGAAGAGTGTTGGCCACTGTAGTGGCTAATTTGGTAGCAAGTACAAATGGAACGAGTTCTCAGCATTTTCCAATGGGATTCTGCTTTTTAAAAATTCTTTCAGACAAGTGAATATCAGTGGTATCACAGACACCGAAGAAGAGAGAATTAAAGAAAGTGCTGCATATGTTGCCAAGAGGAACCTTTTTGCCAAAGGTGAAGGAGTTAGTGTCAGCAAGGTGGCCAAGACAACTTCTGAAGAAGAGCATCATGAAAAAAAATCAAGGAAAGTAGCGATCCGGGAGTCTGCTGAACGTGTGGCCATGCAGAAAACGGTAAAAGAGTAGAAATGAACACTTAATCTGGAAAAGAGAATGAGTCTTTTTTTGTTTGATGTTTGTAAAGTGCCTAGCACACCAGGGCCCTGATTTACTCCACGGGCAATTGCAATAATGGTAGTAATGAACCAAAGTGTTTTCAATGGAAATCTTTCTAATTACTTAAAAGTCTTGTTATCTAGGTATCAAATAGATGAGGAAAGAGGCACCGTGCCTGAGGCAGACATCAGGAATGTTTCTGTTGTGCTGAGAGAAAAGGACAGAGTAGGGGACCAGGGAAGGCTCTTTGGTCATGCCCACACTTATTTAAATGGCACAGTGTCCTTCACCTGGAGGATGGGGCAGCTGCTGGGCAGAGAGTAAAGGTGCCAAAATAGATATATATATTGCACATAAGTAGGTGAATGGGTAATTTCTGGACTTATATGGCTTGAAAACAAGCTTGTACAAAGTGTTCACCCTGGAGTTTTAATCATTGGGTGTAACTGGATCTCTAATTGTGTGCATTATTGTCCAGCTTCTTAAAAAATAATACTCAGAGCATAGTTACAAATATGTTGTGACCAGACTGGCAGGACATGTAAGTGCAAATATATTACTTTATTTCTATTACTATGCTAGTTATATTACTATGCTATACTATTACTATATTTTATTATTTATTGTTTTGAGCAGAAGAATTGGTGATATGCTTATAAAATATCCTTATGACATAAAGTTGGGAAAGGTGTAAACACTTGCAAGGACAAGGTAAAAAATTCAACATCATCTCAAAAATTGAGAAACAGTAAGGCTGAAATTTGATAACAACCAATGGAAATTACTACACACAGAAGGAAAAGATCAAGTAAATGAGGAATGCCTGGCTAGGTAGAAGTCCCTCAGGATCTGAGAATTATAAAAGGTCACAAATTTAATGCCAGTCAATTTAATCTCAGTCATATAAAAACAAATGCCAGTCTAGAATATTATCAGTAACACATAAGGGGCAGTTATTTAATTGTGTTGGAGTCTGCTGGACCTATGATAACGAGCAGTCACTGTTAGATGAACGTTTAGGACAAATAGAACCTGTCCAGGTCTGAGAAACCATTGTAACGAAAACTGGTATTGCCCAGTTTATAAAAGTCCTCTTTTAATAATCTGAATACAGGGACCTGTAATTCTCCATGTATGTGAAAGGTAGGGCAGAAAATAAATAGTTTAGTTTGCAGAAAGTAGGATTCATACCATATTGGGAGCTTTTTTCAGCTCTGTGGATAGTCAAGCAGTTGAACCAGTTACCTTGGGAGATTGAAAGATCCCATCAGGAGGAAAGGTTTGAGAGTAGTTGTCAGAGATGGTCCAGGCATAGACAGTCTTGCATTACCGCAAAAGTACAGAAGACATCTGAGTTTCAGGCCTATTTCACCTTCACTCTGTATTTAAAATAATGAATAGGTAATTAAATATGGAAAATTATTTTACTTAGAAAGTTTTGAGGGGAAAAGCCCTGTAAAATCAAATCTAGTTGTTTTGGAAGGAGAACTTCTGGAAAATGAAAACTTTGTTTTCTGTGTCCAGGTGAGATAAATACATGAAGTATGTCTGTTTGGATTTTTAAATAAAAATTGCAAGGGTTTTGCCTTTGGGGGTGGGGGTGGAGTGTATTAATAATTTGCACTTCTAACTGCTGTTATAATCAAATTTGTAATAAAATTTTTATTTTCCAGCTAGAAGAGACTCAGGCATTCCATAAAAAGTTGAATCAAGATAAACTCTTACATGCTCCTGAGTTTATCATCGAGCCTCGTTCCCACACTGTCTGGGAAAAGGAAAATGTTAAATTTAATTGTTCTGTGGCTGGCTGGCCAGCACCCCATGTAACTTGGTAAGTTTGTATCCCTGGCACTGAAAGGCACCACTTACCAGGATCTAAAGTCATCTTAGTGAATATAGTCATTTTTCTGAAAAGATATAAGTTAAATTTAAAAAAAAATCAGTCACTGATGACAGACCTGTCTAACACCTTTCAAGTCACATTGTACAGAAAAAGAGCAAAATATTAAAATGAAATAATAATAACAATAATTATATATATTGTTATTATAGTAAATTAATTAATTTTATAATATTTAAAATATTTTTGTAACAGCCCTAGGAATACATAGATTTTTTTTTTTATTTGGTAGAGACATCAAATATATTCCTTCTGTCAATGATTAAGGAAAAATAGCCGTTTCATTTATCATACTATCTTTAGTAATGTTTTCCAAATAGTTGTGTTTAGTCTACAAATGACACTAATGTCCCTGAAGCATTACAGCAGGCTTTGGTCAAGAGCAAACTTCTTGGCAGCTGAACAGTTATAGTATTGAATCTTCATGAAACTGAAATCCCCTGATGATGCTGTGAAATCTCAATAATGATGATGCGTTCCTAGCAGGCACATTGTCAGTGTTTGAAGTCAGTGACTTTGGGTAGATCTGGAACCATCCAAATAAGATGAAAGCTTTGCAGTCTATTGGAAAATTTTACAGAATCACTGAACATGCTGAGTTGGAAAGGAAATATCTACTCCATCATGATGTTATGTAATAACCATATCTTGCAACTTGCTACTTGAATTGCTTAAGGAACTCTGCATTTATTTAGGTCTTAAAAACCTTAATCTCAGGGCTTGTCAAAAATAGCTACTAAGAGGTATGTTAATAGGCCAGAGCTGAGTCCACAAAGTCACTGATCTCTCCTTGGACTCTGACAACCAGGCTCTGCATGGACACAGTTCTCCCATCCTGTAAGGGTTGCAAGTGCCCTGTGTTCACATTCCTCCTGGAGAGGATTCCANTTAAATTTAAAAAAAAATCAGTCACTGATGACAGACCTGTCTAACACCTTTCAAGTCACATTGTACAGAAAAAGAGCAAAATATTAAAATGAAATAATAATAACAATAATTATATATATTGTTATTATAGTAAATTAATTAATTTTATAATATTTAAAATATTTTTGTAACAGCCCTAGGAATACATAGATTTTTTTTTTATTTGGTAGAGACATCAAATATATTCCTTCTGTCAATGATTAAGGAAAAATAGCCGTTTCATTTATCATACTATCTTTAGTAATGTTTTCCAAATAGTTGTGTTTAGTCTACAAATGACACTAATGTCCCTGAAGCATTACAGCAGGCTTTGGTCAAGAGCAAACTTCTTGGCAGCTGAACAGTTATAGTATTGAATCTTCATGAAACTGAAATCCCCTGATGATGCTGTGAAATCTCAATAATGATGATGCGTTCCTAGCAGGCACATTGTCAGTGTTTGAAGTCAGTGACTTTGGGTAGATCTGGAACCATCCAAATAAGATGAAAGCTTTGCAGTCTATTGGAAAATTTTACAGAATCACTGAACATGCTGAGTTGGAAAGGAAATATCTACTCCATCATGATGTTATGTAATAACCATATCTTGCAACTTGCTACTTGAATTGCTTAAGGAACTCTGCATTTATTTAGGTCTTAAAAACCTTAATCTCAGGGCTTGTCAAAAATAGCTACTAAGAGGTATGTTAATAGGCCAGAGCTGAGTCCACAAAGTCACTGATCTCTCCTTGGACTCTGACAACCAGGCTCTGCATGGACACAGTTCTCCCATCCTGTAAGGGTTGCAAGTGCCCTGTGTTCACATTCCTCCTGGAGAGGATTCCAGACAAACCCTTTAGATCTGGTCTCAGCTGGATGTAAGTAATGGTCAGCTACTCTCATGGCTGTAATCCAGCTCTGTAACCTGAATCCTACCCAAGAACTCAAGAGCTGGGTCATTTTTACTTTGGTTGAGATTCACCTTATCCCCAAAACCTGACATGGTTAAACGGAGCCTTCAGCTCTCTGCCTTTGCTCTCTCTGTGAACCAGCCTTCCATCTAAGTGCTAAATGTGGATAGTGGAAATTAATACGTCATTTTACTGTACATCTGAGTTCCAAAGGGATTTCAGTTTGCCACAGGCTACTAATGGAAAAAAAAAAAAAAAAGAGCTCACATCCATTTCAGCAGGTGTCTTTGCTCTAAGATATAGAACAGTGCTGACCTGGATCTGTCAGCTTTCATTCAGCCTTTCTAACAAAATGTCAGTAGAGTATTGCAAGCAGTCATTCTTTGTATAAGCAATGAAGATCTTTTCATGCTGTGCCTGAAAAACTATGAAGTTTTATGAACTTTCTCTAAAGAAAACCTTACTGCCTCATGCAGCTGTTCTGACTCCCTTGGAGAAAAAAAAAGCGCATATGGAAAACGCAGGACATTTGAAACCAGTAGCAGAAAGCATAAACTGGCAGTGCCTAATGACAGTGGGAGTTTGCAGTCCCACATTAGCTAATGACTTGGCTGCTCTGGAATTTGCATTTCCAGAAATAACAAGTGGTCCTTCTAACATGAGCCCTATTCTTTCTATAGATGAATATAAATAAGCAAAAATTGAATCAATTATTTTTTACTAACCTGAAAATGAAGACAAAAGAAGTCAAAGTCTTCTTGCTACTGGCATGACTCAGTTAAAGCTTGTTTCTGCACAGCACCCCATGCTACCAAACAACTTTGCTGCCATAGGATCCAAGGGTTGCCTAGCCCTTTGGAGAAAATGTAAATATATTATGGAGTTAAGTCCTGTTTACAGGATTTCATATTCCCTGGAAAATACCATGAAGTGATGGCATTATTCTATTTTCTAAAACATTTGACACACTGGATGTAATATAAAGATGCCCTGATGTTGCCAGGCAGATCGGTCTGGGGGGCACCAGCTCACAGACGAGGTGAAGAGTGGTGGTGAATGTATTACTCCTGCTGGACTCATGTATTATTCTTTGCCTAAGCCAGGATAATAGAGTAATGAGGTCAGGCATCTCTGCAAGTGATTGATGTGCAGAACAGAGAGTATCGCGCTGCCCTGAGCCCCTTTTCATAGACATTTTGCTGCGAGGAAGATCACAATGAAAAGCATTCGTGTTTATGGTCCTTACTTAAATACTTGGAAAACTCCCAGTGTATTACTGTGCCCAAATACTTGTAGTCAGGGAAATATTCTTTATTGTACAATACTGATGGTGCTGAAAGACAGTTTTCAGATTTTTATTTTGTGGATATAGCTTCATCTTGGGATATATTCAACAAATAATATTCTTGGTGAAAATAAAATCATTAATTACTGATTTGTTTGGTGAAGTGGGGCAAGCCACTGGCAGCAGACCAGTTCCCTTTCCTGACTGAAAATCATGAAAGGTTTAGAATATAAAATCTGAAATGAAGAAACAAACCTCTTTGTCTAGTTATCTGTTGTGAGGAGAAAGATTTATTTAAACTACATCCGAGTAAAGGATGAAGATACCTTTATTCATCATCCTTTATCATTCCACTTTTTTCTATATATACCTTACGGAGAACAGGGAGAGCTATGCTCAAGTAGGACACTCTCTTAGGAAACATTTTTTATTTATGGACCTCAAGTCAATGGCAAATGTACTGAATACAATTCAGAGTGCATTTTCTTTATTAGACTTCTACTGCCAGTTTTTTCCATATTTCAATGCCTGCTTAAGACAGGATTCACTCAAACATTTACTTGATTACACCATGTATTGTCCAGAATGAGTGACATTTTATACAACAATTGAAGAGGAAGAATTTATCATGCACCACTGTTCTTCCACTGTGTGAGTCTCAAGCTGTCTATATAAATTCTGAAATTAGCAGTACCAGCTCACCACTGATCGGTACTGGTTCATTCATTCCTTCAAATTATGTACTGGGAACCTTGAACAGTAAACTTTTCCTATCTGTGCCAGAAAACCGTCATAGTGTATGCCAGTCTAACTCTGTTAAGTTGCAAGTAAACAAATAAGTTAAATTTCTACCTAACATTTTTTGTGTATATGAAGCTTTTAAAAGTAGGTCAAATATGCAAACCAAACAAAATGTCTATGATAGCTAATAACTAAGGAGGCTACAAAATTTTTATTTGCAATTTACAAAACTCTGAGATGTTGCTCATGTGACTCCTCCTTTCCTTTACAAATAGCAACGTGAAGTTCATAGTAATGTGAACTGATTTTCATCCCTCTCAAGACTATTTTCTTTCTTTGATTTGAGAATAAAATGTAGCTGGGGGAGGTCAAAGAGAAAGAGAGAAAGGTTACACTTCCAAAGATATTTAATGTCTTCCCAGGGAGTTAGAATACAGTTTATCTAAGGGAAACATGCAGAAGCTGATGTTCTATTTCAAATATTAAGCACTTGACCTTTTAAAGTATAGAATGACTTCTCTTTGTGACATACTGCTTCTTTGCTTTTCCATAGGTACAAAAATAACGTGCCCATTGATGTACAGGCTCACCCTGGCAAGTATATCATTCAAAGTCGATATGGGCTGCACTCCCTGGAGATTACCGAGTAAGGAAATATTAAATAAATTAACAAAAAGCTTAAGCTGAAATGTTGCTGTAGAATGAGAGCTACAAAATGTGAACATACCTCTTGGGGATGTAAGAGATATCAAGTCAGGTGATATCAGAGATATCAGCTGTGGTGAATGCCCTCTGCGAGATGTTTAAGCAGTTCTGGTTTACCTCAGTAGAGGACATGCAATTTACCTGAGTTATTTATTTTGATTATTTATCTGGATATTCTATTTATGGCTGAGTCAGAAATGTGGGACATCTATGATTACTTTTTCTATCTGTGTGCTTGATGAGTACAGTTAAACA
Source organism: Platysteira castanea (assembly GCA_013397175.1). Taxonomy (NCBI): domain Eukaryota; kingdom Metazoa; phylum Chordata; class Aves; order Passeriformes; genus Platysteira; species Platysteira castanea. The sequence continues at coordinate 327,148 of VYXC01012075.1, read as the reverse complement.
TGTAAAAATATGTGAGTTAATTGCCTTTCAAATATAGCAAAACTCACAATTCTTGCTGAAATGAGGAACAGAACTGAGATGTCCTCACTTAATACACAAGAAATATCTTTAACAGTACTCATCTTCCAAGTGGGAAATTTTTGCACCCACTTTGCATTAAAAACATTGAAAACATGAGACCTAACAAACAACAACTTGGATTTGACAATTTCTATACTGGCAGGTGCCCTTTGAAAGCGTTTTGTGAAATCTACCATTTCTACAAGTTCCATGTTAGGCACCTCTTCATAGAAAAGAGTAAATTAGAGGTGAATTTTATCAGATAGTTTTTCGTACTTATACTGTATTCCCAATTTCAAATCTGTAAATGATATTTGAAAAGAGACATTTATTTCAAACACTGGGGTTTAACACTGAGAAAAACTTAATGGCTGCAATCAATCCAGTGTCCGGTGTGTCTGTCTTCCAGGCTTTTACTTTATAGATTTTACCCAGATTTCTGAGGGTTTCCTTAATCTAGAACACTGGAGAGTCTATGCCAAGGAGTAAATGGGTGCTCTGCCTAATCATTTCTATAATTTCAGGTGTGAATTTGATGACACTGCCCAGTACCATGCCTCTGCTATGAATGTTAAAGGAGAAGTTTCGGTTTATGCTTCCCTCGTGGTAAAGAGTAGGTTGCAAAATATTTCCTTCAAGGTTTTTTTTGTCAAGATGCACATTACCAGTTTTGGTTTTGTGGCTCATAGAGCCTTTACCTCTTGGTGATAGTGACTGGTTTTGTCTTTTTCTGTGTAGGGTACAAAGGAGAAATTGATGCAAGTCTTTTGCATTCTAGGAATCTTTCCCTTTCTCCATGTAAGTTATGACATGTTTCTTTGACACTTCCATTTATAGTTGTGACGTCATGACACATGACTAAGCAGAATATTTAGTAACATTATTTTAAAAAGAAGCGGGTCTGATTTACAAGATTGTGGAGCTCTACGATTTCAGATGGTTTTAGCCTCACTAGTGGGGGGAAATGGCGTTGCCTTCTAGGTCCGTTGGCTTATATAAGAAACATCCTGTTGATATTACACTTCACCATGAAATAGAATCTGTCAGAGAGAGAGACACTTCCTCTTTTGCAGTATGTAAAACATAGCATGGGGAAGCATGCGCCTACATAGAGTAGGTGACTTAATTGTTGTCTGCTGCTCATCTGGTTTCATAAGCTGTGAAAATGCACAGGAAATGCATGGAAAAGATTAAATATCCAGAACCCAGTTAGACTATTTGGGATATATCAAGGTAAAAATTGTAGTTCGTTTTACCTGAGAACCTCACATTTTAACAGTATTGCATCCATGCTGCCATGATGGTAAGACAATCCATTCACATATGCCATGTGGGTGAAGATGCCCTGGGAACCCCACGAAAGGTTTGACAGATGAGACTTCTAGACTTTTCTGCCGTTGTAGTAGCACAAGTAGGATCAGAGATATTCTACAAAGGCATACTAGCTGGTATTTGTATACCAAAGCTCTGAAATTATAGAAACAAGATTATGTACAACATTGCAAAATGCAAGCCATACATTTCCAGTAAAATTTGGGATCTGTCACTTCACTGTGGGAAAGAAAGATCACAATTTGCATATATTCACTGATATACAGGAAGAGAGAAAGGTATCAGTGTAAGCTAGTTGAGTAAAAGCAAAGTGTGACCTTAGGTTTTATCAGCTGAGCTGTTTTCAAAGCAAACATGAAAGGCCCTCTGCCATGTATGTGAGGTACAAATGAAAGGCACTTAGGATAGTCTGTCTGGAAAACTGCACAACTTGGGACACACAGCATTAGGAAAGATAAATTCAGGAACAAGTACAGACACAGGCTACCTGAATGCCTGGGGGTTGGAGACCTCATTTTATATTAATAGTAGTCCCCACAAAGGCTTACTAGCTTACAAAAACAAAGGCTGAGTGGACACATGACTGCTCTAAAATAGAGCGAGGAGTTAAAATGGGGAAAGAGAAGAACCATAAAAGCTAAAGATCAACTTGACCTGAATAAATATTTAATCACAAATAGAAATCTTTTTAAGTTATAAGTCAAACCTTATGATAAAACACTGGATTTGAAATTTTGAAAATTCTGAAATTAAATTCTGCAGAAGCCTCTCCCTGCTAATATGAATTATATGTAAGAACTAGAGTTGTATGAATAAAGAAATAGTTGATTGTGATAGACAGGCTTGCATTATCCAACACTGCAATTACCTCTGAAGAGGGTGACTTAATATACACATTGTTCCTATTTATACCTTGAACTTTACCTGGGACTGTATTCATAATCACTGAGTACTTTTTCTTCCTACTCTTGTCACAGAAGGAAAGAAAACTAGATTTTTTTTTCTCTTACACAGTTGCCGTTACCCCTCATGGCTATGCTTCCAGGTTTGAAATCAGCTTTGTCGACAAGTTTGATGTAGCCTTTGGGAGAGAAGGCGAGACAATGAGTCTGGGCTGCACAGTTGTCATCAATCCTGATATCAAGCGCTTCAAACCAGACATTGAGTGGTACAGAAATGGTGAGAATGTTTGACAAGAAGAAATATAAACTTCTTTCATGTAAATCTTTACTTATTTCAGCTTATTTCAACATTATGATTTGGTCATCACTTTCTCAGGTTTTCCAATGGTAATATTTTCTCTTTTTCAGCTAGAATTGTTTCAAAATTTAGAATTTTGATGTGAAACCACAGAAAACTGGCAAAGTATTGTGAAGATGTCTTCTAGGGATTTTTTATTTCTTAAAAAGGGATTAAATTAGAAGCATTTTTATCAGATGCAACATCTATGGGGCCCATTTATAGAGCTCATATAGATTTTACTAATTATTTATTTTTACACCAAGATATTTTTTAAGTAGGTGCACTAACGTGTTGTGTAACAGCTGATAAAAAATTACTACTTTCTGAAGTAACGCTTTGAAATTGAAGACAAAGTTGTCATAAGAGCAGAAATAAATGTTATTAATGACTGTTTTCAAAGACAGAATGTTGCCTAATAAGAGTGGTCACTTCTGTATTTCCAATCTATTCCAATATATTCTCCATACTGAGAATCTATTCCTCAGAAGATCCAGATGGTTCTCACAGTGAAATTCTCTAATTCCCAGGTGTTCTTATTACACCATCCAAATGGGTCCAGATGCAATGGAGTGGGGAGCGAGCTTCTCTAACACTGACTCATGCAAACAAGGAAGATGAAGGTCTCTACACCCTACGAGTGGCGATGGGAGAGTACTATGAGGAGTACAGTGGTTACGTCTTCGTTCGAGGTAGGATAAGGTCTTGTGCACAAAGCTCACTGCAGAGCTGAGGAAAACATGTTGGCAAAATCGGTCTCAGATATTTGAGGTGCTTTCCCCCCTCCCGCCCCAAACAATAAAAATAGAATAATAATTTTCTATTAATAGATTCTAACAATACAGATTCCACTCATTATCTCTGGCAAAAAATCAATGCATGTGTCAGGCATTGGTGTCACATGCCCAAAGACTTCTAAACTACATCAACATTCTGAGGAGAAAATTCAGGGTATTTTGTTCAGTACTCTGATCATAAGTCATAAGGAGGAAAAATCCACATAATAATTTTAAAATGTATTTTTGTAACCATCTCATTGCTAGCTAAACTGCACTATTTTCATCAAGATTTTGTGCGCCATTTGAGGGATTGTCTCTAATGTACATTGGGGGAAACACAAAGATCTGCACCTGGAGAAGCGTAATGTCATGCAGCAGTATATGCTGGTGTCTGTCTGGAGAGCTGCTTTTTGGGAAGGATCCTGGTGGACACTGAGGTGAGCAGGTGCCCTTGTCACAAAGAAAGACAGTGGCATCCTGGGCTGCATTAGGAAAAGAATTGCCAGCTGGCTGAGGAGGTGATCCTTGCCATCTACTCAGCACTGGTGGGGCTCAGCTAGAATGCTAGATCCAGTTCTGGGATACCCCGCACATAAGAAACATGGGCTCACCGGAGTGAGGCCACTGAAGGGCTCTGAATGCGATTTAGAGCTTGGAGCATCTTTCCTATGAGGAAAGGCTGAGAAAGCTGGGACCGTTCAGCCTGGAAAAGAGACACCATGGGAGGAGTTTATCCATGTGTATAAGTACCTGATAGAGAGGAGTAAAGAAGACACTGGAACAGGTTACCCAGACAGGCTGTGGAGCCTCAGTCCTTGGAGATACCCAAACCCTGATTTGACATGGCCCTGGGCAACCAGCTCTGGCTGACTCTGCTTTGAGCCAGGGGCTAAACTAGGCAATATCTGGAGCTGTCTGCCAATCTCAACCATTGTATGATTCTCTGAAATAATGCAGCAAAGAGTAGAATTGAGATGTAATTTTTGTGACTGTTGTTTGCTTGTACCATCAAAAACTTCATTGAATTTCCATTGAGAATTATTTCTTTAAAAGGAGCCATGGTTATCACATTGTGTGCTGATTCTATATCTGTCCCAGCTGCTAAAAGCAGCTGAAGTGTGTAATGCTAGTTCAAAACGCTCTGGAAATTCTTGGCTCTGAGACCATGCCCAGAATGGCTCCTTGTTGCCAAGTCCAGGAGAGCTGCTCAGAAAATACAACTGAAGCAGGTGTTTTCAACCCCATGAAGAAAGAACCTATTGAAATGAGCTTCTGTGACAAGAAATAGGACTTGTCTTCCTTTATTTGTTTTACATTGTGCTGCCATATAAATAAATTATTACCCTCAATCCTATTACAGCTTCTGGCAACACAGGTGGGACCTGACTGAACCCTCCACCATTTTCAGCAGAGTATTCCTTCTAGCCAATGGGTGTGTTTACCAAATTCTAATTACATTAATTATATTCTACGTTCCTATTTAAATGGTTCCCACAATCTTGGTTGGCTACTGTATTCCTCATTGCTCCTCCTAAACTGTAGCCAGATTTGCTTTAAATGGCAGCTCTGGTATTTTAGCTGGAGCATTTGTCTTTTTGTGTCGCACACAGAAACCATTGTGTATCAATGGGAGAGGCTCATAATGTTACACGTTCAGATGGGCTTTGAGAGCATATGTGACTCCTCTGCCATGGCTACAGGTCATCATTTGTCAGCAAGCCATCAGGGATGAAATCCTAGCCTCCTAGAGGCTGATCAGCAACGCTGGTTCTCCCAGCTGCTTCCCAGTCTGTCTTGGAAAGAAACTGTTGTCTCAGGTTCTGTCAAGTGGTAAATATGGACAATTAAAACCTTTAATAAAGAGATCACTGAAGACATATTGTTGTTATTACTATTAATGTTCTTAGTATTTTGTGATGTTACGTGGATGGTTTACTCTGTATGTTACCATTTTTAAAAATGCATCAAGTTATCTGTAATTAGAACCTGGACTCAGCAACTTTGGCGCAGCTTCAAAAGCTCTGTGTGATGCTACTCTGCCTATAAGAGAAGACTCTGTAAACTGTGGCTGGGATTTTTTTTTTAGGAAGACTACTGTTTTACTCAATGAACCCTATTAAATAATGCGATTTTTTCATGAAAGTCAAAATCATGAAAAATAGGGATTACTGTATATTGTAAAACAAAAACCTGTAATGCCTTGAAACATTAAACCCTTTTGAGAACTCTGGAATATGGAATGTATGAATAGTATTTATTAGCAAAATATTTTTATTCAGGTATAAACATCTTAGCCAGGTCTCCTTTTGAAGTAGCTCACAATGGTACAAATCAATGTTATTCTGCAGAGAAACAACATCTCTTATTTGAAAGTCTTTCACAGAATCTTCCTGCAAAGGTTTTTTTCCTCTACACGAAAATTACACCATCTCACAAATCAGACTCTGTGTAAACAGTAAAATTCCCCAGCTCCCAGCACTATACTCTATTTTTTAAAGCTCTAGATAAGACATGTCCAGAAGCTGATGCTGGAGTCAAGGCCCTTTGACACCAGCAGTCACAGATTTGTGGTAAACACTTGAAAGGAACAATATGCTCATCCTTATGAAGGTTATATTTCACAGTGATAATGCATGTGTAATATAATTAAACTTCAAGAGGTTTTGATACCTTTGCAGTTCACAGCCAAGCAAAATAAAAAATGAAGGACTATGAGTGGAGATAAGATATTTAATTCAGTATTGTTATATCCAGTGGATGAATACTTTTGATTCAACTGTTGCTTGGCTGCCAGGTTTTCAGTTCAACAGTGTCTCTTTCAGCTCCCTAGCCAGAATACATGGTACTAATTCTATTTAAAATGTCTAGGTGAATTACATTTATAGTATGCTGTAACATAATAAACATTTGTAAATGTATGGCAGCCCAGAATACTCCTCAGACTGTACAGGGGGGTCTGGGGCCATGCCAGACTGTTTCGGAACTCGAGACGAAAGCACAGAACTCTGTGCTTGAGCCATGTCATCGGAGAACGCTGCCCACTCATTGAGAGATGAAATACAAAATAGAAAGAGAGTGTGTAATTAGCTTATCTTATCACTGGGTGATTGTAGTTTTAGATTTCTGGAGGTATAAGAGAAGAAAGTTAAGATGGAGGGCAAAGGGCGGTGCCCCTTCCCCTTCCTCTTTCTTCTCTCCCCTCCATTTTCTCCTGTGACGAAGGTGATGGGGGATTGGTGAAGGTAGCACTGTCATGTTAAGAAAAGGTAGAAGTTAATTGGAATAGATTGATAAATAATCATACATTGTAGAACTTGGTTGGTTTTCCTAAAAGAGATAAAAAGGTGAGGACGGCCTTCTCAGGCGTCATTCCTGCTGTAATTCTTGGAGGAGCAGGTCCTGCTGTCCTTGCTCCAGACTCTGAGAGATAAGAAACAATAAACAACTTGAACACGAAAGCGCAGGATTGTCCATTCTCTTGGCTCGGGCTCGGGACTTTTTAAGATCAAGAAACAGCCGTAAAAAACCAGAGCGAACACTAACAAAGTGGACGCTAATATAAATGTTGCAAAGAAAAGCCAAAAGTGTAGAAAAACACTGATGATATAAAAGCAAATATTTTTTGAAGCCAATAGGAACACAATTTGGTCCTTAAAGATTAATAATTGAGAAAGAACTGTGGTTTACATTTGCAAACACATTTCTCTATCCTCATAGATGCTGATGCTGAAATCCCTGGAGCCCCTGGTGCACCACTGGATGTGCAGTGCTTAGATGCCAACAAAGATTATGTCATTGTCTCCTGGAAGCAACCCGCTGTTGATGGAGGAAACCCCATCCTTGGATATTTCATTGACAGGTCAGTGAGTGTACTGGACTGGAGAATTCATATTGCTGCTCATTCTAACTCAAAAAACTAAAAGCACAATGAAAAACATGAGATAAAATAGTCATTTATTATTTTCATTCTTGTTGCTGGCCAGAAGAAAATTGATTTTTTTTTGTTCTGAATTGGCTGGGCCTGATAACTTTCATAGAAATAATCACATCTTGCTTCATTTGATTGCACAGAAAGGATTCTGCAAGATCTGCACAACTCAGTCCTCGCTGCTTCCTCTGAGGCTTGAGAGGACTCAGAATTTTGTAGTGTTTGGTAGTTCTGCATCAGACAGCTGTGGCTCCTTCAGTACCAGGGCTCTCTTGCCTTTCTCCTAACAGTTACTATGTACCAGAAAGCTAAATATTATCTCAAAGTGACTTGGATTTCTTTCCCAAATGCTGTTGTTATTCCAGCTCTTAGATTCACAAGCTTCATGGAAATAATTTTAAAAATATGAAACCTCCATGTGTTATACACAGTGGCAGGATCCTAGAAGCCTGTGATTTAAGAAATTAAGTCAGTATTTTGAGACTTGCAATGATCTTCAGTGCCGGTAAAATTTGTTTGAATTTCAGTAATAGAGGACATCATTAGTAATATGAGGTTCCTCTGGGTTTATTTAAATGCATGTAAAAAACACCCTAACATGATATAATTTTTAATATATATATGTATATATATATGTGAAATATGCCATTATATTATGCCTTTGGATATACATAAATTATGTAACTGTAAAGAGAGGGTATTTCTTTGTGAAATAAATCTAACACTCAAATATAACTTCACTGTTTTGATAACTTTTGAGTATTATCACTGATGCAACTATGCTCTGCTAGATCTAAGATACAGCTCTTTAACATTCATTGATCCTAAACAAAAGACAGGAGTAGACTCTGAATAACAATGTCTCATTTTAAAACTAGGCTGTTGAGGATGTTAGCACTGACAGTAACTGCAAGCAAAATGGCATTTTGCTTTTTCTCGTGTTCACCTCCTTTATACTGCATTTCCTCCCAAATTCAAAGCCATGTTACTGCTCTCCAGTGTTAGATCCCACTGAAGGTATTTAGGGACCCAAATATTCAGCCAGGGTAGCCCCTAACTGCCTTGTGGAGTGAGGGGGTGGCCTGAGCCAGCAGGACTGGTCTGTGCTAATGCCAGAGGCAAAGCTTGGGCATCCCTCACCCCAAGCAGACACAAGAACCACAAAACCACCCTAAGTGGGATGGTTACAATTCTCATGAGAGAGTCTTGCATGTACCAAGAAATCTGGGCAGGAACTGTAACATTCTCTTTGGCAGATATCTCACCCACAACAAAAAGTCTTTTCCAAGCTGCAAGGTCACGTTCCTGTTGACCATGTTGCTGGATACAGGGAAGCCATCACTACAGGCTTCTCCTGCCTCCCTGAGTTGAAGAGGCTGCTTGTCATATCTTCCTTCTGCCAGAAACCAGCCTCCTGATAGGTGTGAGGCTTCATGCTTGTGGGACCAGCGTCACCACACTGGGCCTTGTCATTGCAGGGACTGCAGCCAGCACACCACAGGCTCCCTTGGTCTGGTATCTGAAGCTGGGTCTGACTAAGTGCCCAACTTTAACCCCAATCGCAGCTGTCTCTGTGCTGGGCTGGTCCCAGAACTCACCGTGGGGGTCTCTGCACCCCAGGAAGCCCAGCGTCTTATGGGATGTACAGTGCAGCATTATGCAGGAAAGATGAAGTAGTGTCCTTCTGGCAACTGCGAGAGATGCATATTTCTCGTCCCTTCAAGTATGCTAGAGCTGACACTCCCTAAGCATACTTCGGAGGGTTTAAACACTGAAGTGAGTCTGCTCTTAACCCTTTTTCAGTTCAGGAAAGAAAGGCTGCAGCTGTGAGGGATTTAGTGCATGCCCAGCTGGTACTTCAGCCTGACGCCTTGGTGCAGCTGCTTTGATGTCACCAGTATGTAATTCCGCTGAGGAAACTGTTATGGACCAGCCAATGAACACGAACAGATGGTGAAGCTGCAAAGGCGTGTGGGTGCCCTGAGTTCATGTTTTTCCTTTCCCAGCACTGCTCTTGCTGTTTTTATTTTTCAGGTGTGAGGTTGGCACCTCCCACTGGACCCAGTGCAATGAGAATCCCGTGAAATTTGCTCGTTTCCCTGTCACTGGTCTGATTGAAGGCCGTTCCTACATTTTTCGAGTCCGAGCTGTGAACAAAGCTGGTGTCAGTCTGCCGTCTCGGGTGTCAGAGCCTGTGGCTGCTCTGGATCCTGCAGACAGAGCGAGGCTTAGAAGTAAGATGTGCTTTTTACAGGTTGCATGAGAGGTTTAAGAAATCACAACTCATTTAAAAAAAAAAAAAAGTATGACTATCAACTCAGAAGCCTTCAAAATCCCACTAGAGGGAGCAATGCAAAGCCAAAATACTCTTTGGAGACACTTTGCCAAGAAGAAATCATCTCAGTGCTCTTTGCACTTAAGTGTTAAATCTGCTGAAATGGCTTTGGCTGACTGCAGTGCTATGCTCCAAACTTGCAGGAAGGGGGAAAAAAGGCACAGGAGAGTTTAATTGCCGAGAGAGACTTGCTTTTGTTCAGCCAACAAAATAGCTGAACAGATCCTGTGTAGTCTCTCCCTGAGCCACAGACAAGGGTGGCTGATTCTGTGCTCATGTGACAATCCGAGTCTTGCAATAACATCAGAACAACACCAGGACAGCCCAACAGATCCCAGGCTCTCTGCTTTAAGGTTAGCATTTTACAAGTCAAGATGTCTCCTGTGGCCTCTCAGTGTCTCAGCCATTTTGCTTCCAAACCCACGTCTCTACCCATATGGCATAATCATATGCCTAAAATCAATTTCTACTTCTATTCAAAATCTATTTCTACACGTTTCTGAAATTTTACTATTTAAAATGGTCCAATGTGAAGGGGTATTGTATGCAAAGCTACAGTGGTCCCACGGTCCCAGCTTATATGAGCTACTGTGTATAATGCTGCAGTTAGATGAGCTAGGTTCCCATTCAAGATAAAACAAAAGGCCAGAGGAAGGAGATTTGGCATTGCCAAGAAACATTTCACTCAGTCAGACATGTGAAACCCTAAGTCTGGGGGGTGGGGAGGGCTCTTTTTCTCAATGGGCAGCATGGAAGCTGTCACATAAGGTGAAGTCTGGGTTTGGTGGCCTATTCCTATTGTATTTCCTCCTCTCGCTCCTCATAATCTTTTCTCCCCACCTGCTCCCTCTCTTCTTTCATCTCCAAAACGGATCAGCCAACGTAAGGTGAACAACGTGGAGGCAGATTATTTTGCAGATAATTTGCAAAAATTATCTCTGAAATTGCAGTGACCTGGTTCAAAGCTGAATGCATAACTGCAATAGTGTGATAACATACTGGTTGCTCAGAGAGCCACCCAAATTTATCAAGTGGACATGTTGAGTCAGGCTGAGCCGTTACTGTTTGTGACTGTGACCCATGATTTAAAAGCTGGTAATATGAGGGAAAGTGGTTAAAAAGAGACAAAATGCAGCCTGAAGGAATTTGGCTGTTCCTTTAATAACTGAGCTGTTAAACCAAAGCAATAGAGGATGGGAAATAAAGCTGAAACTAATTCTCTGAAAATGATGAGCTAAGTGAACCAAATACCTCCGCTTGTCACCTAGGAGAGTTCAGTGACATTTCAGAAAGGAATAGATGTTTCAGTGGATTAAGTTTTCTAGCTATGCTAAATTCTGAGCTGCTCTCAATATTCAAGCTGGTAAGCCTACAACTAGCTTGGGTAACTAGCTTGCTACATGAGCAACAGTCACAGCATTAACCAAAAATGGAATTCATCGGAATCTTGCAAACATTAGTTTTGAACCACAAAAGAGTCAGTTTTCTTTGTTTGAAAATTTCCTGGTCTCCTACTTCCCTGATATCTCTGACATTTGTTTCAGGTCACCCTTCTGCTCCTTGGACTGGACAGATTATTGTGACTGAGGAAGAACCTGCAGGTAAACACAGCTCTTTTACCTACAAAAGTCTGATGTGAAGCTGGCTGAGTAATTAGGAAAACTCTGAGTGAGTTCAGTGGACTTTGGCACTCACCCAAAGTTTGTTGCTCTGGGAGTCACTTGACCTTGAATAACTCAACAACTTGGTTGTTGAGGTGAGGTTTCATTATTCAGGACCTAACAAAATGATGCTTAGAATTAAAAAAAAAGGAAATTTAAACCCAATATTTAGAAGACTTTTAACTCTACATTTTAAAAAAAATCAGGTGCTGAGGTATACTGATATTCTTATTTTTTAATTATGCTGCTAATTCTGATATAAAAACAAAAGAATTAAATCGGAGTTCCCTTTCCTATTTTTCTTCCCTGTCCTTCAGAGGGTGTTGTTCCTGGTCCCCCCACAGACCTCCAAGTTATTGAGGCCACCAAGAACTATGTTGTGCTTAGCTGGAAACCTCCTGGACAGCGGGGCCATGAGGGTATCATGTACTTTGTGGAAAAGGTAAAATTGGACAAAATCAGAATCATGCTGTGGCAATATTTTACATTTGTTTTGTCATCTCTTCTGGACTTCTGGTTAACTTTAATTTCTGTCTGAGACTTTCAAATTAGGGCAAGGATTAGAAGTTTGTCAAGATAACAGTCAAACTGTAGATTAAGATAAATTAGGAATAAAAGAAAGATAGGAAATAGGAAAGTAGATGAAGAATGTGTCACACCCAGTAAAATTCTTCTTGAACTGTGTCATTGACCTACCTAGAGTAGACAGAACAAAACTCCCTCTATAATGTGAAAGCACAGAGCAAAGTCACGTGCCTACATATATAAGTATCTCTTTTATATATATGAGATACATGTTTATTTTTTTAGATATGCATCTCATATATATACATAAAATTTGTATAAATGAAGCTTGTCTGGCAGGACAGATTGTTAACATTTTGGATGGAAGCATTTTTCAAGAGTTTCTTGGCATCAGCACTTTCTATTCCCGATACCTTTTCATGTTTATCCTCCACGTTAGCTTTCCATTTGCTCCAGCAACTCAACAAAGATCACAAAATTTCTTTACTGATTTCCTAGAACAGAATCAGTTTTAACTTCACCGTTCTGCTTTCCTGAGGTGTTTTTGCATGGCTGCTAGCCTAGAAAATTCTTCACACCATCACCCTTTCTACTTGCATCTCTTGGCTCATAAACTTTTTATCAATGTTTTTTCCTATCAGTCTAGAGGTGTTATCAAGGGAGACATAAATATCTTCCCATTATGTTTTCCATCTCTCATACAAAATCTGGTCTAAATAAATGAGTTTCACTTAGCAACAGCCTTAGAGAGGATGAATATATGAATTTTGAGTTTCCATATAAGAAAGCTTCTTAATACCAGATTGCATGCTGAGTACTCAGCACTAATGTCACATAGTCTGATAACATTCTCCTGAGAATTTGAATCCCTCAGAAACCAGAACCACTACTTGAAGCTATACTAACTGTAAATCAAAGCAAAAAACTAATCACTAGTATTAGTGGTATAAGTGATCATGGTATGTAAAATTTCTAGCCACAGAAGTAAAAACAATTCACAAATTAATTGCATATGTTATTTTTTTTCTGGAAAATGAGGGTCAAATCATGATTAATTCTGAAAGCCACTCCACAAACACTTAAGAGTGCCACAAGAGCATCTAGAAGCAAAGTGGTAATTTTAGGGTTTTGCTCTTAGCATAATGCTGAACATCTGTAAAACTTATTTTGAAAGTGGTCCAGACTGGGTGCAGTTAATAACATCACTTCCTTGCAGTGGAGAGGGTTTAGCTTTGCTATATTAAAACCAGTAAACTTTTATATATGTTTTGTGGAGTAAGAGAACATCTGGCAGATTCATAAGCTTTGAAATACACTCATTTTGTGGAAAGGCCCAAAGAAGGGATGTGTCTTCCTGTTCTCCACAGCAGACACAAATTAAGTGGTCCAGGGAGAAAGCCTTGTCACGTTAGGTACTCAGCCTTCAGACACTTGTGTTCTAAACATGGTTTCTGGGTTTGACTGCAGTGCATTGCTGGCACAGAGGACTGGCAGAGGGTGAACACCGAGATCCCTGTGAAGTCCCCTCGCTTTGCAGTTTTTGATTTGTCTGAAGGCAAATCCTACTGCTTCCGAGTTCGCTGTTGCAATTCAGCTGGAATCGGTGAACCCTCAGAAGCAACTGAAGCCACTGTAGTGGATGACAAACTCGGTAAGCATGTGGTCACGTGTATTAAATTACTGCCATGGTAACCTTTCAGTTTATGATCTAATTGTTTAGATCACCTGATCTGGCAGGTGGCTGCCCAGAAAATAATTCAAGTATGAAAAGTAGTCAGCAATATGCTCCCTTTAGCTAAAATAATTTTTGTTTGGGTTGTTCAGCCTTTAATGTACAGTCAAATGACAGATGCAAACCAAGGAAATTAAGCTGCAAATAACGATGCCAAGAACTGCAAAGACTGCAAATAGCAAAAGAAAATGAAAACTCAAGGAAGTACAAAAATGTTTTGTTTTACTTAGTCTTTATTGAAAATAAGCCCAGACATCAGCAGAGTCGAACCTTCCTTGTTTGCCAAATTAAACAAAAGTGAAGAATTTAATACTTACATGAAAGCAGAGACTATTTACACTGGAAGAGAAGCCAAGGTGTTCAATACAGTAAGTCACCAGTACCTACACCTACATTGCCAATTTGTTTCCAAACAGCAATGTGGATTTCAATCCAATTCCCAAATGATCTCTGTTCACTTCATATTGACTTCTTAGAGCACTTGGATGCACATGAACTACATTTTTTAAGAAGAGTAAAATGTCTCTTCTCAAAAAACACTGTAGATACACTTTGCTGCTTAACAGGAGCCTTGGTTTCTGGCTTATCCTGCGGGCTGCACAAGATTTTCAATGTGCACCTAATGCATTTTCTCTTTTAGAAAGCTCCAAATCACATCTCTGGTGCATATATTCAGCAAAAGGGGATAAACTAAACATAATTTTAAGGAAATGCATTGAATCACAGGCAATAGAGAAGTGAGGAACATCACCACCGTAGTCTTGAGCCTACTGATCCTGTCCTGTCCTGACAGACTACTTAATTTAAATCAGAGAAGTTTTTTGAAGGTTAAATCTGTACTAGTCATGCTAGTATAATCAAGAATGGAATTTCATGCTTATTTTATTTGCAAGTTTTAACTGGCAGGCCACTAACTTATTTCTGCTTCTCACCCACAGATATTCCCAAAGCTCCTGGCCGTATTATGCCAACTAGGAATACAGATACTTCAGTGGTTGTCACTTGGACAGAGCCCCCAGATGCCAAGGAGCTGGTTGGGTACTACATTGAATCAAGTGTGGAAGGATCTGGTCGCTGGGAACCATGCAACAACAATCCAGTGAAAGGCACAAGGTACTTAATTTTAAAGCATGGAAATTATGGTCACGAATTTTTGATTCAGGAGATACATGTGCTTTCCAGCCATCAGTAGTAGTAGAGCTAATCTCTCTGTGGTATCCAGCAGGCTGGAATCCCTCTTGTATGTGAAGTTCATAAGAAGTTATAAAAGCATATTTCAAACAGAGAGTCTTGTCCAAAGAGAAATTATAATCAACCTTATATTAGAAACAAATTAGTCAAGCAGAAAGAAACATGGACATTGCTAGTGAAGAAAAAAGAAGCAGCTTGCTACTTCTAGCTATTGTACAGCCTATCAGTTTGATGAAAAACAGGACATTGAGGAATGACTGAAGTTACAAATGTGGAAAACTAAACTGCATAATGTTTGGAGACAAAGTGCTTTGTTTTGGAAGACTGCTTTAAACATTTCTGGATTGTGTATCTAAACTGTCAGGAGGACATGTGGACTGTATCCCACTAAAAATATTACTTCCTGACTGCTCTTTCACTTTTAATCATCAAGAACTTAACGAACACTCCTAAATATTAGGTACAAACACACATTTTTTTACTGATATGAAGCTTGGTCTCCAGTCGGAAAAATAATCAAGATTTAAAACTTCCTGAGATAAATCAGATTTGGTTTTGTTTGAATAAGTATGTAACCTTCAGAGTCTGAAGGAGTAAGTGAAGAACTTTTTCTCAAGTGGATTGATGTCAATACAGAAGTAATCCCTGCTTGTTATGACTGATTCTCTTTATTTGTACTTGCTATCCAGGACAACCTTTATTACAATAAGTAAGACTCTGCTAAATACTCCTGGACCAGCTTTGTTGTTTAGAAGGGCATTGTGAATGTATATCAGAAATACCTAAAACCTCACTTGGTTGAACACAGGCACAACAAATTTCCGTTATGTATTCTTTAGTGCATTTATATTGCATTTATATTTATGTGTGCCAGTATTACCTCTTTTCATAGACATTTCTGTGAGTTATAGTGTAGTTATATCGAGTGTTAGTGAAGTTTCATGCTCTTTGCTTATTTTAAAATATGAAATGTGAACCTTTATTCACTGTAGAAATAAAAATATTGTTCTGAGTTACTATCTATTGTGATACAAGTACTCTGCATAGGTTTCTATCCCTGCATTTTTAGTCAGTGTGATATGATGTATGTCAGTGTGATATGATGCAGTCAGGCACAGGCTGTCAACTCTTGGTTTTTCTGGTTAAGTCAATCCTAAAGCATTAGCTGTAGTTCATAATTTGCCTTATGCAGTGTATTTTGATCTTTTGAAATTCTGCACACATTCTGGTGAAAGCAAATGATTTGCAAAAGTCTGGTAGAATGGGTAGGGAAAACTATGCTTTGGAAATTTTGATTCAGGTTTTATTTTTTTCCTCAAAATAAAACTTTGGTTTTGTTTTCCACATTATAATTGCTTCATATGCCATTGCATGACATCAGCATTGGTAGTGCAACTATAACTACATTATGAAGTAGAACAAAATTGAAGTAACATGGAATAAAATACACTTTACATACCTATTGAAAAATAAATGTGGTTTTAAACAAAAAAATTAAATTTCTGAACCACAATCTATTCCTCAATAAATGATTCCTGTCTTCAGAAATTTTGTGTTTTCAGGGTGGACACTAGAGAAAATTTATGAGGGTTTTTCTTATGTGACAATTAGATTATCAAATAAACTTCTTCAAATAAAAGAATTTGTCTGACTTGGATTATTGTCATGTATAAAAGCAAGAAAGTGAAGTACAAAAATCATTTCGCTCCTGTAAAATGCCCTGTAATTTTTTTGAACACTGCAGTTTTTCATTTATGATTGGAAGGGATTTATAGGAACCTGTGTTACATGTGTCTTTTACTTATGTCATGAAAATATCCCACAAGAAGCAAATATAGACCTTACCTGTGCAGATGTTCACATTTTTCTTTTAGGAAGTATGGCTTTTATACATTTGGCAGAAGTAAGGTAGATGCTGTGGTAACACAGAAACTTGTGTAGTCTCAAGAAGGAGAGAGTGTTGAAATAGTATGTCTTAAAAGAGATGAGTTTAGACATTGTCTTGTTGTGTGAATCAGGTGCCCAGATAAATTCTGCGTTCTCTGACCTTCATATAAGTGACTAGGGTCATGGTTTGTCCTTGGTTTTCAGAAACCAGAATAAATATTATGGAAGAAATGCTTTCTTTTCCTGCTTAAAATTTTTATTTTCTTTATAATACTTTCTAAGTATTCCTTGACTGGTTTGTTTTAGATTCATTTGCCATGGGCTCAGCAATGGTGAGAAGTACATTTTCAGAGTCAGAGCTGTTAATGCAGCCGGGCTCAGTGAATTTTCACAGGAATCAGAGCCTATAGAGGTGAAAGCAGCCATTGGTAAGCTATTTTCCATTGCCTCTTTCAATGGTAATTAATTAAGTAAATATGTTCTCAGCAATTATTTGTAACTAATTAATTCTTTGATTCACAATGTTGTCCACAAATAATAATTTATCCATTGATCCTATAGTCTCACAGCCATAGATTCACTATCACTGTAACTCTTGTAGACTGTTCACCTTCACCATCCAGTTTTCCTCAGGTGTTTCTTGTGAACCACTGTTTGAGAGCACTGCCAAGTTTACTTAATAGGTATCCTGGAAAAGAGGAATGTCATTCTGATTCTGTAATCTGGTATATCCCCTCTAATGCACACCATCCTATATACAGTCAGTTCCTAAAAAATCTGTTTCCATGACTAAACCTAATAGTGCAATGTGTCTTTTGTAAACCTTCTATAACCTGTGTGTTCTCCCTTTGCTGATGGATTGTTTCTGTTTGCCACTACCTGAACTAATCCATAAAGATTAATGAGATCACTGGACTAGAATAAATTGTATGTCTGCAACACCCTCACTCTCATTTGTATCGAAGCTGCATACCTCTCAGCCTTAGAGCAGAGACATGTGGCCTAGGGCAATTTTGTGAGATCATCTTGATAGGATCAGAAACGTGACCTGGAAGATCTAATACTAAAATAATTGTAGCAAAGTAAGAATACCATTAACTTCACATATTTTTTTCTGCTCTGAATGCTAAATATTATTTTTAAAAGCATTATTTGTGAGCAGGCTGAGAGGTATTCTATGCATTTCAAATTTTCTTGAATTCAAGCTTAACATTTTGTACGTAAACCCAGTGACTTGTGATACCTTGGCTGTATCATTCGCTGCATGCATTTCTTAATTCTGTTGCCTAAATGAAGAAAAAAGAATGTATTCTAAATCCAAATGTCTTTGCTGTTTTCTGGCAATTATAGGGGGAGAATTGCTTCATGGTGTGTGTCCTGAACTGAGTGGTAAAGCTGCTGGACTAACAGACCGCACTACCAGCTGGGAAGGCATGCATGGGGCCTCCCAGCCTGTCTTTGACACAGATGCTTTGCTAAAATGCAATGCTAAATTTAATAGAGAGACATTGCCCAGTAGCTGTGGCAAACTGGGGAGTGCAGGAGGCAGTAACACGAGAGAAATGGTTAAGGATGCTGTCACGTCTGCACCACAAAAAGTTGCTGCTAAGCAGGCAAGTAAGTCTCGACCTGGGGATCTTTTGACAGTGGAAAAAGTTACAAAGAAGAAAGATACAGGTGAGAATTAATGAAATAAATAGATTTTGCTGCTTTGGGAGGTCCACTTCAGAGTGCTGTAACTTCTGTTCAACTGTTCCACAAGTGAACGTGCTCTACAGTGATGCATCTTCTATCAAAACCATTCATTATGTGCTCAACTCTCCATTAAGATCATTATGCATGTAATGGTATTGGAGATCACTTTACAAACTTAGTTGTTACTGAAAGTGAGACATATAAATATGGTTAGTGATTTAATGGCTTGTTTGACTACATATTAATGTATCCAAGGTAATATATTATTTCAAAATCACTTCAGTAATTTGTTAGGAATCTGGTTACCTAGTTCTCTGGGTTATAGACATGGGAAGGAAACAAAATCTGAGAATGATGATAAGCATGATAATCTGTGTTCTGTTAGGATACATGAAGATCCTTTGTGGATTTTAGCCTAAGCTACATCTTATCCTCTGACACACTGTGCTAATGGATGCTGTGTTCTATCTCTGACTGAGTGATACATAAGGAGTAAAACCTATCAAGTTATAGGCACATGCACAAAATCGTGCTTTAAGTTTTCAGTGCCTAAACACCCATTATGCCCAAGATATGTGGGGCTTGAATTTCATTTAAGTCCTGGTACCTGGCCAGGGAACTAAACTCCTCCCTAGGCCTCTTAAATGAGACACAAAATGCTGAACAGAAAACAAAGTAGAGGTACCTGGGGCTAGTTGACACCAATATAAAACATTACACACAAAAGGGAACATATATGATGTGGGATTTCCATTCCAATATGACTTCCGGGGCACAAGCAGGGCTTTTCACTGGGATGTTACGTATTGGGTGTGGGCAAGCATTTCCCTACTAGATACAGAAGAAATACAAGAAAGTGGGTTAGGATGAAGTAAATGATTTCTGTATTGTTTAAAAAAAAAAAAAAAAATCAAAGAAGGAGGATTATGCCTATAATTTTTTAACGTAAGTTCCAGTAACAGACATGTTCCATTTCTGGTCAGTCTGCAGTGCCTATGATCACTCTGCCTTCCATTAAGGTAAGATCACATGATGGGTGCAATGATAAAATTTGCACAATGTATAAATTTAAAAGAAAAAAAGATAAAGGCAATTCTTGAGAGGAAAGAATGTGAGACTGTTTTTTTTAAAAAAGGGAACTACAATGAATATTGTATGTGAGAAGGGGTTTGGTTTCTGCAAAAGAAAAAAAATCATTGCATCTCCAATTTTTTTGCTTTCCTGCAATGTTAGTTTTAGTTCCTCAATTTTCAGAGTAAAGTGAGTCCTGATCACTTGCATCAGAGCTGCAATTGCAACACATTCCTTTGCTATGTATCAGCCTGCTTTTCAAAAACAAGGGATCCTGAAAGCTAATTCCTATGCAGTTTGGACTTCTCCATTTGGTTTGTGGAAGCTTTTATCCTGCATTTCTTATTCCAGCTCCAGAAACTTCCCTTGAGCACATAAATATTGTCCTAATTAGGAAACACAGGGTATAAGCCACCCGAATACGGTAAGTGAAAGCCAGCCTGAAATATTGCTTCCTACTTAACATGTTATTCACATTGAAACAGCTGCTCCATCTCCACCCTATGACATCGTGGTCCTCGAGAGTGTTCGTGACTCGATGGTACTGGGATGGAAACAACCTGAAGCCATTGGTGGAACTGAAATTACCGGCTACTACGTGAACTACCGGGAAGTGATTGATGGAGTTCCTGGGAAATGGAAGGAGGCCAACATTAAGGCTGTTACTGAGAGGGCATACAGGGTAAGAGGTTAACTCCAGTTCTTGCTGGGGGAGCAGACATGATTTTCAAATAAAATCTCAAGGATAGGTTGGGATGAATTGTGATTCAGTGTACAGATAGTGGTCCAGAGGGTTTTAAATCCATGATGGTAGATTTATTTAGCCCTATTAAACTTCTCCATGAAATTGTTTGTACATTTATTGGCTAGTCTGGCACCAACTGTCACCTGTAAATTCACTGACATAGTCTGGTATTTTGTAAGTCAGGCCCTCACAATGAATGGAATTCCTACTGATTTGGTGGACATATCCCAGTGCTTGCTGGTGCTGGAACCAGCTCTGTGCCAGCTGCTTTTTGTGATTAGTTCTTGACCCTATTTAGAAACAAGGCTAGCTACAACCTTGTTGAGCTGCTTTAGAAATGAAAAGCAATGCCAGGACTGAGTTTCACCCCACTGCGAGGACAACTCTTGCCTTAAGTGAACTTGCTCCATACCACGGGACAGACTAAGATGATTGTTGAGCAATACCCTGTTTCCTCCCTGACTACCAAAGTGTCTATCAATAGGAAAAGGGGGTTGCAATTTGAGTGTGGTAAGATCACTCATGTGTGCTCCATCACTGATCAGAGGAAAAGCCAAGATAATTATCATCTTAAGATGTCAATAATGTTTTCATCTTCAGGCACACTTAAAAGCATGCTCATGCTTTCGACAATCATCACTGTGACTTTCATCTGAAGTCCTAATCCGAAGTTAATAAGTACCATCTTATTGATCCTGCAGATCCAAAACCTGAAGGAAAACATGGTGTACCAGTTCCAGGTGGCTGCTGCTAACCTGGCGGGGGTTGGCACACCCTCCAAACCCAGCAAGCCCTTCAAATGTGAAGAGTGGACCATTGCTGTGCCTGGTAGGATTCTCAGGGGGACACAGCCCAGAGGTGCTCTGGAACCAATTATCTAATGCAGGCAGCTTGCAGGGGAGTCAGTGGGGCACTGAAGTTTATGCCCAGGCTCGAATCTTCAGCACTTTGATTTAGTACCATTACAGTGATCCATTACATAATCTCTATTTAATTAGTAGTATTTTACAAGCAGCTTGTTTGGGGTTTTTTACCTCTCCTGCTTGGCTCCTCTATTGTGTCTGGCACTTTGCTTTCTAGTTTAAGAACTAGACATAAATACCTGTCTAAGGTACAAGGCAGAGAAGAATGAGGTCTTGCAACCCTTGCCTAAATGTATCACTACAAGGCCAGATCCCTGATCTTCTAACATTCATTGAAATGAATGAAAACAACCTCCACTGACTTCAGTGGACTTTAGAGCAGTCCTTGAAGCAGCACATTAGCTTAATAATTAACTTATTTCCCCGAGTTTGGAGATTGTTTGTCAATTTTGTAAGATCATGAATATTTGATCAAGATACCAATCTCAACGAATTAGATTGCGTTTTGGGCTAGCTTTTTCAATTGGCATGGGTTGTCTTTACATTGGGTCTTGATATGACACAGAGGAGCTAAATGTTATGTAAGTTTTGTGTACAGTTCTGGGTCCTATCTGGTTTTGGTTTCTGGAGTCTTATGCATTGGTCCCTTCAGGATTTACTTTGACGCCACAACTCCAACCTTTACCTTTCAGGGCCACCCCATGATGTCAAATGCACAGAAGTTAGGAAGGACTCTCTGGTTTTACTGTGGAAGGAACCAGTTTATTCTGGTCGTACTCCCATAGTTGGTTATTATGTTGATATGAAGGAAACTGAAGCAAAGGAGGAACACTGGAAAAGTGTCAATGAGAAGCCACTTCAAAAGAAATTCTTGAAGGTAAATAGCTGATGATTCAAATACTGGCATAGCAGCATAACCTTGGGGAAGTCAGTCTCTGACATCATCATCCTCTGCTGATCATGGCTCCACTTAAAGGAATACTCAGCAGGCCATATGATACATCATTTTGTGGAATGACTTCTAAATAAGTGATCAGCAGTATCTCAGTTCTAGAGATATGTCTTAAGTAGGTTTGCTATTTTTATGCTTTTCAGAATATTTGAAAGACAACTCACTTTAAAGTGTGATCCTTTCATATATGTTTTAAAGGAGTATCCACAAGTGATATAATGTCAGTGTAATTCCTCCAGTCAGTGCAATTAAATTTGTACAATTAAATTCCCTCTTGTTTCTGAATAGGTGTGGCTGGCATTTATTACCCTGAAATTTAATTTTTCAAAGCCAGCATTTATCTGCAGTAAAAGACTATAATGTTTCAGAGGTCAGTGTACATGAGTTAAAAACATCCTGTTCTGTTTTCTATTGCAAAGAAATCAATGACAACAATGACGCTGCCTAAACATAAACTATGCACACAAGGAAGGAGCATGTCACACAGATTAATCATGTCACTCTGGAATTGAATTAAAAAAATAATGAGGACTGGAAAAGAAACAAAACAAAACAAGGAAGGAAATAGAATTGTCAAATACCCAGACTGATATTAGTAAGTGTGAAATAAAAATCAGTGTTTTGAAACACATCAGCTATGTGTATTTGGTTCCTCCAGATTGGTGGCCTAGCACAAGGTGTGAGCTACGTGTTTCGTGTGCGGGCAACAAACCAGGCTGGTGTTGGGAAACCATCAGATGTCACAGATGCTGTTGTAGCTGAAACACGACCAGGTTTGTTAGAAATACTTCCTCTTTGTCGTCGTGTTTACACAGGTTCCTGTTTGTGCAATGTGTTTATCTGCAGGCTACGTGCCAAGAA
Source organism: Platysteira castanea (assembly GCA_013397175.1). Lineage (NCBI taxonomy): Eukaryota > Metazoa > Chordata > Aves > Passeriformes > Platysteira > Platysteira castanea. The sequence continues at coordinate 304,292 of VYXC01012075.1, read as the reverse complement.
TCTGATCCCTCTCAAATCAAGCTTGTTTATGAAGCAAGATATGGGTTGAGGGCCATATCTTAAGTTCCTTGTCTGGTATATTTTAAGGTCAGAACAGATTTTCTTATCATAACTACAGATTCAGGAATATAAAGATACAATAAAGTTGTAAGATTTGCATGTCTCTACAGGTAGGTGCATAAGTAGAGGACCAAGTAAGATCAGCTCCACCAAATAATATTACAGATGTAAGTTTTGCCCTTCCTGTATTAAACCAGTTGTTTATGCTTTATCATTTTCCTTTTCTTATGTAATATGCCTCAGGAAAGGGTAAAAGAAACTCCTTTTTTTCTCTTGGTCTTTAAAAGAAAGGCTTTAGAAGCATACTGAAGTCATTTTGGGGACCATTTTCAGTAGGAATTCAAGTGCGACTCTTTGTTCAAGTCATCCTTGAAGGCTGGCTCCAGTGTGCTTGTAAGACCAGCAAGAAACACAGGAACATCTCCATACCTGGAGCTTTAGGAACCCCCTGGGGTTTATTTAGCTATACAGGTAAAATGGGTGACTGGTCAGAGACAACACCTTTTTGTCAGCCCCTAACAGAAAACACAAGCATGGACTTGTGGCTTACTCACCTATAGACTATTTTAGAAGTGCAGGGTCCTACAAGGTACAAAAATGAAATCCCAGGTCTTTTAAACAAATCTAGTATAAGGTTAGTGTGATATAAGAAGGTACAGGGACTACAAATCAACCTGGATCCATCATACACCCTCTTGTCCTCTGACAAGTTCCCTTCCTACACCTGCAGACTTCATTTCCCTGGGATCCTTTCACTGTTTCTGACCCCCAGGTTCATTTTTACATCCTCTTGCTCAGCTCTCATAGATGTCCGATCCTTATGACCAGGGCAGCAAAAATTCTGACAAGTATTGAGTTAGACCTTAGTGAGGCTGTAAATCAAGAAAGCCTGAAAAAAGAGGTCTGAAGCTGGGGCTGTAAAAGAACTGGAAAATTCAGAGTAGGGAGACTGGGGTGACTGCTAGTGAGGCTGAGATGGGAAAAAGGGAGAAGGATTTGAAACAGGATCTTTGAAAAAGATAGGAATTCTAATTTCAGATCTATAAGGTGCTGAAGCACCAGGGCTATTTCTATCACCTGCAAGTAAAATAAGGCAAAACTTAAAAATTTATTCATGCAAACAGCTTATATACAGCAACCACTTCTAAAAAGAGAATTAAGCCACTATTAATACTAAACTTTTGGCTTTACTAACCTTTTTTCACTGAGGGTTAATATCTGTGTGTCATACTTCTGACAAAATGTTGTGATGATAGCACTCTTCGAGTGTCCTAAATAAAGGGTTGGCCATGCCACTACAGTTGAAAAAAAATACAAACATGAACTCTTGTGAAGATGACTAACATGACCAAAAAAAATTGTACACTGTTTTCAGTGTTCACTCAAATAAGGTGAACTTAAGCAGAACATTTGGTTTACAGACCTCACCATTAGAGAAGGAGGGTTCATAGGTATGACATCTGAGAGATCACCTCAAAGTGAGGATTTAGCCCAATGAAAACTCAGGGAAACTGAAAATTACTTACGTGTACAAATCTACTTGACCCATTTTGAGCTGAGATCTGCTGATACAGGGTCCACCAAACTAAGCTTCTTAAAGGTATTAAGAAAAGACAAAAACTTATTAAAAACAATTGTTTCATAAAACAGCCTCTTGAGCAGGCTTCCAACTTTCTCATTCAAACCACAAAAATGTCAAGAACAATCACACCATTTAAAAAAAATTACCCATAAATCTTTTGCTGCAGTCCAATGAATCATGACTCTATTACCATCTTGGATGGAGACAAAATGTTGTCAAAAATATTGTCAGGTCTCTCTACACAGTTCCTGCTGCAATGCTACTTTTGGTGAATGTGTAAAATCGCAATAAGACTGAGATTTCCAATCAAAGAATGTAAGCAAAGAATATCCTGAATGAAAATACCTGCTTTCATACAAAGGGTGCCAGTTGTCTTTATCCAAAGAAATGTGTAAATATAGTGATTCAATACCTTGTATCCACCTCCTTTTCTTTGAAAACCATGTTTAATTTGTACAATTATCTTCTAAAATTAAATGAAAAACCCAACCACATAAACAAACACCAATCCATACTACTTTTTAGCTGTAAACTTTGGCTTTTGACAAAAGCACCTTGGCATATGTGGATCCCACAGGAAACAAGAGAAATCCAAGGCAGACTGCAACTCTTCTGCATTGCTGCCCTTAGTCCTTGTTTATCTTGATCCAAGGCAAAATTAGATTATGAGCCTGCATCAGCCACTTGAGAAGGGCTTGAGCCTCAGAAATTGATGAAACTCTGTCCTATTCAACTTTTTCTGACTGGCTGTGTACAAAATTATGCCATTACCTCTAGTTTATGGAAAATGTCTGCTTTATGTTCTTTCAGTGCAATAAAATTCTCAGATAAATGGAGATGTGATATGACATCTAAGTGTTTTATTTCTTACTGTGACTCCAAGAGAAGCTCTGGATGATATGTTGAAACCACCAAGCTATCTAGAGGAGGGAAATTAAGACTGCTACTTCTATGGCAGCTTCTTTGGCTGCACCTTGCAGGATAGGTGGAGTGAGGTCATCAAATGTGGTCAGTAATTTAGACAATTTTTTTTACTCATATAAATATTAGAGGTAAATTCGATCATCACTTCTGGAAATAAATGCCATGCATTGTTAGCATAATGGGAATGCTTTAAAACAAAAGTGAAAGATTCTATTGTTCAAATTAACCTTATAGCTGTAATTCTTTCAATGTCACATAAAGTGCCATCAAAAGATTTATGGGCTAATGACCTACAGGAAACTAAATACTAATGAAATGTCAAGTGATGAATTGTGCATATAATAAATTAAATTGTAACAAAAAATTGCAAATATAGTGCTGCCTGGTAAAATATTTGTAGGCCTCAGACTTCATTTATCACATATTGCTACTTAATGTGCTTCACTACTGCAAGGGCTGGCACATAACAGTACCAAAATGGGAATATGAATCTCATCTTTCTTTAAATGCTTATGGCAAAGTGTGAAGACTAAGAAAGCTGTGTGCACACAGATTGTCATGACAGGAGCTGCTCGCAGTGCTGGAAAAGATGTGTGTAGTATTAGGACGATGAAACATAGAAATCTTCTATGCTTCAGGGTCACTAAGAATTATGCTGAAAATAAAGCATTTTATCTTAGTGTCAGGAATAAGGCTCTTGTCCTTAAAGTACAATACTTTGTGGAGAAAGTGTGTCATTAGTATTCTGGGCAGCCCTGAATTGTCTTAGCCCAAGTAGTAGGACATGAGTGCCCTATTCAGATGTAAGATCCAGTTCAGAGCTGTTCAGAAAAGAGGGCTGGACGCTCTCCAGCACCTCTCAGTGCACATGCTCTCCCTGACATTCTCAGACAAGTTGTTGAAATGAACTTTAATGCCACAGATGACAAGCTCACTGAGTTGCCCAAATCCCTGGTGAAAATCCCTCAGCTCCACTGGGGTGTGAGGGAGCAGAACAGAGGTGCCTTCAGGTTGCTGAGCTGGGATTCACCCCAAGGCCTTTTACAGGACGAACTAGGTCACCCTATGCAGTTCAAGGACTGAGGGTACTGGCAAGACTGGGTGGGTGACTTAAGCAGCTAATTGCAAATATTCACTCCCTTTGTGGGCCCAGGATTAATGGTGCAGACGGCAGCAGGGCTGGATGCCAAGCACAGCAATTAAACCAACCTCCCTGAGCGAAGCCAGTGTCACCAAAAATGTGCCTCAGTCACAAGTGTGCACTGCTGGGCAACTTGACTGTTTCCTCTTCTTCACCTCTTCAAATGCCCACATTTGCACATTTTTCTCTGTATAGCTCTTACCTTATTAGAGAATAGGAAATGCATGCTGCATAATGAAAGTTCTAGCTACTCCTTACCATGGAAAATATTGCTATTTAATATTTCAGACATTTAGTGGATTTAGAGGCTTGCTTTTTTTTCACCCTTCCAGGCTTTTTCATAGCAAATATTGCAACTCTCATGTATGCTTAGACGCTTAGATTCACTCAAATAAATCAGTTGATTTATGATGCTTTTTAACTTGTGGATTAGAAAAAGAATGTGAATCAAAGACCAGGGATATCAATGAATGCAGCAATTTATGTTCCAGCTGAGAAAATGGCAAGGATCTGCTTAATCCACTCTCTGAATGATATCTATAGAAATTTGTTTGCTTACTTCTCTGAGAAACTGGAATTGCCTTGTTCTGCTCTTTAAGGAACCAAGGAAGTGGTGGTTGATGTAGATGACAATGGAGTCATTTCCCTGAACTTTGAATGTGATAAGATGTCTCCAGACTCTAAGTTCATTTGGTCCAAGAATTACGAACCAATTGAGGATGACTCTCGACTGAACATCGATACCAAAGGCGGAAAGTAAGACCCTCAGGGGTAGCAATAGTCTCGTGTTTGAGAGATCTAGGCTGTCACAGAAGTACATCCTTTTGATGTATGACCTCAGGAAGAGTTAAACCTGCCTCTGTTAAAGGCTACTTCCTGAGAATGCTGTTCTCCAGTAAATCCATACACAGACAATTTGGATATTGTAGCTTGCACAGAATGAGTCAGACCTCCTCTGTAGGCAGTTTAGTGATGTTTAGGCACAGGGAGAGAAAATCTGTGCCCTGTGACCTTATAACCTGTCAGTCAAGGCAGATGATGATGATGATTATTCCTATTATTATTATTCCTATTCTTATTCCTATTCCTATTATTTTAACATTATCTGGCTGCTTGCAAAATGCTTTTGCCCTGTAATGCAGCTGTAATCTTTGGAACTGCTGCAGTAAGCAAGGCTTTCTTACAATGGCACCACCATGGCCTGATTTAGTAACTTATATAACAGTCTCCAAGCCTACTCTGTTTCTTCAGGCTTTTCCCAGAGGAGGACGAGGTGAATGCACAGGTTCAGCCCATGAAGGGCCTATGTGCTATCCTAGTGATAGAAGTCATATTTGAAGGAAACAGTGGCCCACCACAGTCATGGTGCTGCCATATGGAAACTGAGTCAGCCTGTACCAACGGTATCCTTCCAGGGTCACCAAAGACTTGAAAACATGCCTTTTTACTTTTGGGACCATCACCATTTACACCAGACACGGTAGGACTCACCCCGGTTTATAGTCGACAGAACCATACATATGTCTGTCCAGACAGAGCAAAAGATGACACAAAGCCATTTCTATCTGGTATTATAGAAAGGAGGGGTTTGATTCAGAGGGATTTCACCAGCATCACAATGCTTTTTTATCCTCTTATAGGTCAAAACTGTCCTTTAAAGATCTTGGAGAAGATGATTTGGGCATTTACTCTTGTATTGTTACAGACACTGATGGAGTTTCGTCAAGCTACACAATTGATGAGGAAGGTAGACACAATGCCAACTAAGCATGCCTAGTTTGCTTTCACATCTGTTTTTCCCTGCTGGTGTGTCTCTCAGACCCAATAGGCATGTGCACACCTCATATTACTTCTTTTATGTCTTTTGCAGAAATGAAACGCCTGCTTGCTCTGAGCCATGAGCGCCAGTTCCCAAGTAAGTGAATCACTACTGTCTGTAGGGGAGAGCTTTGCATGCAGTGGGGTATCACAAGCCTGCTCTAGTTGGAGATGTCCCTACTCATAGCAGGAGGGTTGGACTAGATGACCTTTGAAAGTCCCTTCCAACCCAAACCGTTCTATGATTCTATGATCACAAAGCTCCTGCCACCATCAGGTAGGGAGGTCACTATAGTAATTTCAAGTGAAAGTGGGTTTGGATTGAAAAGTTTAAGATTCTTTTTTTTTCCTCTCACTCTTTCAGTACATTTGTATATTACTGATGTTTTTCCCTAACTATTGCAGGCTTCTGGTCTATATAATAAGTCTCTATAACAGCTGGAAGATAAATATCATATTGGCTTTGCTTCTTCTGCAGAACAGGCTTTAATACTTACTCAGCCTGACCGGATTTGAAAACTAGAATTTGAAAGATTCTCTAATTTTACTCCAACAGAAGTTAACATAAGTTAAAGTTAAGGTTAACAAAGTTGGCAAGTGTAGTAAATTCAGCTGTAATGATCTATACATACAGAATTTTCCTGCTGAAATTCATTCTCTCCGTCTTTCCTGGAACATTTGACAAAATTTGAGCATGCTTTCTACTCTTGGGATGGTATTTTTGTCAATTCCACAGACATTTATGATACCCTGGTAGTAGCATGATTTGGTAATTTTTCTTAGAATGCTACTTGAATAAATAAATTCGAAAATTAATATTGGATTGCATAATGAATCTTAATATACTCCACAAGATGAGACCTAAACCTGGTCTCATCTTCTCCCACTACATTGTCTTCTCTTTCATTCCAGGCACTAAAACTCTTGTCTGCATTTTAAAATCTTCAGCTTAGTGCATGCACTGCTGGCACCTCTTCCAACTCAGCCCACGTCGCACCTCTCAGCCCAGCCAACACTTGGCCTTTTTGCCTACATCATCTCTCTTTCTCATTTCCTTCTTCATCTTTTTCTCATCAGCTCTACTCTTCTCAACATGCTGTATCACCTTTTGATAGCTTAATGACAGCCCAAACCCTTGTTTACTTCTGCTCATCCCAATTATCTCCTCCTAATTATATTTTCACACTGAAAGTCAGTCATCACAAAACCCTGCTGCTGTCGCATGACCTTAGTTGCCCTGACCCTTGCCTTCTGAGGACTCTTCCACGCTTTGCATTCACTACCAACGTCACAAAATAAGCTCCTCAGGACACAGATCTTGGCATGTTTTTTGCACTGTATTAGATAACAGCACACACATAGTTGTGCATGAGCTTCCAGAAGGCACGGGCAGAAAAGGGAGATCACAGTAGAAAGTATCCTTGAGGAGGAAACTGTCTTATATGATTTGGCCACTCTGGGCCCTGTGTACACTTCAAGAAAAATATATATTACTACTAGGGGTTGAGATTCAGCTGTTTGCACTTTTGAGCAGCAATTAATTGAACTTCTGCTTAGAAACGCATGCAGCCAGTAACTCCATGGGAAAATGGATTGCTTGAATAACAGCCTTACAGAACACAGCTACGTATGGGTATGACAGTTTCTTGGTGCGAGGTAAAAAGAAACTCTTCCAACTCCTCAATTTAGCAACTGCCCGAGGACTGCCTGTCAAGTGCTGCCAGTAATTTGTGATGCTATACAAATAGGATGTAAAACCACTGGAAAATGCCTAAAATAGCTGTTGGTGCTTATGGAAATATTTTAAAATAAGACTTTTGCTCATGGCAGACTGTAACGCAGTTACAAACGCATTTGTCCAGTTTCTTCGGGCTGAGGAGTGATCAGATTTTTCTCCAAAAAAGAATCCTTTTGCATCCTTTCAACCCTTTATTTAACAGCTGCTGAGATACTTTTCTCTCTCCCATGTTAGACTAAGATATTCTTAGTTAATAACAGGCAAGCCAAGTGGGGGTTTAAAATTGCTGTAGAGCTGACAGTGAGACAAAAGCAGTGCAGCCTGATGTCTATTCATACTCCCACTTGCTTCCTGTAGCATTTCAGTTGCTTTGTTTTAAGAAATTATGCAAGTCCTGAGATTCCTTCTGTTTCTTACACACAAAATGATGTGCTGGGTGAGGAAGGCTCCCATGGACCATTCGCATAGCTGGGACACACTTCCAGGGGAGTGTCTTTGCCCCGCTCCCTCATGGTAGTGCTGCCCCTCCAGGCTCCAGGCTTTCCTCTCTCTGGTTAGGCATGTGTCTTTTCCACAATTCACTTCATTTCCCTGTGACTGTTGCCTTACCTCCCAGGAGCTTTATTTTTACCAGAGACAGAGCCAGTGCCACTCAGGCACCAAAAGCACACATGTGGGTGTGGCGCGTGGGAGGGAGAAGGAGTGAGCATAGCAGAGGACCAGCTGAGGGCTCCTCACCCCCTAAGTCTGCTTGGCAGTGGGGTGGGATGGCAGCTGTGCTCCAGAAGGCACCCCAGCCATTTAGAAGGGCACAAAGAGAAGGATGAGAGAAATCAGACACGGCTTTGGTCCCAGTCCTCTCCTGCTGTAGCTGAGCCTCAGCACACACCGAGCTAAAGAAGCCAGCCTGCCCTGGGAGGCGTGTTGTTAACACTATCACCACACTATATCATCATGTGTTTTGCAATGTGTTTGTGCACTGAGCTCAGCTGTTCCGTGCTACACCCTAGAAATGCAGACTTTACACTACTGAGAAAGTAGAGCCTGGGAGAGAGTTCACACACAGCAGCACACGTAATCCTGAGAGTATGATTTTTAATGAGAACCTGCCCATCCACTAAGACAGATAACATGACAGAAGTCAGTAAGATGAGCAATATGCCCCAATATCAGAGTCTGACTACTCATGCTTAATGTTGCTGATCATGGTGTCTTAAAGAGAAGTTAAAGTGAAAGCAAGCTGAGGACTGTTACTAACAGGAACTAACTAACTAAAAAAGACTGGTTAATATAACTTATGGTATAGTACCATAAGTTATAAAGGTAAAAGGTTTTTACCTTTTTTTTCCCCTGTTGACACACTGAATTGGTTTATATGTGGGGGTTTCGGTTATTTATAGGAAAACAAAATGTACTGGGGAGACTGAGGATGTGTTGAGATACTTGGTGAATTCTGGAGATGGAGGTTCCACTCAGCAGAGGACCAGAGTGTTTACAAAAATCTCCCAACCTACAGCTCAGCAGCTGACTTTCTGATCTGGCTTTGTGCTTGCAGGTTTTTTGTGGGTTTGGGGGTTTTTTTTCCCCCTCTGAGTCAGTTCACTGTCTTACAGTAATATTATTAGACAACTCATTAAACATGGATCTGCACCATACAGACTCATGTAATGCTGCACAGATACTTGCAGTTTGCGTTTGAAATAGCCTTGTTTTGTAATGGAGCATAACTCAAATCTTGAACACTTTTAGTTTGACCAGACCTTGTGATTGAAGGATCAAAAGATGAAATCTTGTCTGTCACCCTATGTATATGTGGGTGGAGAGGCATTCTGTCTATATGAAGAGCTGTTATGAGCTAGTTACCTTGCATACAGTATTCAAGTATGGAAGGATTAAGTGGCTTTCTGTTTGCAGAAGACAATAGATGTTGGGGCACAGGCAAAATACATGCATCATTCTTGTCTTTCTTCTTTGTAGCTGTCCCACTTATCTCTGAGTTGGCAGTGGAAATCTTGGAAAAAGGAGAAGTGAGATTCTGGCTGCAAGCTGAAAAATTGTCTGGCAGTGCAAAGGCCAACTTTGTATTTAACGATAAGGAGATTTTCAATGGAGAGGTAAGGTTTTTCACTGCTTACATGTGTTTGCATTTTCATGAGTATCAATGAGGATTAGCATCTCTATCTTCAATATACTTCCAACTAGTGTTCCTCTCTGATGTATTTTCATGAGAAATAGCATATGTCATGGAAAGCATAATTAGAAAGCTTTTATCCACAGTTCTCAGCTCCAGATGAATTCTACTGGATGTATTTTATAAAGGGAAGTTAAATGCCTTCCTGCCACTTTTGTGAATACCATGTGTTCTATTAACAGTGGTCTTCAAGGAATGACTGCAATAGACCAGTCTCCTCCGACCTCCCTTTCTGGTTTGAAGGAATTTATTACATCACAGAAAAAGTCCCAGGTGGTTGTTTCCAGCTGCAGAACTTATTACTCCCAAAGACAGGACACGGCATGATTTTGTTGCAACACTGGTATCAGATAGAAGGCAGAGATTGGGCATTCTAGACACAACCTTATAAAATATAATCACCCTCAAAGAAAGCGCTATTCTGAAGAGATGCAAATCTAAACCTTTCTACTGAAAAGGAACATAGTACTCACTGTGCAACAGGCATGTCATGTGCTTGTACAGCATCAGTAAATAAACAGATTTATTTGGTTGTACATTTGGAGCTGGAGCTAGAGATAGTGAATCTAGAATAGGATAGGGATCTGAACAAATGAGAACCTGAATAAGTGGGAATCCAAATAAAGAAAACATAACTTCTCCTAAAGAGACCATTATGACACTTCACAAATATTTCCTGTCTCTGATATGTGTTAATTGTTGCTTTACTTTCCCCTCCTGAAGAAATATAAAATGAAGGTGGACCAGCAGACTGGCCTTATTGAAATGGTTATGGATAAACTTGAGGAAAAGGATGAAGGCACTTACACGTTCCAGCTGCAGGATGGAAAAGCAACCAATCAATCCAGTCTTGTCCTCATTGGTGATGGTAGGCTAATCTGTATTATGCAGCGGGCTAGAAAAATTATACCGAGGTTACCTCAGTTGTCATCTTCACTTTTCACTGTTTTCAACACCAATAGGCATTCCAGTTTTTTTATGTCACAGTTTTGCCTGCCTCCTACAGGACAGGGCATGTGTGTGAACTGAAATTTTTAAAGTGATGGGAGGAAGGGGCATTGTTACAGAAATGTAAAATACTGCAGCATGTTCTGGTTTGCTTTCCAATGGGCGGAATGAAAATTTCCCATTCAGCTGGGAACAAGTAGCTGCACCTGTTAGAGCTCAAGCAGCTGCTGACTCTGCTGCCTCTCTTTTGCCTTCGTATCAGGAGCTGTATGATTGGGGATTGCACATCACGAGACAAGACATATTAAACTCCCGGTGACTGCAAGCAGCTAGGGAAGCCGTAATCAGCTTCTGACACTCTGGAATGTTCAGTGAAAACCTGATCCTGTGGCCAGGTTCTCACTGACATCCAAGGGATAGAGTTACACTGAACTGTTACAGTGACATTCCACACTGTTCAAATGGCACATGAAGTTTTAACCTTGTATTTCTTACTGGTTTTAACTCCTAGTATTTAAGAAGCTACGGGATGAAGCAGATTTCCAGAGAAAAGAGTGGCACAGGAAACAAGGTGATAATATGAATACTTATAAGAATCACATATGTGTCAGTCTGTTAAGAGTTTGTGTATATTTATATATGTTAATTTGAAATACATGGGTTTTGTTGTGTTACATGGTTACTTCTGAAGCAGAAATAGGAAAAATAAAACCACATTAAAATATAAGAGTTCTTGTTCTTGTCAAGTAAAACACATCTGTCTTTCATTTTGCATCATGAATACCATTGATATGACCTTTAAAAATATACCTCTAATTTCAAACAGGTCCTCATTTCGTGGATAAACTGGGATGGGAAGTTACCGATGAGTGTAATGTGATGTTGAAATGTAAGGTAAGGGGCAAGGAAAACACTGAGTACAATGTCCAGGGTACACTGACCTACCACTACCTAGATGGTGAGGACGGGAAGGGACTGAAGACATGCCCCTTGCTTTTGTACTCCCAGCTGCATGCTGGACAGTGACAGAGACTCTCAAGGTTAATCCTGCTGAGGTAATAGCTCACTGTGTGTAACAAAATATGTTGGAAAATGGTTTGAATTTCTTTCTTCAGATCTATCAGCCACCCACTCAGAGAAAGGCACCTGAAAAGGAAAGACAAGTCTCTGTAAATCCAGGGATTTACTCATTTTTGGCCTGTTTATGCATGTAGAAATTCCCTGGGCAGGATCAACTCATTCCCTGGTCTCCTCTTCTCTCTGTTTGCATCCCTGTTGTTTTCCCTCTTGCCTCCCTCATTTTAAAATGGAAGCCTGCAGCAACTCACTGCAATCAGGTTGTAAAGCTTGCTGTTCCTTTGTGAGGAACATGCTAACCCATAGAACAAGCTAACCCATGCAACACCGAGTTCCCCTGCTCAGATGAAGGGAATAATTGCGATGTGGTTTTCATCCATCTCAGGTGGCTAATATTAAGAAGGAAACACACATTGTGTGGTACAAAGATGACAGGGAGATAATGGTAGACGAAGAACATGACTTTAAGGATGGCGTGTGTACTCTGCTGATATCAGAGGTGAGTGACTGTCTTCATTAGCCCTCAGCTGAAGTTAGTGTTCAGATGAATTATATGATCTAATCTGGTACTCCAGCAGAACAATTGAAAAAAGGAAGTGGGTTTTAAAAATGGAAAAGCTCACAGGCGTCTGTGTTTTAGCTAAAGCAAATGTCTGTCTGTAACTGCTTGTTCAGATTTTCAGGAAATGATGACAGAAGAGATAATAAGCTTGTCGCTTCCTTTGCATGTCAGTTTAGCAACAGATTGAGACCACATTTCCATTCTGAATAGCATTTGGAAAGCGCTTGTCACTCAGGCTTTCAGAGTCACCAGGGTCTCAGAATCACCAGAGGGGTCTGGTCCTTACCCAGCCTTGCAGCAGATTTGGGGTAGGAAAAGGTCCTGCATACCAGCACCCCCTGCCAAAGCCCATCCCACTACCTCAGGTTGGAGCAGGACAGCTGGGGGACACCGGGGCAGCCCCAGGCATCGGGTACCTCCCTGGGGACAGGGACAGGATATCAGCTGGGTTCAGAAGTAAAATCTAGATTTTTCTACTGTACCTGTTCTGAAAACTGGTTTTGTCGTTACAATATTGCAGTTTTCTAAGAAAGATGCTGGCACTTACGAAGTCATACTGAAGGACGACAGAGGAAAGGACTCCAGCGAGCTAAAGCTCAAGGACACAGGTCAGAGTCTGGCTTCGGTCAGCCACACCAGCAGACAGCCTGACTGAAGTGGGTTCAGGGTAATACAGGCATCTGCGCACGTTGCCTTCCTGTGGCTTTGTTCCTCATGCATACAAGATCATCTGATTAGAAAGACTGAGATTTTTCAGTTCAAATAACATTTGAATACAGCTTATTGCATCTGGATTCTGTATAATTTTGGGAGCATGCAGTGACTAACGCTAAGCAAAATGATAACAGATTTCCTCAGGGGGCCATCAATAAACCTACAAGTACAGAAAAAAATTACAGAACTAGATCATTTAAAAAGATTTTTATTATCTTTTGCCAATTACTTAGAGGCCTTTCCACTTATTGTGATTACTATATTCTTAACCTTTCACTCCTATCCATTAGAATGTATATAGATGGGTTAGTATTCCAGCTGCATAGAGTCATTTACAAAAAAAAATAACATAGTTTTGTTCAGCTGCAGCAGTACTCATCAAGGCTGCACTTATATTTAAGTCTGGAAACTGTGAAATAACAGGCTACGTTTCTGCATTACTTAGATTTCTAATATGCTTGAAAAGGTAGCTTTTTCAAAGATTGTTTTTTCAAACCTTCTGGGAAGAATATTTCAGAGCCAGTACTTGTCCTACTATTGACTGTGCTTGAACTGCAGACACAGAGTCTTAGTCTCTGGATTTTATTTCCACAGCTTTTGCAGATCTGATGAATGAAGTATGCAGAAGGATTGGTAAGCACTTAATTCTTTTTTCGAATGAATGACTCATTGTGGACCTCAATGAACGGCTGTATGGCTGCATAAAACCATGTGCTCTTCTTTCAGCTTTATCTGCAACAGACCTGAAAATCCAGAGCACAGCTGAGGGTATCAGACTGTACTCCTATGTTAATTACTATGTGGAAGATTTGAGAGTAGGCTGGGTGCACAAGTAAGTACACAAGAGCTTTGCAAAACCCAGTGCAAAATTTTTTTTTATAGATTCAGAAAGAACCTGGATATGTGAGAAAAGTGAAGCCCAGGTTTCCTCTCCTCTCTCATGAGTCCTTATCTCATATGGGTTTGTTTCAGTCAATTACATTCACATGAAATCAGTACAAGAGTCAGGTGTGGTGGTTCCAGGCCCTGCTGTTGTTTCTCTCGTGAAAGACAAGTCCCATGCCACAGGATGCCAGCAGGATCGTGCTGCTGCAGAGCACTTCCCACCTCCCCAGTGGGAGCTGCATCTTTCCCTGACTCAGTTTTAAGGCGTGATGTAAATATAACCCAAGAGACTGCCAAGCTTCAAAAGAGGCCAGCACCACGGGTTCAGAGATACCTACCCTGGAGGTCTGCTTGTCTAGAAGCCACAATTCAGTGGAACTGGGACAAGTGGGCATATCCTCTTAATGCATGGCTTCATTTTTAGGAGGCAAATTCCAGCATGTTCCTGGAGCAGTAAAATCCAGACAACCCCTGCTGCAAGCACTACAAACCTAACCAAGACAGACAGAATTGAGATTTTTAAAAAGAATTTGAATGCCCAGCTCCCCATAAAATTAATGGGAGTTGCACATCCAAATCCACGAGACAGCTTTGAGCTCTCAGCCAGCACAAACAGCTTGCACTGGAAAACCCAGAGAAGTAAATAAGAGAAGTAAACAACTTCGATCACTTCAAATCTATTATTACTACCCCTGCTGTTTCACTTCCTGTGGACATGGTAATAGTTAGTCTGTATGATGGAATCTGAATTACTGATCTCTCAATAAAACTCATGTAATTGAGGCCCAGAATACCCAGGATGTGTTGTACCAGGCAACACATAGCTGTAATAACCAGCACCCTGTCAGAGAAATGAAAGCAGTTTGAGGTGTTTTTGTTTCTTGCCATCCATTCTGACCTGGTATCATCAAAAGTCTTAAGTATTTCAAATAAGTGCAAGAGAATATGAAGTATTCCAGTTTCCCCCACCCCCCTTCTTTCTTTTCTCCATTTCATTTTTAGAAACTTGTTTCATCTTGAAGCATGTCAAATTAATCTAGAAAAAAAAATTTTTTTCCCTCCAGTGCATTCAAAGTTATCAGTTCAACGATAAGAAGGAAATGAGTAGCTTATTTGAGAAATATCTTTTGCCCCATCCGGGGAAATTAACTGCTTAGCTAGGAAGCTAAGAAATTGACGGAGGGAGAGGGGGGTGTTTATTTGTTTTGGTGGTTTTTGTTTGTTTGGGGGTTTTGGGTGGGTTTTTTTTTTTTAATGGAAGAAGATACACTTGTGTCAAAGTGTGTTTAAATTCCAAACATAGCAGAGCATCAGAAATCATTCCAACTGGGCAAACACCATTTGTATCAAAAGTGGGGGATTTTTGTAGATACAGTCCTGTATGGTTTTGTTTTGCCCAAGCAGAAATAAACTTATGCTCAAAAGAGAATAGCAACATTTGTGGATGCCTGGGCTACCCTTCAGAGATCTGGCTTTTAGACTTTTTCTATGGCTCAGGTTGTAGACTGAGATGCATCATTTTTCTGCATGCTCTGAGGCTAGCTTGAACAGGAAAAGACTGTCACACTGATTCTGCCCAGCTGGTTCACAACTCCAGCAAGGATTTGACTTCAAAGATTTCAGAATATGTTGGCATACCATAGCATCTTGGAAATCATTTAGTAACTCCAGATGTGCTCAGTGACTTAACATGAGCAAATCCTTTTTATCCTCCAGTAAAATAAAAAGGTAATGTTGTTTTGAACTTTTCAGTGATACCCAGATTAAGTTCACAGACCGAATGAGGACTGGTGTCACTGGGGAGCAGATCTGGTTGCAGATCAATGAGCCGACTCCACAGGACAAAGGCAGATACATAATGGAACTCTTTGATGGCAACACAACACACAAAAAGACAGTGGATCTTTCTGGACAAGGTAGGCCATTCCCTCTGCTAACTTCATCGCCACGTGGGCAGTACGCTGTGGTAGCGTAGGAGCATCCACAGCAGGATCTTGCTACAGACCTGTCACCATTTGGGGTCTGTGTGTGTACCCACCAGTCTGGCTTTATTTTTTTAAGGACTGTGTCAACCAAGCCTGGCAGAGTTAAGAAGCATTTCTGGACAATACTCTTGGGCACACAATGTAACTCTTGGGGATGGTGCTGCGCGGGATCGGGAGTTGGACTTGATGATCCTTGTGGGTTCCTTCCAACTCAGCTTACTCTGTGACTCTGTGATTGGTTCTCCCCAGCCCATGCCATTTGTTTTCCCTGACCTGTGCTCTCAGGTCATAAAATACAAGCAGCTTTTTTCTATTCCAAATACCCACTTAGAGTCTGCTACTGAGATGCCAGCCCAGTTTCTGAGCCATTTTACAAAACCCCTTGTGTTGCTGGTATTGATTGGCAGTTTTAAATGAGTTGCAGCACTGAATGCCTTCTCTGTGTCTTTCTTCCAAGGAATATTTGAAGGAGGAAGTGAGGGATGAGTTTGTTCTTATACTTTCCTACCACATTTCTTTGATGGGTGTAATACAACTCCTTATTCTTCAGAGATGCCAAGACCTTTCATCAGCATCAGGAAGGACTGTTAGGGGAAAATTTGGATTGACCATTGGAAGCTTTTACTTTGAGAGACATCTCAGATCCTAGAGAACAGATTAACTCCTTCCAAACTGTTCTTTCCATTCCCAGCTGTTCCCATCCCTAAAGCTTAACTTTTTGTTGGCAAGCACTGTATAAGGGAAATAACATTTTAGTCATCTCCACTTTGTAGGAAAAGACATTTCTTCTTCTCTTTCAAAGCAGGAGAGGTTGACCTCCCCCATGATGGCAGCTTAGCCTGAATTTACAAAGGAGTCAACAATTTGTTGTTTGGTTTGCTTGTAGCTGTTAGTGTGGTGCTTCAAGCAGATGTGAAAAATGCTTGGAAAATCATTTTTCCATTTTCATGCATGGGAAATCTCTTGTATTCCATAAACCAGTGGTCTCAGAAGTGGGGGTGTGCAAGGTGACCGAGTGTGCTTTGCTGGGGCAGCAGAAAGAACACACGAGAACCTCACTAGTCCATGTACATAATCTATAAATACGTATACATATATTGGGAGCGCATGCTCAAAAAAATTTTAGAGATGCATAATATAAAAAGTTTGGGAGGTCACTGCCATAATCTCTCATTTAGGTGATGTATTGTGCATCTCTTCCTCTATTTTGTGAAATTACTTCAGCCTACTACTTTCTTGCTCTTTCTTTGTCTCAGAGCCCGATGTCTAGAAGAAAAAAAGTGTGTTTATGCACTCATATGTATATATAATAGCTGCCATATACCAGATGGCCTTTATCAGTTGAACCATTCAGCATTTTAGAGTTTGTACAATACACATGCATGCATCCATTTTAAATTTTACAATTTAAAGTTGTTACATCTACATTTTAAATTTACTTACTCATTTGAAATTTAAATTTGTGTGATGATTTATCTCTAAACCTATTTTTTTCCTCTTTACAAAGCATTTGATGAAGCCTTTGCTGAGTTCCAGAGACTAAAGTAAGTATTACACCATCTAAATACAATAATGGCAGCCATAAAATAATAACAGTATTTGTTTGTTTTGTGCTGGAGATAACTATATCTTATGAAACAAGTCCTAGTCACACAGAAGCCCGTAGGAGTTTTGCATGTGACTTCTTTGGTGCAACTCTTATATAACAGTCAGGTAGCAAAGAAAAAGCAATGCCAAGCAATGAGAGAGATTTTCCTTAATGGATTAAAGGCAGTTAAAAAGATAATCTATTTTTCAATCACTCTAAGTAAACCTTAACAGAAATTTGACTTTCCTTTTGTTTCTTTCAACTCCAGGCAAGCTGCGATTGCAGAGAAAAGTAAGTGGGCCTTCTTTGACAATGGTTGCAATAAACTGTTGATGAAGCTTTTCTTCCTCTCCAGGAGGGTTGTGTGTTGGGAAAGAGAGGGCATGTGTGGATGTATATATGCATGTAGTCATCCTAAAACGAGTTTGTCCTTACACCAAGGAGAAGTAAGGGACCCTTTGTTGATTTAACATTAGTGCACTTTGCAGCCAATCATACTATTCTTATGGGTTAGGTTGATTTTTCTCATCTAAGCTCCTGTTCTCAATACCAGTTAGCCTTCTCTAAAAATTAACTTTATTACTGGGATCTCTCATGCATGTTCTCTGCACAAAAGTCTCTTTGTTTTCAAAGATGGAGAAAATAACTTGGCTAGTTTTGAATACTCTAAAATGTCAAATGACTCTGCATTACTTACAGAAATGGGTAAGAAGGCAACAGTAGCTTTTGAATTGCTTAGAATCTCCTCACACTTTTGCCTGTATGTCAATTCCAACAGAGCAACTAAAACAGAAATATGTATTAACTACTTAAGGAATAAGTTATCAGACTTCAACTCTAATTATTAAACTCATTATTCTTCCTTTTACAAAAGAATCCATGGAAAAATGAATTTCAGACCTGCAAATGACTTTCAGACCTGTATAAAAATGAGGGCAGAACTGGAAATCGAAAAGTTATTTGAGAAAAATGTGTAGAGAGGTAGAGCAGGGCTTGGATATGAACAGTAACGCAAACATGTCCTGGCTGAGACAGCGCAAAGAGGTCAATGATTGCCCTGACCTTTCATTTCTGACCCTGGACCATCCTTAAGGCGCTGGCATGTTAACTGACATAACACAGTCCCATTCCTGGTCTCCTGAGGTTGTTATCTCTGTGCTCCAGAGCACATCTTTACAGAACACATTAGAGAGGAACATTCTGTAGAGTCATTTCCTTCCTCTGCCAGGCTCCACCCAGACATGTAACGAACAAAATCCATATTCCAGGATAAGTGCACTAAAGCCTGCATGTGATTGGCTTATTAGTATTTGTATAAGATTTCTATGGGACTCTTGAGTTTAAAACTTGATCAAGCAGCTATCATTCTCATTTACACACAGATACATGTAAGTGGTGGAACTTCACTGTTGCCACTGCGACTGTAGTCTGTCTCTAGATTAAAAGCCAATCTCCAGCACTTTATCAGGTGTCATTCATTTCCCTTAAGACATCCAACGTTTTTAGTTTACCACAGTAAAAAATTTGAGCACCAGATCTCAAAAATGTAAATCTTTTTCGTGCACTCAGAATTAAAACTGAATTGATGTCAAAATCTGCAGGACACAGCACATGTACTTTAATTCCTCTCTGTAAGTGATTGACACCAGCTATTAACACATCTTTTGCTGTGAATTCAACATTTTTTAAAGTCCAAATGGTGTGCTAAAAATGCTGGATAGTTCTCTGGTAGCACAGATATCAGAGACAAGTCGTACATAAATAAGATAAAAGGAAAGAACTAGAAGAGAAACTGAATCCGGCACACAGTTGATTTTGAGACACTAAAGAAAATTACTCTTCTTTATTTCCAGATCGTGCACGGGTACTTGGAGGTTTGCCCGATGTTGTCACCATCCAGGAGGGCAAGGTACAGTAAATTAACTGAAGCTTAACACAACATCCCAACAGCTTGAATGCCTTTCAATGATGGGGAAACATTGCCCTTTTTTTTTTTTTCTTTTTTTTTAAAGATGCCATCTTTAAAATCTGCTACGTTATTTATTCATCCCCTGCCTTCTGCACATAATTCAACTGTCTTGCACAGATGGGTTTATGTATTCAGGGCAGTGTCTCTTCTTAAGAATTAGATAAAAGTGAGATGACAATGTGAGTTGGGACTAAAACTCCTTATATAACCAGCTCTTTAAAAATTCATGCACAGGTTTCACAGTTAGATTTTTTTCTTGTAATAGGGCATCAAGGAAGTTTAATTTTTTTTTTTTTTTTTTTTTTTTTTTTTTTTTCNTTTTTTTTTTTTTTTTACATGCGGGCCAGTCTTTCTAAGCCTTTTGCAGTTAACTTCCTTGCAATGTGGCATGATAGTCATACCTGCAGAGGCTGGCTTTTAAATAGCGTAAAAGTAGTAAACCACAATAACTCAATTCTCATCCAGGCAATAGGAAAAAAATTTCTCTATTTCATCAGGGTAAAGGAGAAGGAAGTCAAAATAAGTTACTGGTTATACTGGATTACATTAGCAGAGTTTAGTTGAAAGATTATGGTAAGGCAGTCCCAGAGGAACATCGATGCTTGAGCACGGAACAGATGACCCAGAAAGTCAGTTCTCGATCTCACAACCTTTTCCCAGCACATTGCTTCTACAACTCGCTGTTTAATAGTACTGAGACCAAGCGGTGCCTGCTCTTCACTTCCTGCTGCTCTGCCACAGGCAGTTCCTCTTCACAGTGTGTGCGAACAGTGAAATAGGGCATGTGAATGTCACTGAAAACCTGTAATGTGACAACTACAGTAAGGCAGCTTCCTGGTATTTCTGGCTTTATCCGGCAGTAGGTCAGCTGGGTTAAAAGAATTTGATTATAGGCTCAGAAGAAGTGTTAAGAATCTAAAGTCTTGTTCTGAAATGCTTAACAACGTGAGCTACAGCCAACAGATAGGAGACTGCAGCAGTTCTGGGAAAATCAAGTATGCTCACATTACAAAATAAAATTCTTTAACAGATTTAGCAGTTTGAGAAATGCTGTAAAGTAAGAAGCACTCGTGTGAGCATTGTAACTGTAGATAGAAAACACAAAGGAACAGAATGAATTAGCAGATTCTCAGCTAATCACTGCTTGGAGGCGTGATTCTCATAATGCTTTGGCAGGGTGAAAACTTGGGTGTAAACGACTACCAGTTTTAAGCTTTCAGCCAGAAGAGAGTTGATATGAACTTGTGTACGAGTTCCCTGAAGCAAAATGTGTAGTGTTTATAAAAAGAGTTTGTAAAAAATGAGTTGCAAAATCTTACCCAGACACATGCTGTCCTTGACAGCAAGGACATTCGTAGCGTTTGAATAAATGACTGAACTACTCCCAGAACTCGAGAGAAATATCCTTGACCTTACGTTTCTTGATTCAGTAGAGGATCGTTTTGAGTAGGACAGAGAGTGACCACAGAAAACAGAGCTGGTTTGGGTGGTGTTGGCTCGTCTGTCTGTTGTTTGCATATATGCTGGAGAGAGGAGAATGCAATTTTCTGTTGTGTAACTCATGCAAATTGCACAATCACTGAGGATTTTGTAAAACAGCAAATGAGGTAGCAGAGGTCTGGCAATTGCAAGCTTTGATTGTGAATACTGGTGCCACCTTAACCACAGACTTGTATGAACAGATTGGTATCCTGAGACTGAACTTCCAAGCATGTGCCTATCTCAAATTTAAACTTAACATTGTGCCTGTGGTGGTATTTATTAGTTTTTTACATGTGAGCTGAAGGGTATGGGTGAGAGCGAATGAATCAGTGTTTACCGAGTGTTAATCAAATAGCATTCCAGATGGCCTAAGAGGCTTCCACTGATAGACATAAATGCTCCTCAGCAGTGTGGTATAATTGGAAAAGGCTAAGCGTCAGTTCACATTAGGAAGGAATCTGACCTGACAGAGAATGCTAGCATAAGTTTCATGTCCAGCCAGCCAACTTAACCTAAGTGGCCCTTTTAATGAAAGCCTGTAAATGAGTGAAGAGGCTTAGGATTCTGACAGGCACTTTCAGACATAGAAGCAACATACAACAATCTTCTTCCCACCAACTCACTATTCTACCCTTCTGCCAGGAGTGTAGATCCTCACAGATAGCCTGGAAGAAGGGAGCAGGTTTCCCAGGCTGAGCTGCTTCAATCCACTCATTAAACCATCCACGACTGTGACTCTGTGCTAATATGAAAGAGGAATGGCAATACTTGAAAAACAGTGACACATTTATCTCTGCCACCCGTACTACCCTACTCATGATAACCTGCAGTAAAAGGCAGAAGAGATAGTGAGGGGCACAAAGGATCTGTACTTGCAGCTGCTGGTTGCTCCAAGTGCACATGCCTCAATGCCCTGGGCCCAGGAGTACAGGACACATTTTTTTACCATAAGGATTTCTGGTTGAACACAGTATTATAATCAAGGGTTTCAGTGAGTAATAAATACATGCACGAACAAATCTTGCCCAAATAACAGAAATCCGAAACAGATAGGTGCACTCACAATGAGCAACCACTTCTTCTTTGCTACGGAATTATCTTCTAGAAAACCAAAGGTCTCACCATCTACATAGTGAATTATAAGACACACCTCTGCACATTAGTAGCTGGAAAATAAATAGAAGGAGTTGGGAACATCAAGAGAATCACTCATGTCATACAGGAGCTAGTGCTGCAAGGTTAAGGAAAATGTAGCTATTTTAAGCAATGATTTAGAAGAAAAGAATCATCACTGCTGCCTGAATCTCATTGAATTATGGAGTATGACACCACTTCAAACAGCCCAGCTTTGAAAGATGCCACTAATGGACATGGACATCAGCTCATCAGCACTGTGGTGGAGTGGCAGCTGGGGCCACTTGGTGCTGATCTCTTGCTTGCTAGAGAATCAGAAGACAATAAAGGAATACCGAGCACCTGAAGGGGCCCATATACATTGCCTGGCTAAGGCTGAGGGCATGTTTGTATCCAGAGCGATAAGGAAGAGGGGGAAATGTAAAACCTCTTGTTTTCCACTTGTTTTTCAAAAAGATGGACTGATACGGCAATCAAAACCACATTCACACCAGTGGGCTATGAGAGAAGGGAGTCAACAGCCCCACGTGGTCACCAGCTGTAGGTGCTGCAGGAAATCAGATAGAGGCCATTTCCACCATATCGTAACCACCTCTCACTTGGAATCTGCCCTCCTTCAGTGCCAAGAATTATGTATTGCTGATGGAGGAAAAACTTCCCCTTCCCTTTTGTTCTCATTTTGGTCCTTAGGTGGGATTTATTTGATTTTTATTTTGTTCTCAGAGATACCAACACCTTTCACTTTTATAGAGGTATCTATTTCTATCTGTTTCTATCTGCTCATTTCAACAGCCTGTCCCATCTTCCACTATCACACCACCAGATAAGAAGCAGTGAGCTGAAGGGAAAGTAGCCAGTTAAACAGATTTCTCACTGTGAATATTTATCTTAGCAGCCCATAGGGCTAACAATGTGAGTACTTTTCAGTTGCCCTTATTTTTGACACATTTTTAGGAAGAGCCTTTAAACAAAATGGAAGAGATACTTGATTCCAGTCAAGTGAAAGCTTGTCTATTCCTTATTTATCACTTAATCCGTTCCTAATGAACCACTGAAGACCATTTTCTTTGCAGTAAAAGTTCTTCAATTTCCAGTCCAGTTAGATTCCCCTTTGAATAGCATTTTAAATTTAGACCAGTGTACTATCCAATACTTACATATAAATAAATTTCTTCCCAAATAAAGCTCCAGAGAAAGGCCTGTGTATCACTGAATTGTCATATGAACTTTTTTCACATTTGACTCTCTATGTGATACTCACTTATGCAAACACTTTTGAGAAGATTGTCATAGCACAGTGACTGGAGGACGGGATCATTTGTATATATCAAAATCTCCTAAAAATGAATTTCTTAGCTGACAAGAAAAAAAGAAGGCCTGTACAAAGTGTACCCAAGAGACTCACCAGCCCACTGGAGGTAGAAGAAGCCGCCAGTGACCTCTCCAACAATATCATTCTCTAACAGTGAAGATACTTTCTACAGTCTGATGGGACTGAATTCAGTCCCTAGGAACAGTACTAACATCAAAGGGAAATACTTACATGAACACCAAAGAATGAGTAAAGCCTGTATTGATTTCAGTTAAAAATAGTTTTACAGGAGTGCATAAAATGCCTCAAGTCTGTTAGAAGAGCCATCAGGGCATAGTTTAAAAGGATCCCAAATTAAACAAAATATTCCAGGGCCACTTTGTTCTTAGTTATTTTAAAAAGCAGGCACACTTTCTTTACTTATGGGATATATATACTGAGTTTAATGTGAACAAAACCATCAGACAGTTCATTAAAATCTCATTTCCGGTCTAACACACAAATGCAGATAATATCTAATTTTATATTGAGAAATATGCATAGAGAAACCTCTACTAATGATTATGAGAGCAGAGAAGAAGGTCCATAAAATATTGAAAGGTTTTAATGGCATTTTTGAATTAACTGAGTTCCTTCTTTTCCTTTATGATAGAGTGACATAAATTATTGATTACTCATGATGGTATGCATCCTTTTACTAAAAGCAGGAAGCTAAATGGGGAGCTGGAATATTTGGAGAGTCAGGCATCAAAAAACACAGCAAATATTTACTGACTCATAATTCCTTTGTACTTTTTCTATAGGCACTTAATCTTTCTTGCACTGTCTGGGGAGATCCCACCCCAGAGGTCTCATGGCTGAAGAACGAAAAATCATTTGTATCAGATGCCAATTGCATCCTGAAGTTTGAATCTGGAAAAAATGTCAGCTTTTCCATTTCTACCGTGTCCACACAAGACTCTGGGAAATACAGCATTGTGGTGAAGAACAAGTACGGTACAGAGACCAGCGACGTCACCGTAAGTGTGTACATACCTGAGGAAGAGAGAGAGCCTGAGGAAGAGAAAAAGCAGTAAGATAAAATGAAAGCGTGCATTTAAGACTAGAAGACAGAAATACAGAGGAGATTTTGGATGTTAGGCTGACATAATCCATGTGTGTAAATGGCTTTCTGCTTTAGCAGGCAGCCTTGGATTTTTCCATACACTTCACTTTTGCTTCTAATGTACTTATTTATGCCAGGGAAAACAGGGCTTTTCCTAAATGTTTTCTTACTGTTAACTTCACAGAAAATAATTGTAGCATCTTAAGCAAGGCCAAGTGCATGCTGTGTGTAAACACAGGCCCACCTCCTGGAGCATATGGATGGAAAGGGTCAAGAATTGTTTCATTGGAAGCAACTAATGAGGTAGATGGACAGATCAAAAATGATCGGGGCGTTTTTGAGCAGCAGTTAGGATTTGTTCCAGCTTTGGTAAAGTAGCCTAGATGGAATGTGTTAGATCATGGAGAAATTACTGCTGGTTTCTGCCTGTGTTAAGGCCCCTTTCTATTGCTGTGTTAATTTAGTGAGGCCTTAATATGGGTGTCATTTACAGCCCTAAATATTGTTTAATCTGCCCAAACAGGGTAACAGTACTGTAACATAAATGAAAATAAGGCTTAGGGAGGGCAGGATACTAATATGTGTGTGTGTCTGTAAAAGTGTATGAGCTCTGCTCTATGTTCACAAATAAATGGAATTCACTTCTTTCCTTCCATCACAAGCTTGTTTCACTGTGTCTTGTTTTATTAGCCACAGCTCCAGTAGTTGTGCACAGTATCTTAGTGTCTTAATGCTTTCACCACTGTAATTACCTCAGCTTCCCTTTAGATCCCTGTTAATCTTCACTTTGCTGTTTGCAACAAAAACACAGTGGCATCTCCTCACACCTCTCTGTCCAGACCTTCACTACTTCACATCTCAACTCAACAAGGTATTTTTGAAAATTCTGTCACAGGAGTAGTCCTATGCTTTTCAATGCACCTGGGCATGAATTGTGATTTAAGGGTGATATGTAAGTATTTTGTTAGATAGAAAAGTCAGTTAATTTCATCCAAACTTAACACTGGAGATTCAGAAATAACATATTTTCTCAGGATCTTCTAAAGCTACAAAAAGAATCTTCACTGTAACACCGGGAAAAAAAGTGGGGTGTTTTTTTTTGTTTGTTTCACAAAAATGTTTCACAGAAAAAACCATTTGTCCAGATCTTTGAATGCACTTTACACAGATTAAAAACTCCACGTCTGCCATTTTACAATGCCACTGATTATATCAGTGAGGAAGAGCGACAGAACCTGCTGGACATATGTATGATATATACATGTGATACCATATATATAGGATAGGATCAGAAGCAGTTCTCAATTGCTGCCTAGGAGACCAGTGTCCCGTGTCAATAAATGTTTTCATTACAAGTCTCACAACACCACAATTCTTCACATCAAAATCTAAAGAACTAACATACATATTTTCAGTGTAAGCATGATTTGTGTGTACCTTTCACATACTCTCTCATCTTTTCTAGCTACTGTGACTGCAGAAAGAGTGCTGCAGTCCCAGGCACTCACTTTGGTGCAGTATTGGCATTTCTGTGAGGATGCCACTACTAAGTGTTGTACATTTAACAGTTAACACTCACTTAAATCCTTGCCTTGAGGTTTACTGTCAGCTAATGTTAAAGGAGAAGAGGAAGAATAAGGGAATTCTTAATGGTTCAAGCAAAAATAGATTCAACACAGTTACCAATGGTGAAAATGCCAATTTTAGCATTTTCTTTTTTTTTTTAATCTGTTTCTACAAAGATCATCTTCATCTTATAAAAACAATCTATCTTTAGATCAGTTTTATGAACTACCAAAACATGCTAGCATGTGCCTAACTTTACTGCATATGCCTGCACTAATAGTACCATCAGTTTCAAAGAACATGGTAAGTTTATCTGGTATAATTCTCTTTTTCTTCAAGAACAGATTTCACATCACAGGGATTTTTCACATGATATTATGCAACACCAATGTGGTTTTGGTGTTTCACATGAACAGTGTATGTGTTCACACTGTTATCTCCAAAAATACTTAACACTCAAGTATCAAATTTGATGACATTATTGCATTTTTAAGGTCTAAGTGTGTAATTATGTCCTTTAATGAATCAATATCTATTACAAAAAAAGAGTTCAGATTATTTAGTCATAGCAGCTGTGTATCACACAAAGTGTGATACAAGGCTTAAGTTTTACATTTCAAAATATAATCATGAGAAGATCTGTAATTTGAGATACAGCAAGCTTCCTGAGTTCAAAAAAACTAATGCAAAATTATTTTGTAATTTTGCTTAGTAGGACATGAAGCCAATTCAAGGATGATATGCAGGTCACTCCATCTTTGTCCCATGACATACAACTTACAAATAACAGTGTCACAGCTCTTCCACCCTCCAGACTGCAAACAAGAATATGACTTGCTCTTTGCAATAACTGATGTTTATTACTTAGTATTATTTTTAATAATGATTGCATTTTGGTAGCAGTTTACGTCTACTACTTTATTTTCAAAAATCTGTCCTCCTGCCTCCCTCCTTTTGGCAGAACTGCCAGGGAACACAAGTGGGTCACCTCCCAGGTAACAGGCTGGATTCTACTTTGCTTTGGCAGATGTATGTGTCCCAGAAAGTGAGAGTAATAGGTGCTTCAAAAGGTTTTGCTTCCAGCGATTCAGTTATGGTGATTCCAGGCTGAATTTGTGATGCATCCACATATCTCGCTTGTGCACGTTTTGTTCTTGCTTTGCTTCAGGTGATTGTGATGCCTGTGTCAGGACAGATTGACACAGTCCAAGGACACAAACAAAATAATAAAACTGTATCTAAAAAGAAAAAAACAATGACAGCAAGCAAACAGAAGGAAGGGGAAAAGAAAGGTGAGTGTTTTCACTGTTACAGTCTTCCATTCCAATGAAAAAACTGTAAAACTGTTACATTGTTATGGAGTTAATTGTCTGTGCCAATCAATATTTCTTAGGTCCCAATCAATCAAGTTTAGGGTAAGCACACTTTTAATCAACAACAGATGTAAAGTATGAATTACCAGATTAGGCCTAAGTGAGAGAGACTTAAATCAATATTTTTAAACCACCTTTTCTACTTCCACTTTAAGTTGTCACGTTGACTAACCTGGGTGATAGAAGCTTTTTAAGTCATAATAAATACTTCTAAATTTCTGAATGCAGAGGGAAGACTCTGTAAGCATGTATACATACACAGATGGTGTTATTTTCCAAAGTGAGACTCATTTCAGCAGATAGATGTTTGATATTTCACCAAAAACAAGGCCTTGCTGATTCAGGGACTCTTAACTGCCTAAATGTTTTAGAAAACCCTGACTGTTTAGCCACTACTTGAGATTAATCAATTATTCTCTCTTAGTTTTATGTCCATGTGGAATAGTAAAGTTGGAATTATAAGTGATCATTTTTTGTCTCATTTAGAGAAAGGGTAGAAAATTAAAAGCTCTCTGGTGATTCAGCTTTCTTGTATATTACTTGTATATTATTTTACTGTTCTTTCAGACTCATACTATTTAATTGCTATTTGGACAGCTCCAAATCAGTCTTAAATTCTGACAATATCAGAACACCTGTTATACATATTTTTTCCTAAGTATTTTTTCTTTGTATACAGGGTGTATACATGTTATATAATTTCTGGCAGAACATTTTATACTTTTATTCCCCCCCACTGTTCTGCTCCTAAGGCAAGACCAAATATTTTACAGCATTTCCTTCCTCCCTTGCCTTCCTGGTATGGTAGACTTTACTGAGCAATACTGTAAATTAGGTGACTTAAGTGGGAAACAATTATTTCTGTACCTGTAAATGTTTTCCAGTATCTACTTCTTAATCATTTTAATTAGAGACCATAAAGACTTGGGCTTGATTTTGGTTCTATAAGAAGTAGTAATGTTATATGTGATACTCAGTCCCTTTATATGGGTAGGGAAAAAGGAAAAGGATAAGGTCATAACCAATGTGAAAGAAATGTTGCTGAGCACAGTAAATATTGTTACTTAGGATTACTCAGAAATTTTATTACTTCTCGTAAATCAGATTTTATTAAGCCATATGTAGAAGAAATTATTGCTACAGAAGAGACACCTGATCCAAAGGAAATGCCCCCTGTGGAAACAGAAAAGGATATGAAAAGCAACCAGCAAGCAGCAAAGAAGACTGATGGAAAGGCAGGAGTAGCAGAAAAGGTTCCTCAATCCACAGAAAGCTTGGATAGGCAGGGAAAGAAACCACCAGAAAAAGCAGCCTTGGGTAAACCCCACTGAACTTCAATGAAGAATGTGATCCTGTCAAGAACAGGATAATAAATTCAGCCTGAGATCTCATGACTGGTATATTAACCATAATATTTTAACACAAAAGTTTATTAGTGGGGTTTTTTTGGTAACATTTGTAATACTTCCTAACGTTAAATTTAAATGGATAGTAGATGGGCACTTATGTCTCAGTACCAGATAACTGCACTGCAGGAATTTCAAGTATCTGTATAATGATACATGTACTGTCAATGTGAATTCAATTACTAAAAAAAAGTCCATTATAAGCAGAGTTCATTAGAGCAAATCCTGTCCAGAACTGACATATTTACTGTATGCTGTAAAGGAATGTTGGTATCAGTTACATGGATGTGTTAATCACTATTTCTAGGCCATCACAGCTTGAGGCAGATGCTGCTTTACTTTTTCAAGGAAATGATATACACAGTCCTCTTCATGCCATGTAGGCTCTACTTTTCACCATGACCAGTTTGGCCACAGTGGAAGATCTCCAGAAACAGAACCGTCTCCTATGGACATGGGGGGAGCATAAGTGGTTTTCTTTAGATCCAAGTTTCTTTCATGCAAGCCTGTTTCACCAGGTGGGTCAGGATGACATCTGGACATTTCTTATCACCAAGACTCACGTGACTGCTTTTCAGTCCTCTCCACTTCCTTAATTCCCTTAAAGCCTTCATGAGTTACTGTGTATATAGCGTTAACCCATGAAGTATCACCTGCCCCACACGCTCATTTTCCCCCACAATTTTTGATACAGCCCTCAGATTTCTGATAAATCCACTGCTCTTCTTCCCCTCAGTGGCTCAGCCCAAGACTATCCCTTCTTCCACTCGCTAGCATCATATCCACTGGTTTCTTATAAGAGAGTGTAGCTTCATGGTCCTGTAAGTAAGGAATAAATGCAAGGCAAGAATCTCTGCATTAAATCATTGCTGTGCTCATTCACGTTCATTACTGTGTTCATTCACATGTTTATGTACTGAGGGTATAGGAAAATACGACTCATTTGCAAATGCTTAGATACCATGGAAGAAGCAGAGTTCAAATTGAAAAGCAAACCAATAATAATAAAGGTCAGAATTTATTTTGTTGCTACACGAGCTGAGTTCAACTTTAAAGTGACCAGAAGTTATTAAACATAAGACATGAAAATAAGATATTTTAATTACTAGGAAAATATTCTTAGTGATGTCAACCCTTAGGAGGCTCAAACATATTGTATTGTCTTTTTCCAGATGGATTATTGATGAAAGACTACTGAATTCCACTGGTATTTCTAGGTGCTGGATCGATGATAAACGTGGAAATATTGAAAACACAAGAAATACCAGTTTCTAAGCCATCCTTATAGAACTGTTAGCATAAGAAAGCAAAGAGTCTCGATAGCATGTAAATGCACAGAAGTCAAGACACTGATATCTCTGATGATAAGAAATTAATTTCCTTACAGCAGAATTCCAATCGGATTCTAGTCAACTCTTTTTAAAACCAACAAAAATTTTCCTGCTGGATTAAATACTGGATAGAACACTTATATGTAGGCAAGTAGAATAATAATGTTTCTGTAAATGATGTAAAGGATTTAAACAACTTGGATGGTCCATAGTGAGTGACAGAAGGATGTAGGATGCCAACAGAGAAAAATTTTAGAAATTAAATTACTGACTTCTGCACAAAATGGTGTTGGGAGAAGCTTAAATGCAAACTGAACTACAACTAAAATCATCCAGCTACATTTAGGCACTGTTTGACATTGAGCTTGACTTCAGTTCTGCATCACATCTTTTTCTAAATCTATGTCTTATAGCTCAGCAGTGAAGGACGTAAGCGTAGGTCCACAGAGAAATACAGTAAGGAGCATTTCCACCCCAATGAATGTCACTGCTCACGCAACTACTACAGAAAATGATCAATATCTAGAGATGTGCAGTTCTATCACTCTGCCAGAGCTACGGAGTGTGCCCCTCCAAAAGTAGTACAAAGCTGCAGGTTGTTTCACACAACCCTCCCTTGCCGTGGCAATTATTTCAAGCTGCCTTACATCTGTAAAGATCCATCACCTCTCAGAGCTCCTTTGGGTTGGGAGCCTGTCTGCCACGAACACCAGCGGCAGTGAGTAAGTTAAATATAGAACAGACTGTACCACTGAGAGCCTGATCCAATTCCTGCAGAATGCCGCAGGGGTCTTTTCACTAGTTTTAATAGAAATCAAGCTAGATGTCAGAAAAGTGTTCTAAAAATGTCCCAAATCTCAGATTACAAAGCCCATTTTTCTCACAGTGAAGCCAATAGCAGATATCTCTTTTGTGTCATTGTAGCAGAATCAGGTCTGAGCTTTTTGCTGCAAGAAAAAAATCACTATTTTCCTGAGATTTCAATTAAAACCTACTGCAAATAGCTTTACAATTTTAAACGAAACTGCACTAGAGCTTGGGGATTTTTTTGTTAAATTTGGATGGCTCCTCAAAAAGCTGGAAATGGAGTCACATCAGTATTGTTCTACAGGAATATATTTGCTACCCAGAAGCATAGTGTAGTTATGCACAGTAATGAGATAAACATACCAAAGATTATCCCCCCCCTTTTTTTATTTTCATTATTTAAGCTGTAGTGGTTCACAAATGCATAACAAAATATTCAAAATTAGTATTAACAGAATTGTTGAGTATACTAAAGCTTATTATGTTACTGTGGTTGAATAATTTCTTTCTTGCATTTCAAATGTATTATTTATATTCTATTCTCCATTATAAGCATGAAATATTGTTTCCGTCTCTGTGCATTACATAAAGATAGAATGCAAATTATTTCTGTAGCAACAGGATCTCCCATCAAACACACAGAATCATCTGACTACGTTGAAACTCGGGCACTGAACACAATGTTTATCTGAAGTGCACCTCTCTTCGTTTTGTTATTTCTCACCTACATGTTCCATTTCAGCACATATTACTCTTTATATTCAAATTCATAACTCTTCTAGAAATTCATGTTCTAATGGTATAACTGTATTTAACAGTAAGGGAAAGTGTTGCAATAAGCTATATTATCCAATCACCTTCTAAAACCACAAAGGATGATTTTTGAAGATGAAAAAGGATGAGAAAAATAGGATGAGAAAAGGCTTTGACTTCCACCGTAGTAAAGGCACTGTGATTCCAGCTGTCCTTGAAATCTTCTGGATTTGTTAGCCAATTATTGAGGAAGATCTGTCTGTGCTCTGAGACTGACAGACATAATTTGGTAATAGATTAAGCCATAATCTTTGAAGCAGCTAGTTGCAAACTGAGATCACCCTTAAACTAGCACAGAGTGGACTTCTGCTCTTTGTCCTTGAACAACAACTATAAGGTGTTACAATGGTAACAAGAATGCACAAATGATATCCCATTTAATCTGCACTTACACGGATCAGACAGACACCTGCAACAAGTCTTTCCCCACAGTTGTTTTTTGTTTGGTTGGGGGTTTTTGTCTTGCTAAAAGGACATGAAGTTTTAAGAATTAAAGCAAAATGTTGTCCAGGGAAAAGAGCAACAAAAACTGTAAAGAGAAAAATGTTAGAAAAAACTGCTCCATTTCACAAGGGCTTAAAGACATGAAGGTACTGTGAGAGACAGTGAGGGCTGTTGGAGAGGAAGAAAGTCCCCAGATTTGGGTGCAATCTTCTGCTGACTTTTGCCCTTGTCTCACTTCCCATTTCATTACGTGAGAGCTCTTTTCTGCAATCTCCTTCTGCAAATTTTCAAATGAAACACCTTTCCTTCCTTCTTTCCCAATATTGCATCTTCTACCATCTGATTTGACACAGTTATTTCCATTTACCATTTAATCACTCGTACTAACAGGACCAGAATAAAACCTTCTGCTTAATTAGGCTGTGATTTTGGCAAGGATAAGGAACTTCTTAACAGGAGGCCTGAAATCCTATCATATCTATTATCAGAAAATGGTTTGTGAAACACCTGCTACTGATTGACAAAGAATGAGAAATATTGCTCACATGAGACTTGATCTGAGTGTGCTGGCTTAACCAAATATGTTAATTCTACACACAAGTCCATCAACTTTCGGGACTATTGGTGTGCTTAAAAATTTTGGAGGATCAGGGTACAGCTCCTTACAGCCCTGAATCCTTGCTATTAANCTTAACCAAATCATAACATCTGGTCACAATGTCATTCTGATCTCAGAGAAGTCATGGAAAATGCCTCTGAGGGACATGTGTTGGTCGTGACTAAGAGGCAGAGATAAGGAGTCTCACAGGTTTACAGGGTAAGATGTAAGAGTCCAAACAACACTGAAGTAGAAAAACCAAAAAGGATATCCTGTCTGCTGTAGTATGAGCAGGGGTGATGGTGGGTATGGAATAAAGGACTGCTCCAGAGAGTGGTTTCTTTCTGAGTGTTGTATGCATACAAGCAGGCAAAATGACAGAACAGTATCTCATTACTAATGTCAGCTTTTTTTGCCTTATGTGCAGGTAAGCCTAAGCAGGCTACCTCTCTCACACACTGCTGCTGCCAGACACGATCCGCAGTTGAAGAGATAGAGAGCCACTGATTTACATATGGCACTGGGTAACTCACTTTCAAATTGCTTCCTCTCCACCAAAATAACCACACCAGTAAGCAGCTGCTCTCATCACACCCTCCCCTCTCCCTGGTGGGGGAAGCAATAGTGACACTTGTGGTGAAAAGGCAAAATGAACATAAATCAAGGAGGAGGTTACCTGTGCCCTGGAGGCCCTGGATTAACCACCAGTGAGTTGTGGCTCAACAAGGACCACAAATGGTGCATCGGTGTAGAGAGCTCCTATCTACACCACTCCACACACTCACAAAACAAACAAATCCCACTGGATAGATACAGCTGTGGAAAATGCAAGCCATTTTACATCTTCATTGTAATCTTCTACGTGTAAGTGCAAAAGAGTAAAGAATACAAGAGGAGAATACTCAGGGATGTCTACTTCTGTAGTCTTGATTGTCTGGAGGTGATAATTTTGGAATGGTAAATGTTACCTAAAGAGAAGACATTGTGTTTTCAAATAAATGCTTTTTACTCAGAAGTACCTATTCCAGGTTGGAAATAGAACAGTATGATCTACCCATTTGTTACCCCTTTTCAAGTAAAGATTTTTCTGGCTTATTTTTATAATAGTATTTCACTTAATGTCAATATTTGAGGACATATGACAGATTTAGCCCCTACCTCTTATCTCCCTGTGAACAGGGCTGTCTGGTGTCGAAAAGGAGAATCCCCTCAACTAAAAAAAATAACTTATTGTAAAGATCAGCGAAGATAAGATCACAGAAACACAAATGAAAATACTCTTATTGGAGCAATTGCTGAAGTGGTGTCCCTCACAAACTGAGAGACTAAGATGCCAAATAAAGAACTCGGCGAAGCAGGGAAACGATCTGCAGACTGTGTATTTGCGACAGATGTTATGCTAATGTGGCTAGGTAATTATTATTGCAACGTTATACTCAAACAGGAGCCCTCTTCAGAAAACTGCTGCAACTGAAAAATGGCTGCGCTGAAGGGCAGCAAATTGCTCCATTACCCTTTGTTGCTTCCATGTGTCTTGAGTCCTGGAAAGTGTTGCAAGATTGGCTTAGAATTCCTGACATGATGATAACATCATCAAAATGGGCAGGCGTGAAATCTGACCTTCCTCTTTACATATGCATAATATAGTCACTCTATCTACGTAATTCTGTGTTTGTGCCTTCTTCCATGAACCACCTTCCTCGAAAAACCAGCCTGCATGTTATGCAGGGATAGAGTTGTTTAGTTCCATGCTCAAAGGGATTTAAATATATTATCTGCAAATAAGCAAACTCACTGGCTATAATCTTTTAGGCAGCTTGTCCCAGGAGGTACAGATGAATAAACAGATCTTATCTTTTTTTAGGACTGGTAAAAAAAGATTGTCAAGCACCTTTTAAGAAGCGTAGACTATCACAATAAATTTTGTCTATATATTACTTTGCATGCTGGGATGTCTTTTTGTCAGTTGCCCTGAATGCTCTGCCGACCAGCCTGATTTCTCATTATGTGACAGCAACATGAAACCTGTATGAAAACCTGAAATGCCTCCAACACCAAGTGGGACAAAGCCAGCTTTTAACTAAACTCTTGTCAACAGATTGGTGGATGAAAAAGTAGTTGGTAGACAAAGAGAAGTACAGTAAACTAAAGAAGCAACATGGGTAGTGATAAAACACTTAATTCACATTTGTGAAACCCAAATCGTATTTCCAAGTATGCTACTTCTCCTTTTCTTTTCCCTTTTTTATGTTGCAAGTTGTTTGAGGTGAGAATATTACCCTGTTTTAGTACATATTATGTCACAGTATCTTCTGGGACCTCTGGGCAATAGCATGACTCAGGTAAAGAATAACACATCACCAAACCAACTTCAGCAAGCAGTGGTGTGAATCTTAAAACCAACTGGCAAATGAAGCTGCTGTCCTGAAATGCATACATGGCCTGCTAGACATGTTCTGATTTTGCAATTCTACACTTCAAATACAAAACATATATATAAAACAGAATCACCGAATTAATTATGTTGGAAAAGATCTCCGAGATCATGGAGTACAACCTACAAGCAAACATCATCGTGTCAACTAGACCATGGCACTGAGTGCCACATCCAGTCTTTCCTTAAACACCTCCAGGGATGGTGACTCCACCACCTCCCTGGGCAGCCAATTCCAATGTCTAACCACCCTTTCTGTGAAAAAGTCCCGCAAATGTCCAGCTGAAACTNTGCGCGCGCTGCACCAACGGCCGCCGCTTGGCGCAGTTCGCACCCGGCCGGGCGCGGCTCCCGCGGCGCCCCGCTCCCGTCCCTCCCTCCCGCCATCCATCCATCCGCACAGCCACCGTCCGGCCCTCCTCNTAACCACCCTTTCTGTGAAAAAGTCCCGCAAATGTCCAGCTGAAACTTCCTCTAGCACAGCTTGAAACTATGGTATTTAAGTACAGAGAGTCGATGGCAGAATACGTA
Source organism: Platysteira castanea (assembly GCA_013397175.1). Taxonomy (NCBI): domain Eukaryota; kingdom Metazoa; phylum Chordata; class Aves; order Passeriformes; genus Platysteira; species Platysteira castanea. The sequence continues at coordinate 268,774 of VYXC01012075.1, read as the reverse complement.
TATAACATATGTATGTATGTATGTATACAGACATGTTGATGTATATGAAAAAAAAATGTTTTCCCTCCTCCTGTGGGTAGGCTGGTAACTTTCGGAAGAAGGACGCAGTGACAGATGTATGAAGTGGCAAACACCGTGAACGCAGTGCGTCTCTTCCGCCCTGCTGTCACGAGATGCTAATCCTGAGCCCCGGCTCAGACCACGGCTATAAACAGCTGCTCCCGAGAGGGCTCCGCCGCTGATCCCCGCGCCCGGTTCCCGGCGGGCGGCTCCGGGATGCGGTACGTGCTCCCGG
>VYXC01012075.1:226111-268246 GCA_013397175.1 Platysteira castanea | reverse complement strand
GCCCGGCGCTGCCGCCCCGCCGCGACACGGGGGTGCCGGGAGCGCCCGGGAGCGCCGGTGTTGCCGGCGCGGCTTGGCGGTGCCGCTCGGGCACACCGGGATACGGGCCGTGCCTCGCCTCGCCGCGCTTTGCTGCCCAGCGCCTACCCCTCACGCTCGGGCAGTGAACTCTGGCTCCGGCGGGGCGCTCCGCCTCTGCCTCCCGTGTTTGTCCCTCTGATGTGGGGAGTCTGAAGTGGAGCTACGCTGCCCGCATTTTTTTGTGTGCTTCTCTTTGGGTTCTTGCCAAGTGTGCGTCTGGTTTAATTTGTGTGAACTGCGTTTTTCTTCTCCTGAAGTGGCTACTGAGTACATCAGTGATTATTGCTAGAGCAGGGCAGTACGCTGTGTAAACCTGTGCATTTCCATCCAGCAAAATGATGTCATAAATACACCTGTGTTGTGGCTGAACTTTGTATGTGTACATCATCTGGTTACTTTTTTTTCTCCCCCAACCAAAATTCCATTGTTATTACAAGAAAGAATTTGTTAGCTGTATACCATAATGGTACGTGGTATTATTCAGGATACTGTCAGAGAAGATGACAGGCAGCCTTACAAAATTTAGTCCTTAGAAGCATAGAATATCCCAGGTTGTAAGGAACGCACAAGAATCACTGAAGTACAACTCCTTGGGGTCTATTTTGGTTTTCTTTGGCTAGTTGAGGTTTTTTTGGACTTTACAAGCATTTCTTGGGACAATTTTGCATACTGAGCACTTAATACTTGCAAAGTAGAAAAATCTATAGTGCTACATACCTTTTAAAAATGTACAGGCATTCATTAGTTGTAATGAAAAGTTGTAAGTCACAGAATGCCTTCTTTTTTTGTTTTCAAAGTGTGGGAATGTCAGTCACTTTGTGGATACATAACCAGGTTTTTTTGTATACATACTAGGCAGCTAGCTTCAGCCAGGGCCCACAGTTGTGCCTTCTCTCCTAGCCCCTGCTGTAGTTTCTTTGCATCCCAGAACGTACAGGAATGTAGAGTTTTGCCATCTCTTACGAAAATCAAAGAAGATCTCTTCACTTGAGTGGTGTAAAGTGAGGTGCTCTGTAAAAACCTATTACTATTATGTNGGCTCGCTCCCCGCGGAGAACCGTGAGACCCTCCCCGGAACCGTCGCTGGGAAGCGGGGCCGCCCGGCCGGCACTGCCAGCGCTCCAGGCGCTGCCCGCAGTTCCCCGCAGCCCAGGCCGGCACGGCGAAGGGGGAACATCCCCTGCCGTGCCCCGGCTGCCCGGTGTGCGGCTGGGCAGCCCNGCTTCTCTTTGGGTTCTTGCCAAGTGTGCGTCTGGTTTAATTTGTGTGAACTGCGTTTTTCTTCTCCTGAAGTGGCTACTGAGTACATCAGTGATTATTGCTAGAGCAGGGCAGTACGCTGTGTAAACCTGTGCATTTCCATCCAGCAAAATGATGTCATAAATACACCTGTGTTGTGGCTGAACTTTGTATGTGTACATCATCTGGTTACTTTTTTTTCTCCCCCAACCAAAATTCCATTGTTATTACAAGAAAGAATTTGTTAGCTGTATACCATAATGGTACGTGGTATTATTCAGGATACTGTCAGAGAAGATGACAGGCAGCCTTACAAAATTTAGTCCTTAGAAGCATAGAATATCCCAGGTTGTAAGGAACGCACAAGAATCACTGAAGTACAACTCCTTGGGGTCTATTTTGGTTTTCTTTGGCTAGTTGAGGTTTTTTTGGACTTTACAAGCATTTCTTGGGACAATTTTGCATACTGAGCACTTAATACTTGCAAAGTAGAAAAATCTATAGTGCTACATACCTTTTAAAAATGTACAGGCATTCATTAGTTGTAATGAAAAGTTGTAAGTCACAAAATGCCTTCTTTTTTTATTTTCAAAGTGTGGGAATGTTAGTCACTTTGTGGATACATAACCAGGTTTTTTTGTATACATACTAGGCAGCTAGCTCCAGCCAGGGCCCACAGTTGTGCCTTCTCTCCTAGCCCCTGCTGTAGTTTCTTTGCATCCCAGAACGTACAGGAATGTAGAGTTTTGCCATCTCTTACGAAAATCAAAGAAGATCTCTTCACTTGAGTGGTGTAAAGTGAGGTGCTCTGTAAAAACCTATTACTATTATGTAACAGACTATTAAACTGATAAGCTAAAGTTAAAAGGTTTCTAAATGATCTCAGGATGCCAGGAACTTTGACTGAAATGCTGTATTATCTGGTATTCTTCTTAGCTGGAGTAGGAATAACTGGGATAGTGCTGAATGGCTCTCATCAGCAATTACAGTATTGATTTTTAAGCTTGTATCATACCTTTCCGGTTAAGCATATCAAAACGGTTGAGTTTTTTAGTGGCATGTAACAGAGGTGGTGTTTGAACTTATTCTTGGTACTTAGTATTTTGGATTGTTGCAAAAGTAAGTGTAATTCTTTGTTATTGTTTACTTGGAAGGCACCTACATAAAATGTTTCAGGTTTGCAGTGCAGTGAATTTTATGTCCTTTTATGTCCTACCTCCAGCGTTTCCTTCCACTCTTGTAAAGCCTTGATCAGTTAAGGGGAAATCCAAACTGCACTTAGGGCACTTGACACCTCCTTATGTACCTTGAGGCCCCGAGCAGCCTGTTTTTGTATTGCTTTCTTTATGACTTGGTCTCTGCCTCAGAGAGTTTGTAACCTAGATCAGATCGGGGTGTTTTGAGAATTAATTATGTTACTCTGGGAACTTTTGTCAAAGCCAGAGGTTAAATTAGTTGCATTTGTTGCTTCTCTTCCTGAAAGATGGTCACACGTTAATAGTCTAGATCTCAACTTTCTTGTTTTCCAGTCTTACATCTTAAGTGCAAGATCACAGCACACAGGAAAACAGTTCCTCACAGTCTGTGTGAACACTGAATCTCTGTACTTAAGTTAGAATTTCTAACAAATTGAATTTTTTATTTGTAAAATAGCTTTGAATTACATATGAAATAACTTTGAATCATTGGTTATATCATGATTTAGCAATGTGTTCTACGTAATTGTCTGAAAAGGGATGAAAGGACACTTTCTGGTGTGAGATTCAGTGCTGTATGTTACAGATCTCCACAGTGAAAAAGCTTTCAGGCTTACACACAGCAGTGTGTGATATGTGTGATCAAATACAAGTCTGAAGCATATATATTAGATGTCTTCATCCCATACTGCGTGCATTCTGAGAACACAGCATAGTAGCATACTGTATCCCAGTGATTTTTGTATCTGGAGTATGTTCTTTATGATCTTGTTGAAGTTACAGTTTAAGGTTTTACAGTTACACAAAGATGCCATCTCTGGACATATCTCACTGTTACATAGGTAAGAAGAGGGGTTTTTTTAAGCTGTAAATAGAATTACCCACTTTAAGCATAGTAAAAAATGTTGCTGCTATTTCAAAGAATGTGGCACTTAAAATGAATTTAATCTACCTAGCTGCTCCCTCATCTTGGTTGTTACACTAGTGCTTGCATTTCAGTTTAGGCAGGCAGACTGATTTAATATGAAGCTGTCATGCTAAGTCAGGTCAGATTGTCTTGCTGCTTGAGGATGAAGCTTAAGCACACTTCTTGGAGAATTTTTTTTCTTGTACTTATATTTCAAGAGAATTATCAAAGAAAGGATGCTAGCTTCCCCTTCCTAGCTGAATATTTTATTTTTATGAGTTTCTTTCACCTTTGCACTAACGTCATTTGACATCAGCTGTCAGAAGTTGTCCTGAGTAATTCCCAAGACTAAGGGACACTTCCTCATTGCTTTTGTATGCACTGAGTGAACAGATGAGATTTTTAGCTGATGAATCGGCCCATCTCTTTATCCAAAGTGCTTGAGTTCAGTACCAGAAGTGTAAATACGCGAAGTAATAATAGGAAAGTCTGCAGTGTACTAGGTGACACATTTCTGTTGGTGTATGTGGCTGAAGCCAGCTAAGCTGGTCTTAGGCTGTGTCTCTAGGTTTACATGTCTTTTTTTAGACTGCATAACTGTCTCCTCAGGAAATACACTCATTCTGAATTGATGGTTATGAAAAGCCTTTAAAAGGAAATGTGTAAAGGATTCTTTTCAAAATTCTTTCAAATAAGTGCTTCGGATAATGAACTGTAGCTGCGATTCCATTAGAAATGGAAGTAACTGACTCTCACTTGGCTAACTAGAATTCAGTTTGTGATGTGAACTGAAATACAGCGATTTAAAGAAGAAAAGTAGTTAGTGGTGACTTAAAGCATTCATTCCACATTCCACAAAAAAGTATGCCTGAGGCCACTTCACGGGTGTGTTGTGTCCTCTATAGACAGTGCAGACACGCTGCTGTGTGCTAGGGGCAAACAGATCCCTCAGCCAGATGTGACCTCTGTGGTCATTACAACTCAATAATGCAGCTGGGTTTGCTCAAAGAGTAAGCATATGCCACTTTGCTCAACTGTATCTAATTTTTCTCTTCCCAGCATCTCATGTAAATACCTCTGTGTGGGAATTCTGTAAGACTAGCATTTTTACCCAATTTATTAATAATACAGCCAAGTCTTATATGCAGATTAAATTTAGGGATATTGCTTTATTTTACTGTGTGTTCATAAGTTCAACAATGTGGAGATATATCTTCTTTATATATGGAATATTTAGAGCTTTTTAGACATTCCATATAGGTATTTCTCAGAATAAGCATTATTTCTGTTCTTGTCAACCTGAAGGTTTGTACTAGTCTCAAATCTTATATTCATGTATCCATTCTAAATGTAACCAAATTATTTGCCACCAGTAGATTAGATATAGATAGGTTTCATGCGTGCACATGTGGCTGTGTTCTTTTGTTTTGACTTCTAAATCCTGGCAGGTTGCAAGAAAATTTAAATAGACCTGGGGCAGATCAGCACCTGGAAAGAAGCCTTGTTAAAAGGAAAAAACAAAGATAAGGGATTTCTGGATTGCTTATTAAGGAAATGCTTAGTCCTTTCTAGAAACATACAGGAAAAGCTTCATCTGCTTTCTCTTATTTCATGCAAAAATGAGATTGGTAGAACTTCTATTCAGAAACATTTGTTTCTGTGTTGTCTGGGAATAAGTTCAGCCGAGGATGATGTGGCTATAGAAGAGTCTGTGTTGCTGGAAATGTATATGTCGAGTGTGGCAGGTGGTGGTGTGGGATATGCATGTACAGATTCCAAAGGGTTGCACTCTTGGATTAGCCAGTTACTTTTTCCAGTACCTTGAAAGAAGTTAAGGTCTCCACAGGCATAAGAATATTTTGTGTATGTGTAACCTAAGTTTTTGATTGAACTGATCATTTTACCAGTAGAACTCAGTTTTGGAACTCTTAAAGTAGTCTTTATCTTCACTGACATTCCTTCATAAACAGAAAAAAGGGTAACTTTAAAAAAAGAAGAAAATGCTCAGATTAATATAAGGACAGATACTGTAACACTGAAATCAGATTATTCATGGCAGATCATACAGATATAACTGTTGACACAGTTGCGAAAGCACCAAGTTTGAATAAACTCTGGATTTCCTTTCTTGCTATTTTTTTCCCTTGGTGATAAAAAAGTACTTAAGTTGCACTAAAAAATTTTTGGATTTGAATGGCTCTTGATTCCAACTGACAGGAGATCTTGAAGGCATTGAATTTACCATATTGCATCATAGGTAGAAAACTAATTTGATTTTATTCTTTTTTAACTACCAATTTAATGTTACTTTTGTATCAGCTAGTGTTTCTCTAGCGTCTATTAACTGCTTGAATTCTTGTACCTGCTATTATTACTTGTGATAGGGCTTTTTCTTCATTTCTTTTGACAGCTGGGAATTGCAGATAAAAGGAGGTAGTACTGCCTATTAGTATTTTTCAATATTGTTGAACAGAATCTCATTTTTAGTTGCATGTAATTTGTTAAAATGGAAAATTTAAATCCAAGTTATATTTTAGCTACCTTCAGCTTTTATATGGAAAATCTTAGCAAGTATATTAATATTTTTTTTATAAGAAGTGACACTTGATGGTATTTTTACACTCTACTAGAGGAAAAATTCTGGCTGTTTTCTTTTAGAAAAATTCATGTGTCCCTTTCAGCAGGCATCTGAGGCAGATAATCTTCGTTCAGTATGTCTTCTGTTAGTCATGTAAAAGTTTATTTTAGCAAAGTTAATAACCTTTGAATTAGGTTTAGAAGTTCATATAGAGAATAGATAGACTTTTACACTTAGAAGTATCAAAGATGTCGTACTGAACGTGTTTTAGCACAATCTGGAATGAGCAGTTTTATTTCCAGTCTCAGTAAGTAGATGCTTCAGACCAGTACTGGGACCAAGAATGGGCACAGAAAAGTGTTTTCAGCCCCAGTCTGGTTTTTTTAATCTGTGTAGGAGAATTGACAACTCCCCCACATTTTTTTTTTTTTTTAACCTAATAAGCAAAGTGTAAAAGTGCATGAAAATAGAGAAGTGTTGGAATTTTGGAATTGGAGCTGAGCCTTGTGGAGAAAGGATCTTTTCCATTCTCAGGATGAGCTGTGAGACTAAGAATGGTCACACCCCATCATGACATTGAGAACTGTGGTGTTTAATTCTTGGTGAATAGTAAGCAAAATTATGTGTGACAAGATGAGGTGAAGGAGACAAGTGGAACATGAACAAAGGCTGTCCCGTACTTGCCGTATCTATTAGGATGTGTTAAATAGAGAAGGATTTGGTCCATTCATTTGTCTTGGCATATTTATTCTGATCTCTGAGTGAATTGGGATAGTGTGCTGATAAAAGCTATGTGTGTAGATTTGCACTTCCTTCCTTCCAGAACTCAGAATAGTACACACTGATGAAAGCTGAGGAAATGTCCTGTAGCTGTTTTCTAGTGGCATTTGTTCTGTGGTTCCTATACAGTACAATCCAGTAATTACTTAAATGTCATTTTCGCAGGCAATCAGACTTTGACATATCTCAGATTGCCATTAAAAAGAAATCTGATCTGCAACTACAAATATAGCCTATTGAAGCAATGTTTTGAATATGCAAAGAGGTTGAAAAAGGAGAGAAAATCTGAAAAATCAAGTTCTAAATGTGCTAAACCCCCCTGCATGTGTAATTCGTAATCTGGCCTGAATTTTTCATTGCATAGGTGAAAAATACTTCATCTCTGAGATGCTGTAAAACTAAATGAAATGCAATCAGTGTGAATATATTATGAAGGTTCCTGCAGAAAATGATGTTTTAAAAATGGAATATTACTTCCCATCAGGGATTTTGACTAATGAGCAACAGGATAAAATGTTGCTCACAAAGACCCACAAAGAGTGGATCAAAGAAGGAACATAGGATGGTGAATTATCTTTGTCAGCATTATTACTTTGTGTGAGTCTGGTGAAAAAACTTATGTGTGCTTTCTGAGACGGAACCACAGGAAAACCTACCTACACCAAAGAGCTTCATTAAGGTTGCATGGAAAACATTACTTCTAAGACTTCCAAATTTGGCGTATTTGCTTTTCAAAATTAAAGCTAATTTTCCTGTGCAAATTGTAAGTAAATAACATAGTGCTTAAACTTCCTCAGCAGGAATTATATTTTACTTACCATATTAGTATTGAGAAATAAAAGACAAGAGGGCTAGCTAAATGTGCAAAGCTTAGACAGGTTACCTGTCTAAATCTTACCTTACTGCAGTGACCACAATTTTACCTGTATTCTAGAAGGGCTGTTGTCTAAAGCACTCTTAAGAGCTTTGAAGAAATAACATCAGTCTGAAATACTGAACGATACTGAAATAGCATAGATATCACAGAAAAAAACTCCAACATAAAATGAAGTCAATAGTGTTTGAAAGGAATCACTGGCTTATAAATTTCGCTTCCATTTTGCTCGTAACTGTGTGTTTTATTCTGTATTTTAATGGAACATACTGGATAAAGGAATGATGAACAGGAAGGGGAAATTGAGTGTTTCTAGTAATTCGTAATATTCTATGAAAATACTTGCCATGTTTGCTAAAAAACCCATTAGTTTTTCCTGTGAAGAGCCAGATGAAATATGAACTTACTCAATGTATAGAAAAGGGCTCAGAGATAGTAGCATTTTATTACAACCTTACTGCAGACATAGCAATCCCAACACTCAATTTAGGATTTTGTAATTGACACTGGCGCAGTTTTGGCCTTGAGTGTAGTTCATTAATTATTTTGGAAACCTACAAGCTATTTGGCTACATGCTATAATGTGGTTCACTGTCCTTGCATCAAAGTCTAATACATGAATTTACAAAACTTAGAGGAGGAATAGTAGTAGGGTCCTAGATTAATTTTTTTTTTAAACTTGTAATTCAAGAAACAATCCTCCAGTCTTCTGAGCAGATACACAGTAATCCCGTGAGGGTGGGAAGGAGATGCATGGATTTAGGGTAATAAGACTTTGTGTTGAGGGAATATTGATGGTCCTCAGAGAATGTCTCTTGCATTCTGGGACAGAATTGGTTCCTTATAGTACTACTCTTCCTCAAGTTATTTCCGCTATCCATTCTATTATTTAGATAAGGAATGACATTTCAGAATTCCTCAGATCAAAAATTAATTCTTATTCTGAGTCATGGAGCTACTTATTTAAGAAGCTTGTACATTTTGTCCACACACTCACATTATACTGCTTTACAATTCAGTTTGAAGAAAGCAAGAAAATTTCCACAGGAAAACAAATGTTCTTCTTGGTGTGCATTGGTTTTGTATGGTTTAGTATAAACTTGACACCAGGTCAGCTGTCTCTTTGCTATTATTATGTAATTTCAAGAAGGAGGGTAAAAAGTCCACCAATACCAGACCCCGAGTCGTTGTGAAACTTGCTGTATCAGACCTGACTGGCTGCCCCAGTGACGCCATCCGCAGAGGGAGGAGTGCATGGGGTGTCAGCAGGCAGGCTTGGCCTAGGCTGAACCAGGACTTGGAGTGCTGCTGCCCGTGGTGGAGTTGCAACAGTGGGTGAAAAGTCTCCAAGTGAGCTAATGTAGACTTTGCTTAAGAATCATTAACTAAATCCCTGTTTTCGTGGGAGCTTCAGCTGGAGTCACGTGACGTAATGCAAACCAAGATCATCACCTATCAGTGCAAACACATGGCAAAGTCTGCCCATGTTATTACTTATCTCAGAGCGTGCAAGGGGGCTGGGACATTTCAAGCAAAGCCTATTGGTGAGGGAGTTTCTGTGTGAGCTTTCTTAAAGAAGCACTTCCTTTTTACCAGTAATTCTGCGTGGGAATGTATACCAGGCAGTTTCCTCTAAGAAACCAGAAGGTTTACATAGTTCTTCTGCTTCTATGAGAAGAGAAGAAATGCTGCTACGACGTTCTGTTATGGTTGTAATTTTTGCATCTACCTGTATTGTGGAAAGTTAGTTTTCTGTTTTCTGAGATGCATAACTCAGAAAAGGATGTTCTTGAAGATGACTCAAATAGAAGTGATGTTGCTGCCCATGAAAAGGTTCCTTCTGGAATCTTGGTGAGTTTGACAGACTTATTGCTAAATATGGATATATAATTTCCTATAACTGTTAAAATATATAAAAATTGACCACCTATATTTAATAGCGTGTGGAAGACTTTAATTAGGCATTGAACAGAATTACTTTGTTTCCCATTTTTGTTCCATAACTGCTCTGTGCAGTACTAGGAGCAATCTTAAACCCCCAATTAAAATCTTTACTTGGGAACAAAGATGCTTTTGTCGAGTAGACCTGATGCTACACTGATCCTGTTTGATCGGGTCATTTTTCCCCCCAGTTTTCTCAGGGCACAAAATAGAAACTAGTAATACGCTCACTAAAGATTTTCTCTGCTTAAGGACAGCGTCTGCCTCATAAATTTATATGTATGCAAATATAGGCAAAATGAGATAAATTGAGGTAAACCACTGCTCTGCATGTTTTTTTATTTTGTTCTACCTAATCTCTTACAATGTCTTTGCTGTTTACATCATGTGGCATTAGACATATTTTAATCCTCTAAATGTATCTCAAAAGAAATGGGATGTATGAATATCTACTCTCCTGTAAGCTAAGATCTACTTTTAAGTTACTTTTTTTGCAGCAGTAGTTAAAATTCATGCCCTCTAAAGCTATAGCTCTCTAGAGCAATCTGGTAGCTTGCCTTTGAGTAACTTGCACTCTTCTTTTTCTCTTGTTGAACTAGGCACTTGTAGTAGGCATGTTGATATGTGTCCACTTCTATAAAAGGTGTTTGCTTTAAGAAGAAAAAAAGTGCAGTTTACCATTAGTAAGGTGGTTCTCCATATGGACAGCAAGCACCTATTGTGGACAGACTTTTGATTATATCTTGCACCTGTATATGGATATTACTGAATAACATTAAAAAAGATATTTAAGAAAACATGTTGGTCTAGTGGCAGCCAAAAGAACATCTTTGTTAATGGTACAGAGGTATAGTTCCTACCCACAAAACCTCCCTCACAGGTTTTGCTAATGTAAGCATTTTCTGGTTTTGAGGAATGAGTTTTGAAAATTTGTCCATCTGTCATAATTGAGCATATTAGTTACTCTGAGGTAGAGCACTGTTTAATCATTATTTCTGAGAGCCATTGCTCTAACATGAGGAAGTCAAACAGCATATTGAGGGTTAATTTTAGTTGAACTGATTTGAATATTTTGTAAGTGAGGATTATAAGGCACAGAATTTTAATTATTGAACTTCTGAACTAGATTTTTTTCTTATTTTGTGTTTACTTGTGTGTCGTCTCACAAAAAGAAAGTTAAAAAACCAAAGCAGTTTCAGTTTCTGCTTTTGGCAGTGCAATGGCTTCCGGCCAGAAAAAAAATTATTTTCATGATATGACAGATTCTTTCTCCCGTTCGAATTACAGTTGCACTTAGCTTAGTGGTAGTAATCTATTCAACTGTAAGAATTTTTGCCAACTAGGTAGTATTGCATAAATATTCAAAAATCAGTCTCTCTGGAGCCTCAGAAGTCACAAAAAATGTTTCTGCTTTGATACCTCAGGTATTCATAGCCCTTTAATGTGCTATCTGAGAAGAGTAAGCAGTAGTGAGCTGCATGAACCTCAGTTTTTGTGCAGAGTTCCGGAGTTTCACTGCATCAGGCAATGTATAGAGCCTGGATATCAAAAGAAATAAAAGCTAAGCAGTGTTGTGAAGTATTACTGCCTTGCCTTTCTTAGCTTGTCTTTTCCATCAGGCTTTTGTCCTGAATTTCAAAACTGGAAATGAGAATGCTTTTTTGGTTCTCATGGGAGGTTATGAAGGCATACTGCTCTCTGCTTTCAAGGCAAAGACATTTAATAAATATTTACTAAGCATGAAATAAAGAGTGTTACCGAGGAAATACTTTGTCTTACTGATTATTCCGTGATCAGGATATTTCTATTGCATTTGCAAAAATTAACACGGTAATACTTTACACTGTTCCTTTCTCGCTGTAGTCTGATTCTGTACTGTTCACCACAAATTTTCCAACAATATACAGTAACTTTTAAGGAAAACAAACAAACCCAAGCAAAACCCAAACCAAATCCTAACCCTGAAATTTTACAGTCTCCCAGCTGGGTTTCTACTGACATTTGAGATAAAATGACATGTTTCTCAGGTATGTAGTGACACTTCATTTCTATTTGATCATCTTCTTGCTAATGTTTGAACCTTCTTATATAACATGTTTATATTGCAAAGTCAACCATTATTTTAAAAGCTGAACTGCAGCCTGGTAAGCAATAATGTGCATTAGTTTATTACCTTTATCTAGTTCGGTTTACTTGCAATGTACAAAACAACGTTTACATTAAGACTTGGATCATAAAAGCTACTTTGCTTATAAGCAATGTACTCAGTAGGTACAAAAGTTCATAACTTTTTCACATGTAAGAGTGAACCAGCTATGAACTTTCAAATGTAAGAGATTATTCAGTTTATGTATGTTCATAAAAGTGGCTGTGCTGTGAGCTACAGAAATGAAGCTGATACCTGTGGAAGAGATAACATTGCTACAGGATATTCTTGCTACAGGAAAGCAAGAATATATGTAAAATGGGTGAGTGCTTTGGTCTTGTGTGGGTTGTGTGGTGAATTTATATGGTCAAGTTATCATGTGTCTGAGAAAAATTAGAATATTTATCATTTGAACTCAATTATTAGCAGAAGGTGGGAAATTTTGATCTTTTAAGAAGTTGCTACTTAAATCAGAGAGAATTCCTTGCTAATGCCCACTTCTCGAGTCCTGTTCACTGAAATGAAATATATGGAATGGAGATCCTATTAAAAACTTTTACTCCTAATTGTGTCAAACATTTCTTTTAACAAATGCAGTCTCCTTGGTGACACAAAGTCAGCTTTTCTTTCTAAGCTGATACCATAGACTGCTCTTGGAAATGACCAAGGTAGAGCTATGAATGATACTGATTATACATAAAAGATTTTTTTTCGTGAGATTGAGTTTAAACATGAATGTCATATTAGGGGAAGACTAATTGCTTCAACAGGAAACCAGAGGTATTGTAACCTCTCTGTCTTGAGGTACAGTTCTGTGAGACACAGCAAATATCTCACTCATCAGAAGGAAGATGTTAAATTCCCTGCCTCTTTTTTTTTTTTTCCCCTAGCTCTCTGGTGCTTCTCAGTGCCTCATGACTCAGGTGTTTGTCATGTTCTGCTTACTGAGCTCATCTAACTTATTAACAACCCACTGAAACAAACAACAACAAAAAATGGTAGACTTTTGCCAGCTGTGTCAGTGAGCTAAAATCAGCTCATTGAGAGGGTCAGATGAGGAAAGGTTGAAGTGAGACCTTCCCTCTTTAGCAAGACTGAGTTATTACTTCACTGTTAAGCAGTCAGTTTTATAGTTGTACTTGAAGCTACTTACAGATGAAATTGCTTTAATGACTAATGTTGATAGGAGTCCATCCTCCTGATCTCATTACTCACTCGATGACAGTCTGTTCTTTCTGTCTTCATCAACTGTGTTGTACAAAGGCTACAGGAAAAAATTCTCTAGCATAGTAATTCTGTGGATAATTTCAAGATAGTTTTAAATCTGTATTGGAAATCCTCCACCTTCCTTTTTAAGTTGTGAAGAGGAAGGAATTATTTTTAAAAAATGTTAATATGATTTGGTAATGTATGAGAAGCCTGAGATAGAGAAAAATATTTCCATAGCTGCTCTAAGTGTGAAAGTAGTTTTAGATTTCTTGCCTGTTTACAGTTATATCAGTATATAGATGCCACAAAAGTAGCCTCTTTTTGAGTGAGTGTGTGAGTGTGAGATACCCTGTGTTACTGTAAGGAAGACTCTGGAGCCTCAAAATAGAAACAATTTATTAACTATCTAGACAATGAAAGCAGTATCAGTAGGAAGAACTCTTGTAATGCAGTACAATTTTGTTTAGAGGTATTAACCTTGTTTTGTTTAGAGGTATTCACCTAAACCTTGTTCAACAACTAATAAAGATAGAAGTGCAAATAGAAAAAAATTCATTGTAGATTTTTTCTATAAATAATATCCCAAAATAATAGGGGATTTTTTTTTAACAATTTAGGCTCTTTTATGTGTTTGGTGTTGTGGGTTTTGCTTGTTGGCAGTGGTTCTTTGTTCTCCTAAATATCCTTAACTTCAGAGGCTGCAGTTGCTTGGATGTTTTTGAAATGAGCTTGTAGCAGACTTCTGGGTGGGAGGCAGGAGATGGTAGAATGAGGAAGGGTTGCGCTTAGGTTTCTATCAGAACATTTTCACAGTTTTCTTGCCTCTTTCTGTTAAAGCTCAGATGTTCTGAGAAATCTTTGGACTTGCATATCTTATTTGCAGTCATAGTCAAAATTGCATTCTTGGTCTGAAAGATTTGCAGTCATTCAGAATTCATTCATTTACTTAAGTATTTTTAATGGATTTATTAGACAGAATTTTTTATAAGTCATTCTGTGCTCTTGTTTATCCTGTTTGACTATAGCATAATCTTCTTAATGTATCTCTTTTCTCCCATTATATACTTTGATGATTTCTCTAAAATGACTCAGCCATTTTTGAAATAGAGAGCTGTAAAGGAAGAGTTACATGCAGTATGCTCTACATAGCTTTTTTCGACTTCTAAGAGATTTTTTTGCACCATTATGTACAGTTATCTTCATTTTCAATAGAGGATCAGTTATATTAAACAGGCAGTCCTCAAGAGAATGAATTTTTCTTTTTAGCTTATGCAAGGTATTAAGCATCACTGCAGTCTAGGCTTTGAGGTTTGAAAATGACATGCTTCAAAATTATCTTTTAAAGTATTTAGTTAGTCATAGATTCAAGTGGATAAAGCATTAAGAACAGGTTTTATAACTCTGGAGACTTTTACTAATATAAGGATTGCCTCAAAGTTCTGTTGATTCTTGAAAATACTCGTGTAAAGCTTGTTACAACAGAGTAATTGAGAAATGAAAATGCTCATCTATTTAAATGATTTTTAAAAATTCATTTCAATAAACCTTTCATGTGTTTTAAATTTACTAACTTTTTTGTTGTCTTTCTTTCCCTCCCTTAGTTTCAGACTATGAACTACGTAGGGCAACTTGCAGGACAAGTCCTGGTTACTGTGAAGGAGCTGTACAAAGGCATTAATCAGGCAACCCTTTCGGGGTGCATCGATGTCATTGTGGTCCGGCAGCAGGATGGGACGTACCAATGTTCTCCTTTCCACGTCCGATTTGGGAAGCTCGGTGTATTGCGCTCGAAAGAGAAAGTGGTAAGTTCAGAAAGTGGGTCAAAACAAAGTTCTGAGTACCGGTTCGTTCCTTTTTTCCTCTCGTCCTTCCTTCCCCAGCTCCCCACATTCCCAGTTAGCAGGCCGGTTTAGTTCACAGCAGTTGCTCATAAATGCTGTACAGGGTGATAGATTTGGAATGCAAAACAGAACTTCTTGTGGTAATCTAAGGACTGCAAAAATACTGTGAAGGAAAAATTTTGACAGCTCTCGACCTATGCAAAAAGACTAATACAAATATGTAGACTTAACAGTTTTAAAATGTTCACATGAGGCTATTTATTTACTTATCCAAGTATGCTGGGAAAGAAATGCTTAATGCTATTTAACTGATCCCTAATGTAAGCAACTCTTTTTGGAATGTCTGAAGGACAAACAGAGCATATGTTACATGTTGGTGACCTGTTATAAATATTGCTCCTTGTTAGCTTTGTTCAAGGCTGATTTGCAGTAGAAAATGCAGTTATTACTATCCACAAGCAAATGAAAACTGAGACTGAAGCTACATTCCTGTGTGGGTGTGTTTGAAAGAGAACCTGGTACAATTTCCTGTCCAGCCATTCTGAGATGGTGGTGCCACCTGAGCAGATTGTCCTGCCGTCCCCTTCCCACAGGCTTTGTTAATTGTGCCCAGAGACTGATTTGAGTTGGGTTGGGTTGGCTGGAAAATGGAGCTGTTGTGGGAGGACTTTACTGTCAGTAAGGAATACTGTGTATGGCTTGTTGGTGTGCTCCCAAAAGATGGACTGATTTAAACAGGACGTAAACCCTCAGGATTATATTCTGCTTTTTTAAGGAGGTAATGGTTATTGCTGGAAGCTACCCCTCTCTTTATATTTTCATTGTGAAAAGAAAATGAAGTGAAACTAAAAGAGCAGTTAGGTTAGGTCATTTTTTTTGTTAAAGGTCAGTAGGTAGAGTTACATGCATTAAAGTTGTATGTTTGCCATATTGACACAGGTGAGTAGCAGGTGTTGTGTTATTTTTTGTTTGATTTCCCATGTGTTAGTGTTTATTTTAACAAGCTTGCTGGTGACAAAGAATTTTTCAACAGTTTTGTAACAGATTACATTACAGTTTTCAGCAGGGTAGAGAAGAGGTGGTATAGCTGTACTTTTCCTGACGTCTAGGCAGGTGGGATATGCTTACAACAGGAGTGGTCTGAAACTGGAGTTTGTTAAATGTCTTTAATTACACTTCTGAGTAGCTGAACCAAATTTGAGAGGTTTTCAGTTTCTGGGTACCTCTAAAAAGCTGTTGAATAGTGGAAACATCTACTCTTGGTACCTGTTGTACTAGACTGTCAGCATAATTCTCAGCTTTTGCTTGTGTGGATGACTGCTGCTCCTTGTTTCCTCCATCCTGGGACTTACTGGTCACACAGTTCTCTGAATAGCCAGTTGAGTGTTTGTTACTGCATTGTGGATGCATTTTTCTCTGGCATGTTATGAAGCCGAGATCAGTTGGTAGTCCCAAGATGTGTGGGAACACAAAGTAAGCATGTCTGTGCTTCAACTTAAAGTATATATTGAGGTCTCTAGAAACCAGTGTGAGATGTAGGTGCTAAAATTAGAGATGTTTGTATGTCTAAACCAGCATATAGAAAAGATGAGGTTTTATAAACTCAGGTTGCTGAATTGGAAATACAAGAAATTATTTTAAAAACAAACAGTAGTGAAACATATATGATTTTCAGATCAAAATCAGTCAGTTATTGTGGGGGAATAGTGGTTATCTTAAGGATTTGGGTATAGTCCCCATACATGTTTGGTTATTTACCTAATTTATCATCTCCTGTGATGGTGTTTTCTTGGCTAAAAAGTATTTTTTTAGGATAATAAAAACATTATTCTCTGAAAAAAACACTGGTTGCAGAAGGGTTGTGTCATACTGCAAGACTGTGTAAATCATACCCCCATAAACTCATGAGCAGGAAAATCTGGAACGCTAACTTGAGTTGCAGAAATAATTGTGCAAGTCTTTTATTACTTTCAGACAAAGCCAGCCTCCAGGAGGCTGCCAGGTGGAACTTCTGGTATTCAGGATTCGGATTCATACCAGGCTCCAATTCAGATTGAGATTTAAATATCTGGACAGTGTCACTCATTCTTCCATGAAATAAAGACTAGATCAATAATTGTTTGAACAAGATTCAGTCTTTATATAAATTTATTTTTTTCTTATTTTTCCTGTGAGTTTTAGGCTTTCTGCCAGCAGCATGATATATTTTGCAGGTGAACAAACTAAAGACCATTATGACAGACTTGTATCAGAGAGAGGAGAAAGGGACACCATTATACAGTGAAACAAAGTTTACTCTCAGAGCAAAGTGGACCATGAGGTCAGCGCTTTCCCCATGATGAATTATTTACAATAAATTGTCTCTTTCCACAGATTGATATAGAAATTAATGGTGATGCTGTTGATCTTCATATGAAACTGGGAGACAATGGAGAAGCTTTCTTTGTGCAAGAAACCGAGGAGGAAGATGTAAGGGCTTTGTGCTTCTTGATGGCTACAATGTAGTATTAACAGAGTAATGAGTTAAAAATGCTTTATACAGTGTTGTCAATATCCTCACTTCGTGAAAGCTAGACTTTCTGTGACTGAATCTTAACGTCTCTTTCATATGCTGCCAAGATATTTGATGCTTTGTACAATTTTGCTGCTAGTAATAATGAAGTAACTAATCATCTTTAGTAATTAGAACATTATTTGGAAGATGTGTTGAAGGTTCTTTTTAAATTTTGGTTTAGTTAATTCATTCGGATTTTTATTAGTTATACTGATTGCAGTGTCTTAAAATAGTTTTTGCTTTAAGTTATTACAGCTTGTGCCTTTATTAATAGAGGTAGTCTATTTTTTGGGCATATTTTTAATTTGCTTACGAATTGTAGCCCAGTTTTTCACAATTTTATTTATGAAACTTTCAACAGGTAACAGTAACTTCTTTGACTTGAGAATTTATTTCCCAAGAGTCTCTTGAAACTGGAAGCTAACGAACCTCTGTAAAACAGGAATAATGGTTCATTTTTACTCTGATTTCCTAAGGATTTGGGAGCTATGTAATCACAGCAGTGGTCAGTCCTGAGCATTGCTTTTGATCACTTTTGAATCTGTTGGCATTTTTCAGCAAGTCTGAAAGAAAAAAGAAGATCTAAATACAACATTCCAAAAAGTTTAATGAAAATAGGCAGAAGAGAGAGGAAAAAAAATTGTGAAGTAAAAGATAAAGTGTTAATTTCCTCTTGGAATCAGTCTTTCAAGGAAATGAGATTAATCCAGTTTTTAGTTTAGGGTGCTACTTGTTTACCGTGAGGGATCAGAGGAAGCTCTCTTATTGAAAGGAGTTAAATACAATTTAAAGTGGAAGGAGAAAATAAGAATTAAGACCCCAAATGATAACTTGGGGTGGGGATTCACCTAAGCAAATGGAAGGTTGGGTTCTGTTTCAGCATACACCGTGATTAAAATAAAAACTAAAGCAGTTTTTTTATAGATCTAGGCCATGTCAGACATTGATGGGAACTGATCAGTCTTATGACTTTCGGAAAGCAAGGGTGATAACCACTGCCTCTGTCCCCAGCAGAGTGTTTTAAAGGAACTATTGCACTTGCATAGTACGTTTTGATTTATGACAAGAGTGCATTATCTGTTTATAATGGGTTCTTGAAAGCTGGTAGTTCATGCTGAAGATAAAGATCAAGTTTGCTACAAAGCAAAACTGAGGTTTTTTTACTGCCCTTAGGCTTTGTTTTTCCCCTGCAACTGACCAACATCTGTTTGTTTGCCTCTTGAAGCTATGCTTAAGGGGTAAATCATAAACCTCTCATTGATTTTTCTTTTTTTTCCTTAGAGGGGGTTCAGAAAGGTCCTTTAAGGGATCAGTCTTTGCATTTTTCACATATTGACATTCACAAGTGATACATACCACTCACCTCAATCCATGTAAATCAAGAAAATTTTTCAGCCAGTTTTCTTTTAACTTTTCCTGAGTGATTTATTTAGTTAGTTAATTACTCTTGATTATTTATCACTAATTATGTAGAATATTAACTTTAGTTTAGGTGCTAGCATTTTATTTCAAGGTTTTTCACAATGCAAAATCTGTATCATCAGCGTTGTATAAGGCAGTACTTTGTTCTCCTTTCTCTACTTCACTCTACTTTACAACCAGTGGAACAAAATCTGTTCTGTAACTCCTAACTCAATGAAAATTTTTAATTTAGTATTAAATAGTAGATAAGACTTTGAATACATCAGAAGTAATATCAGTGCTCTGGCTGTGTCTCATCAGTATTCCTGACTAATCTGCTGCACAAGAGTCCAGTAAAATAACAGACATCTTGTCATTACTTCTATTCTCTACCATAAAATTGAGCTCCATAACTTTTTCTCTTCATTATGCAAATTCCATTCTCTTCTGCTTTTATTTCACCTTGTCTTTGTCCCTTCACAGTTCCTTTCTTTCAGACTAGGTGTCAATGTCTTTTTCAGTTTCTTGTTACGATGTAAATAAACCTCTGGCAGTCTGTAGCTAAAGCTTTCCTTCAAAGGGCAGTGGGTTGTAATGAGTTGAGAGTTGATTGTTTGTTGATTGTTTTTAATGTGAGTAGATTGTATTTGAGCTTTTCTTTTTGAAAAATACGTAAATAATGTCGGACATGCATGACTTCAGTCATATATGACGTATGACTTCAGTCATATGACGTGACTGAAGGCACCATCACCAGTTTAGTGGGTAACAGTGAACTAAGAGGGGACGTGGACAGGTCAGGAAAAGAGCCACCATAGAGGCAGCTTGGCAGGCTGGGAGATGGACCAACAAGGTCCACACAAGGTTTAACCAAGATACATGTGCGGTCTCACAAGGGTTGGAAGCACAGGCTGGCACACACAGCGGTGCAGGCCAGGATCTGACTGGATGAGAGGCATCTCTGCATCCCCTGGCCAGCAGCGTGCCCTGGCTGCAGTGAAGGCAGATGTGTCCCAGGAAACAGCAGCAGCAGCACAGCCAGCAGATGGAGGGATGTGGAGTTGTCCTGCTCAGCCTGGCGTATGTTAGATCAAATATGGAACACAGTTCTGGTCTCCCCAGTTCAGGAGAGCCATGGAAAATTGGAGAGAGCCCAGTAGAGGGCTGGAGAAATTGAAATGGAAAGAAAAGTTGCTGGAACTTGTTCTGTTAAGCCTAGAGAGGATTCAGGGGAATCTAACCACAGTCTTGCAGTACCTTCAAGGTTGTTGTAGAACAGACAGAGGGATTCTCTTCACAAGGCTGCCTAATGATAAAATGGGGCAAAGGGCACAGGGGAAAATGTCAGCTAGATATAAGGAAAGTCCTTCGGTACAAAAGCAATATAACACAGGAATAGGTTGCCTAGAGAAGTGATAGACTCCCTTGCTAGAAATACTCAACCTGTGGCTTGACAAGAATCTGGATAACCTAATCTGAGGCCCTGCTTTTGACAGAAGAGTGAACCAGATGGTGTTCAGATGTCCCTTTCAACTTATACCTCCCCATGAATCTGTTTCAAAATAAACAGTAGTGGATTTAATTAGCCTTTTTCTATTAACACATTTAATAAGCATGGAACTGGCGTGCTCAAGGCAGATAAGTTCAAAAACATTCCACTGACTGGGTATTTGCTTTGCTGGCAAAATCAGTTGTTTGTGTCTGAAACTGGAAGTATATGCATTTTTCTGAACTTCTTGTAATCACTCTAGTGAATTTGGTTCCTTTCTGGATATCAGCTTCATACCACTGGGCTTCTGTATGGCTTTGTGTCTAAATATAGGTACAAGGATTAATCTGTAGCTGACAACTATCTTGTGTGCACAAAACTAAGTGGAAAAAATAGCTTTTTTATTTCCTCCTTAGGAAAAGGTTCCTGCTTATTTGGCAACATCTCCAATACCCACTGAAGATCAGTTTTTTAAAGACACTGACAATCATTTGAAATCAGGTGAAAATGAGAGGACATGTGCAAACTCAGAAATTCCACACTCTGCAGAAACAGAGACTGTATTTACCCCAGGTTCTGTGAAAAAGAAAAAAAGAAGAAGAAAGAAATACAAACAAGATAGCAGGAAAGAAGATCAGATCTCTTCTGCTGGGACTGAAGAGATTTTTGAAATGGAAATAAGCTCAGATGATGAGAAAAGTGTACAGCCCCTAAGGTAAGGTATTGGTTGCTGTTATCACTGAACATTTAAAAGGTGATTTGTTCATTTCCTGTATGCAAGTATTGCATAAGCTTTGGTAGGCTCTGCCTAGGCCTTTTCTCAAGCAAACAGACAAAACTCCAAACTGGTATCTTCCAAATCTTCTCAGATTCACCTTAAAGCTGGGCCATTTTTTAATGAACATGAAATGCAGTTAAGCCCATTCTAGTGAAGAAATGTTGGTATGATCTGTTGTGTGACTGAGGAAGTTTCAGTGTAATTTCACTGATGAGACAGAGTGTTCTTCTGGTGTGTTTGGTAACCTCTAGATAGACTGCAGTGTGGAATGCCTGTAGTACACCACAGCTGAATTTGGCTTCTCTGTACCCTGGCACTTACTTTGGCAACTGAAAACTATATAAATGAATGTCCCTTCACATTAGTAAAGAGAATTCTTTATAAGTGTGTGAAGAAAAGAAAAAAAGGACGAAAAACAATTAGTCCTGTATTTTTGAAGTGAATAAACTCTTAATAAAGTGGAGCCTGCGCTGAAGTGGTAGCACATACTAACAAGCTGAAGAGGTCTATAGGATAACAGGAAAGATTAGGGTTATAGATGAAAGTTATTAAGCATATAAATGCTTAAAATCCAGGAAACGCCTTCCCATCAGGACTTAGATTTCAAAGACAGCTAAGTGTTTCACTGGACAGCATTGTTGTTAAATACAATACTGTCTGAATAAATTCAAGTTCAGGTCTGGGAACTGCAAGAATGTTTTGGTGTAAGAGAATAAAATATAACTGAGAAAACTCCCTCAGTATGGCTCTTCAAAGGAGTCTCAAATTTAGTAAGTACTAACCAAAAAAGTTGGTGCAACAGAAAAACGTCAATCTGTTATCATACCTATGATCAGTAAAACACAACGAACAAAATCTGGATTTTAAAGTGTTTTTTAGAGTGTCTGTGGCTATCTTAGTTCATATATTTTATTATATTAAATTATATTTATGTCAATGAATTGTCATTTAGATATTCACTGCTCTGTTTAAGTCTGGGAATTGGCATTTTGTTTGAGATTTTGATCTTTTTTTCAGACCTTTTCTCAGTCTTCAGTGTGCCATTACTAAGACAACAATAAGCTTGTCATAGCAAAACCATCAAAAATAAAAATAACTGTCAAGTGTGGGAAGAGAGAAAATATAACCCAATAATTATTTATTCTTTATTTACTGTATCATTATAAATGTATGAAGTATTTAGGAATGTCATGTTAATAAGGGCTGCTTTCATCCAGTGTTTAGAATTCAAATTGCTATTCTACCAATCATCTTACTTTGACTAGAGATGAATAAAAAATGGTATGTTTGACCAAAATGTTGAATATTTAGTCATAACTGAACAGACCATGGTGTTTTCATCAAGTTTACTCTGGTTTTATTTTTTGTACCCTTTAGAATGAAAATTTGGCAAGGTTTTTTATTTGTAAACTTTTTTTTTTAACGTGAATAAGCAGAAACAGCAGTAGAAATATTGTATTAGACAGTGTTGGAAAGTGAAAAGAAGATGATTTTGTAGAAGAACGGTGTTTTCTTGTGAACAGCAAGTAAATGCAGGACTGAAACAAGAATGCATTGTAGTGGTGAAGGCCCAAAGACAGTAGGTTTGTGGCTCTGTGTAACTTAGTGACGTTTATATACTCTCATTCCAGTGAGCTACCAGGGCAGGAAATAAAACGCCTTGCAATAGGCACACACTTGTTTTCTTCCCAGCTGAAAATATGGTTGTGAAAAAGCGTTCATAAGTTTTCTTTTCAAACCCTGTGGGGGTCTAAGTTGGTATCAGTAGATTTGTTTGAGATTGTGGTGTTTTTGTTGCTTGCTTTTTGGTTTTTTTTTTTTTTTTTTTTTTAGTTATAAATGTGTGGCTCTGAAAAGGAGGAAGAAAAATAAGAAATTAGAAACTTAACTGTTATTAGACATAGCTTCAGTTTTCAAAGTGAAACTAGGAAAGGAAAAGGGAGGCTGATGTTTTAACAGGAAGGTCAAAAATTCAGTCACAGGTGCCAGCATGTAATGTCTTATCTCTTTTGTTTTTTATGAAGCAGAAAACAAGCTGTTTCCTGTTTCTTGGTAAAATATATTACCAAGTGTTTATCAGCTTTTTTCAAAATATGTCCTTTATCTTTTCCAGCTATGATATAGATATGTTAGTAGTGCTGGATTTATGTGCAATAATACCATGAAAACTGAGATTACAGTATGTACAACTCAGAAATATGGGTTATTATTTCTCCAATGCTAAGGGTGTTAAAGGGGTGTTAAGTTACCTGTCTCTGAGATCTTGTATATTTATTTAGACTATATGTAAAGTGGACAACAATGAGAAGAAATGGCAGTACTCTTTATAAATTTTGCAAAATAAATAGCTTAGAATTGATAGTGCAACTTGAAGTTACAGGTTGATGCATACTGATTTTCCCCTTGTATTTTCAATAATCTTCTACTGAGTTTGGATTTTTAACTTTCGTGTTTATCCACTTATCAGTTAAACTTGATTTTTTGGGTCCTTTGTATGAGCCCTTTTTGTTGCTAATTTCCCGTGAATAAAATCTGTTCATTTCCACCCATGTGTCATCTTGTCTCCCTCCCCACTGAAGTGAAAATATTGAGGACCTCTAATTTTTTTTGTGTTTACTTAGTTGTTCAATCCTACTCTTTCCTCTTTTGGAGATACTTAGTACTGCCTGCAAAGATAGTATGAAACATATTTCTGTCACACTTAGCTTGGTTTATGAATACAGAGGATGTACAGTCTCTGCAGCTCTCATCTTAAGTCAGGCTGCATCATCAGGTTTCATAAGAATACTACTGCAGAATAAGAAGTGGAGCTACAAAGACAGTTTAAGAGTTCAGTATTTACCATAATCTAGACTGTCTTCCAAATGAAACACTTGTGCAAATGAGGTAGATGCACTGTAACTGCTTAGTGTCTAATTGAGTAAGCATGTAAATTCTAAATATTTACACATTTGATGATAGCAAAATATTTTCTTTCCTCCTTCCATAAGAGAAATGAGCATTAGCATTCCTAAACAAATCCAGTGCAACTGTGCACTGGAATAAAAATATTTTTTTCTTTCATAATAGTGGCTTAAAATAATTTCTATTGCATTTTGCACTCAAATTCCAGGCATGTCTTCCTTGTATTTTTATCTACTGTATAGCCATGATGCCCTTGAGCTAACCTCAAAGCAGGTTAGTTGTATCCTGAGAATAGGTATTTATTCAGTTAAATTCAGAAAGCTGTAAAAAGATCTGAAGTACTCTATGATGGTAATATTTCAAGGGGACTTCTGTGTAAAATAGGATGTATGCCTGTTCAGTGGGTCTTGCTGTTGGTTGGGTTTGGGTCTTTGATGTAGATACTGAGTAGACTGCCCACTGCAAAACAAACCCCACTGTTCAGAAAAGTACAATATTTTATGTCCTTGTTGTAGTTGATGTTAATTTGTAAGCTTTTGGGTAAATTGTGGTGCTAGTACCTACACCTGGTTTCTTACTGTTTTAATCTGTCAAATGTACATTCTCAGAAGTACCCTTTCTAATCTAACTTTTCCTGTGATTGTAAGACTCACATAGTAAAGTTTATGTGTAAAAATTTATGTTCATCTTTGTGTTTTGGTAATATTATTTGTCTCTGTAGAGTAATATCACTTACCACTACTCACGTAGAGTAGTTCATTTATGCTATTGTGATTTTTTCAGTATTAACTTGCAGGAGTAGTGGCTTCTTAAATTTGCAATATTTTCGAGTATTAATAATAGTTTATAAATACATTTCAAGTTATATAAAGGTGTCTTGCAAACAACAAAATTCTTTAAGGTATACACTGCTTACTTTTGTTCTTAGACTTTTAATAACATCTATGTATTTTTTTTTACTGAATTAGTAATGCAAATTTCTTATAGCTGACTTAATGTCTTATGTGTCTCCACAGAGGATCCTCAAATTCATCACCAAAGGGTGAAGAACAAAAAGAATCTTTGATTTATCATTCGAAGGACCATTACCCCTTATCTGATGGAGACTGGTCCCCTCTGGAGAAGTAAGTCACTTTGTAATGTCATTGTTTGTATAATGATGAGTAATTATAGAAAAAAATTACTATGCCTTTTTGTTCATGTTCCCTTGATCTGTAGAACTATCACACTTGCCCAACTTCTGTGATATCAAATGCAGCATTTGATACTAATTTGTAACTTTGGGAACTTTACTAAATGTATTATTTCACTGTAAAAGAGAGGAAATACAGTTAATAAGACTTCCTCAGGCTGAGAAGGGTATGGAAAACGAGTATGTTCCGTATGATTCACCCTATCATAAGCAATACTTGATCTGCCAGAACACAGAAGTGTTGGGTGTGTAAGGTACATTTTACTGTGTGAAGTAAACCAAATTGCTCAAGGTAAAGCTAGATCCTAAACTTGAATCATATTCCACTTCAGAACAGGGGATTTGCTGGAGTTCTGGTGTCTTTTGTTGTCCAGAGATACCGAAATCAGCATCAGTTGACTATGGATTCTTAAAATCTTTTTTTCACAGCTTGCCAGTCACTTTTCACTGTGACCAGGGCACTTCTGTTTGTACATTCAAGTGCATTCATCAGTTTCTGATGTTCACACTATTCCTCTTGCATTCAGTTTGTAGATTTTTCAAGGCTCACACGTGGGGTTTCACCACTCTAACCTCAATCTCTATATGCATAAGAAAGCACTCTGCGCATATGTGCTAGTATTTGAGGTAAACTTCGTACTTTCCATGAACCTTGGACATACAGGAGAGGGCATATATCTCACATAGCATGCTAAGCAGTATCTTGATTCATCTGAACTCTTTGGCAAGTGTCTACTTTTACTGCTTTTCAGTTTGATGGAGGAATCTGCCTGACAGCAGATACATTCACAAGGTTGGTTAGGCTTACTGATTAGCCTTCCATGATGGCTGTTGCTGCTTGTTACCCTCTCAGTGCACAGGCACCTGTTCTTCTGTATCAACAGGTGGTGCAGAATAGAAGAACTCAACCTTCAGCCAGTATTTTTTGAAGTGTGTATGATCTCTCTGCTCCAGGTGTTTGCAGGGCTGTGGCCCCAGTGGAGTCAGAATGTACCACGCCATGCTTGGTGCCTGCTAATTCCCCCAGTGCATAGCTCGTTAATGAACAGCACCAGTTGGACAGGAAATCCCATTATCATTCCTTTTTATGTTTTGGGCTGACAACCACATCCTCAATTACACTTAATGAGATGTAGTCTTCAAATAGTCCCCAAAGGTTTGTGGTTTGTGACTGAAAAGCAGTCACAGTGTTTGACCCTAAGGATTGGCACGTTGCTGAATGGATTGTATCACCTAGATGACTGTAGCTTGGAGGCTGATTCTCGTTTTCAGTTTATAAAACTCTGAGCTAACATAGGCTAGCAGGTTATATCTGGGAGAGATGATTCATGCATCTCTTCTCATTTATGTGTTTAGGGGCTAGTCTGCTGCAATAGTTTGTTTGTGCCTCATGTGAGGTACCTAGGCTTTTCACAGTTTTGGGGTTGCTTTTTAACAAAAAGCTACCCAGTCCAGATTGCAGTTCAGCAGAGAAATTGGCAGTTTTCCTTTCTGTCTTAGGGGAGGGCGTTGGGTGGGGGATTCTCTCACATGAGCCATCTAGAATAAGAGAAATTTTGCTTTAAACTACTTCTCCTAAGCCATCAAAGAGAGATTTTATCATGTAGCTATTGTATGGTGGAAGAGAAATGAGGTTTTAATAACCTCCTTTTTGGAGATCTGAAAAAGCTAACTAACTTGTAGATCAGTTGGTTTTCTTGCGCTTCAGAACTTTCGCAGGGAGCTCAAGAAAAAAAATAGCCCAAGTCCTTTCCATGAGGACACTTCTGTTTGTCCTAGTCGCTATAGTAAGATGGGAAGCATAACCATTAACTGTTTTATATGTGATGCCATCAGTGTTCCTCCTGTTTTAACAAGCAATGATGTCATGATTAGGTCACTATTACAAGTATAGGCCTTTTGGCTAAAGACTTCTGCCTGAGAGTGACAGTGGAAAACATATTTTGGGTGAAGTGGAACAGACCTAGGGTCCCAAAGCCCTGAAATACTCAATCTTTTGCAGGTACTGCTGAGTATTAAGAATTAGGCTTAGAAACAGGTTAATATTCTGCTTGACTTCCAGTTGACTTGTGGTGTAGGTAGAATAAATTATTTAACATGTAGGGAAAGTTAGTTTATATTCCTCTTGAAAACAAAGATGTACATGTATTTCATCTGTGTTACTTTAAACAAGCCCTTCTAACAGTACAGAAAATGCGATTTCTGTATGACATTGTTAATGGAGAACTGAGGGGGGAAATAGCAGTTTTATTTTATGTCCATGAGTGATGAAGGCTGGAAGTTGACTGAGATGACAAATCACCACTGTAGAGATGTTAAAAATCCTGTGATCTGGGATTTTTGAGGTGTCATCTCAGAGCAGCATGAGGGATTCTTACACTTTGGATTGTGATCTGTGTAGTGTCTATTTTTGCAGTCTGAATTGTGATCACAATTTAGTCCTGTAGGATGTTACAAAACCTGAGTTCCTCAAACCTTCAGAAATTTTGATGTGTGATACTGAATTAGGTATCTAATCCTTTCAGGAATTTTGTATGGAAAAAAATTCCATAAATTAAACACCTGTAGGGAGTTACTTTAAAATTTTCAGTGTTAAATCATTGAACAACTCAGGTTGGGAGTGACCTCAGAAGTTCATCTGGCCCAACCTTTCATGAAAGAGGGAGCCTCAAAGAGATGGTCTAGCATCTGGACCAGTCACGAATTACAAGTGCAAAGACAAGTGTGAAATCCAGTTCTGGGATAGACACACCCAAAGCACCTGGTACAGGCTGGGGTCTGTGTGGTTGGGAGCTGCCTGGCTGACCTGGGGGACAACAACCTGAGCATGAGCCAGCAGAGCACGGCTGCAGCAACAAAGGCAAACTGGATCCTGGGCTGCATCCACAGGGGCATTAGTGACAGAGATTATCCCTCTCCACTCAGTGCCAGTCAGGCCACACATGGAGGGCTGTGTCCAGTTCTGGTCCCTACAGTTTAAATTCAATTACTGAGGTTTGTTTATATAAACCCAAACCATAATGTTATGAATGTCGAAGTGTAAAAAGAACAGCATTTCTGTAATATGCAATATAATTGCCATGTTCAAGGAAAACCTTGTGTTTCCTTTAATCTCTAAGATCTTAAGTGCAAAATGATTCTGAAATCACTCCTTTCTAGCATTTTGTAGAGTGTTCTTCTGGCTTAAAAGTAATCCTGGCTAAATTAAATTTCAGAGGTCTGTTTCTGATTTATGGATTATAACCACTGTAGGAAAAAATAGGATGGATTTTAAAGGTCATGTAGTCCAAACACATCTGGAGGAAGTTTTCAAATAATCTGCTTTCCCTCTCCTAAGTTGTCTTCTGAATTTTTTTTTCCCTGCATTGGGATTTGATGTTGTTTTGTGGACTTGTGAGTTAGGTTTGCAAGACTTTTATTACTCAAGTCTGTGTGTAGCAAGCTGAAATGCTCTATTTTTACAGAGGTAAGGAACGTAAAACTATTCTCTGTCTTACTTTCAAATAAACTTTTTAGTTTTGTTCTTGTTTTGTTTGAAAAATGGAACATGTGCTAAGGGGAGAGCTATTTCTGCACTGCAGATACAGTGGAGGAATCTGTTTAGTGTGAGCACTATGTAAGTCCTTTAATGTCTTTAATGTGATTTTGGTTTTAACCTAATTTCTCACCGTTTGAAAACCCTGCTGGGCTCCTTGCCATGTTGCCAAATAATTGAAGCTCTGTTAAGCTGTTGAAAACTCTACCAACAGTAGCTGCACAACAAATGCATTAATGTGTTTTAAACACTGGCTTTCTTTTTTCTTCCTTTTTTTTTTAATTCTTACTGATTTGGTAGCCCTTTCTCTGAGCAAGTCTGCCCTAAAAGTGATTCAGAACTAGAAGTTAAGCCTGCTGAGAGCCTGCTCAGATCTGAATCTCACATGGAATGGACATGGGGAGGATTCCCAGAATCAACCAAGGTAAATTTCTTTATTGTCTCTAACTTTGTAACTTGAGTTTTGGCATATTTAAGACTGTCCTAGAAGAGGACTGGAAATCTGCTGCTGTTGTTCAGAAAGGTACGGCTGAAATGGGGAAGTAGCAGCCCCTTGTGGCAGGCAGAGGGAGTCAGCTTTGTTGAGTTCAAAAGCTGCTCAGCAAAGTAATCCCAGAAAACCTAGCAGTGAAAGTCTGAGATTTTTGAATTTTTAGTCAGAACCTGAAGGGAACAACTTTAGAAATTAATCTTCTTTATTGTAGAATAAGTTCTAGATCAATCCAGAGGAACTTTAGCCTTGATAAGAGTAAATTTGGTATCTCACAGAAGCCCTGATACATCCACACTTAAGCTTTTTCCTTGCTGTGGTTTGGTCAAGTCAGCACTTCCTCTATGCCAGTTTCTTTACTGAACTTGTAAATAAGCTCATATGACAATTATTTTGCAGGGAACTTTGCTAATACAGTGGGACATGTTTTATGTTGCTAAAATACTTGTTTAAATTATTTTCCGGTTTACTTGTGACCAGAACTTGTACCACAAGTACAAACTTAATGTTTAGAAGAGAATAAAACAAACAGATGAAGTGAAAGGATTGACTAGACTTTTGTTTTTTCAGATAAGTAAGAAAGAAAAACTGGAACATTGCAGAACAGCTACCATTACTCCATCAGAGAAGACTCATTTTAGGGTCATCCTCAGCTCTGATGAAGTTGAAGACGATGATGATGTGAAAGATTCTGTCTGTACAGTACTGAAGCCTGAGCCAAGAACTCATCCTCTGCTTAAGCAGATGGATGTTAAAGACTCTCTTGCTTCTGCAATCGTAGAACCCCAAGTTCCGCTGCCATTGGATGGTGATCATCATTCCAGAATATTGGTGGATCCTTTACCAGAAACAAAACCAACAACAAAAACTGACTCACCTTCAAAAAAGAAAGGTGTGGAATAATGTAAAGCTCTTGATTCTTGCCCTCAGTGTGATCTACCAAACTTGAGGTCATGGTGGAAAAAGTATAAATGTGCCTTTTCAGTTTTTCCTGTTTAAATTTTTATCTGACTAGAATTATAATGAAACTCTGGAGCTTCAAAATCATACAAATAAGTCTTGAATTCTCCACGATTATGTTTGTGTTTAACGTGTCTGGGTAACTTCATCTTAGTAATCTTTTAAAAAAATTTTTTAAATTAACAGGGGTGCACAAGCGAAGTCATCATCAAGGCCCTGATGATATTTACTTGGATGACCTAAAGGCTTTGGAACCTGAAGTTGCAGCACTCTACTTTCCCAAAAGGTAATTTTGAAATAAAATGCTGTAAATCTGGGGTAATTCTGCAGTTGCATCACCTGAGTTATGACATGTATTGTTTATGTGCCAGTTCTTATAAAAAGAGCTGGACTTCAGGTTTTTAGGCTTTTGTGAAGTAATCAGTACTAATCTCATTGTGAAAAGTCTAATTTGACAAGAAACACATTGAAAGATCACATGGGAGGTGACTGCTGAGAGTTTTCCTCCTTGTGAAACCTGTATGTTCTGCAGACACAGAGGAGAGTACATTTCAACTGCATTTGTACCAGTGCTCTTGTTTAGCTGTACTGTGAACTTCTCAGTGGATCAAACTAGTAACTTTAGCCTTAAATGACTGTAATTTTTTTAATGTCATTTTTCTTTTCTGTTGTACTTTTTCCAACAGACAGTGTTCTAAGAACACTAAAAGCAGTGCCCTTTTTCTCCTTTTACTTACTTTACAACTTTCTGGTAAAGATTGAGGAGCACAGTATTATTTGGCAGAAGTAGAATGTAGAGGATATTTTCTTCATTTAAACCTAATTTAGGCAAGAAATGTAATTATTGCCCAATTTAGAGGAATGTTAGGAGAACTGGAAACAGTCTGCCAATATTTTGAAGGTTTGGTGTGGGTGTATGTGTCTGGGTTTTTTATTTGGTTGGGTTTAAATTTATGTTATGAAATGACGTAAAAATGCAAAAGCAAGATTTTGTGGGGGGGTAATCATATCGTGTGTTCTGTAACCTAAGATCTGTACATTTTTTTGCAAGTAAAATACTTTTCGCTTTCTTTTAGTGACTCTGATCCTGGCTTCAGGCAGTGGACAGAGTCGGATACCCTTTCTGGTTCCCAGTCACCCCAGTCAGTGGGAAGCGCTGCTGCTGATAGTGGTACAGAGTGCATGTCTGATTCTGCTATGGACTTGCCTGATGTTACACTTTCCCTTTGTGGAGGTCTCAATGAAAATGGAGAGATTTCTAAAGGTACGTGGAAGTCTAAAGCATAAAGAGCAATAGAGCTCAGGCAGCTAAACAAATGAAGTGGCTTGAATGCTCTGATTTCCTCCTTACAAAACTTTGGCTTATTATTATGCTCATGTTGAGAAAAGGGGATAGAAAATCTTTCATTTTTCTAAAATTCTCAAGTATTTGCCAAGCAGAGATAGCAGAATTTAACCTCAGATAAATCAAGAACACTTGATGTCTTGAGAAGCTTTCTGTCTCCTTTTTTGTACTATATATTGTTTATCTGACCAACTACATTGATTTCTGACTGCAAGTCCTTGCTTAGTCCTGTATAAATCTTAACAAATCTTCTTTCCAATTGCCTGATAATTTTTCTTCTTTTTCAGTTTTTTTCAAGTGGTAAAAATACCCCTTTGTGTTAGACTACATCTTCTGCTCTACTTCTCCTGTCCTAAATGATTGTTAACCTCTAGATTTTTATCAGCTTACTATTCTGTCTTAATTCTTTAGTCTGTTTAATATTGAAGTTGCATGTATTTTTGAGGGAGCTTTTAGGAGCATAAAATCTTCATGGACATGTACTGCAGTGTTTTCATATTACTTTTTAAAATGGTCATCCGGCTCTAATACAGTAAGTGAAATTTAGATGCTTATTAATAAAGACTCAGGACTGTTCTCCTGGTAACATGGTAGTAATACTGGATTTGGTTGGAAAAAATGATGTTTTGATTGCAGGGTCTTACACAAAATCATGGATTTCTGCAAACATGTATAGAAACTGGTTATGAAAATGCTAGTTAGTGACAGTAGTAGTTCTTCAAACCTGAAAAGATGACATCACCCTTCCGCCTCTTCTTTTAGGGGAGGATGTAGGCCCCTTACCTGCCATCACAGTTTTTGAAGAAAACATGTCTAGACAAGTGTGGCTTTCTGTTTCCAGCCTTTGAACTGAATTAGTTCTTCTTTATCCTTCCTCTTTTAATTTCTTAATGCTCTTTACTGTGACTGTTGAAGTGGTACAAGGCTTTTTGTGTAGGGGGGAGGCAGTCACAGGACCCTTGACAGGTAGGCCACATTAGCACATCTTCAGTGATCCTGCAAGGTTAGCAGAGACTCTGAAATGCCAGAAAGGGTTTTCCTAGATATAAACTAATCAGATATATTGGGATTTTTTATTATTATTTTCTAATTAAAATCTCTTTCTATTGCAGAAAAATTCATGGAACATATTATTACTTATCATGAATTTGCTGAAAACCCTGGACTCATAGACAATCCTAATTTGGTAATACGGATTTATAACAGGTAAATTCTCCATGTCATGTAATTAGGTCATAGAAAATCCCATTTCAGATCTGATCTCTGAAGTGAGCGCATTTCTCAGCTTCCATTGCAATTTCTGTGTGAATCTGTTTCAGCCAAAGATTTGCACTAAATTTAAGCTTTAGCTTAAGTGAGATTTTTTTTTCTGCAATTGCCACTGATGTTGAA
Organism: Platysteira castanea; assembly: GCA_013397175.1. Taxonomy (NCBI): domain Eukaryota; kingdom Metazoa; phylum Chordata; class Aves; order Passeriformes; genus Platysteira; species Platysteira castanea. Next base: position 235,414 of record VYXC01012075.1, on the reverse strand, counting down.
TTGTATATAATAAAATTACTCTGCTTGCAGAAAGTGTTACTGTTAGTGGTTTGGCAGCAAATACATATTTTCATCAACACAAGGGCAAGTTTTCATGCTGATATTTATTGATCTGTAGTCAGATTTTGTAATATCTTACCAATAACATGTTTTAAAACAGGTATTATAACTGGGCATTGGCTGCTCCAATGATTCTGAGTTTGCAGGTGTTTCAGAAGAGTTTGCCTAAGGTAAATAGATAAATGCATGCTTTCTTTGAAAATTTTGCATGTAGTTACACCTGATTATTGCTTTGTTTTTCTATACATATTAAAAACACATCTAATTTTTCAGGCTACCGTTGAGTCTTGGGTCAAAGAAAAGATGCCAAAGAAGTCTGGAAGGTGGTGGTTCTGGCGCAAAAAAGAAAGCATGACTAAGCAGGTGACTGAGACCTATTGTGATTTTTTTTTCTGTTAGGTGTTAAAAGATGAAAAAATTTTAACTTGTCAGAAGTACCTCAAAACACTGCTTATATAGCTCAGTGTCACTGATGGCCAGCTGAGAGTTGCAGTAGCTGTAGCTGCATCTGTTTATTTAGCCTCAAATACTGCATCGTCTGGTGTTATTAGTTGCTTCAGCAAAATTTATTGTATCCAGCTGTTGCACATTATTCTTAAAATTCTTTCTTCTAAGCCATAAGCAGTTATCAGAGCTACTCTTCAGTAACTGCAGTATGTTTTAGGAATGTACACACAAATAAGTAGGTGATGTGCTGCATAATAGTTAAATTGAGACACCCCATTTTAGATTAAATTAAGCTTTCTGAACCTTGAGTATGGACCTTAAACTTACTCCCCCACAAAAAAGCAATTTATAAACTTAAAGATTGACAGCTCCTTTAATGCTAAATCATCATGTTAAACTAGCAGTTCTCAATTTCTGGTACACAGAGTTTTGTTTCCTGAAATAGTAAAAAGCATCCTTTTGTTAAATAATTTTAGAACTTACTATGTAGAATGGATGATTCTGAGTCTTAATATAGTTTATGTACTACTTTGGTAGCTGTTTTTCACTTGGATTGGTTTAAAATGCTTAAAATGCCAATATGTGCTTTATTATCATGTTGCTTTAGATACCAGAGGCAAAAGAGGGGAAAACTGAGACGCAAAGAGCAAATGAGCTGCCAGCAACTATAAAAGAGCAAGTTAATAGTAGGTGTGTTCCTGTCTGAAGACTTATTTGTGAACTGAATAGTGCCTTTTTTTGCTTTTTTCTTTCTTTTCTTTTTCTTTTTGAATGAAGAATTCAGTAGTAATATACTGTGGGAAGAAACATTTTCTTGTAAGCTACTGAAGAGGAACCAGATGTGTATAGCAAACAATTCAGCAAAATAACGTGGCAGCAAATATTGTAGGATCTACAAATACACTACAGTTATTTCCTAAATCCTATTGTGTTTACTTCTTAAATCATTACATAACTGACAGAACAAATGCATACATGGTAACCTTTATCAATAGGCCACTGCTCTGTAAATACAGTGGTACTGTTTCTGATACACTTTGTAATACTTCTTCTCTTTTGTGAAGGCCTGATACTGTATGAATAATTTGAACCATTTGGAATTTTTTGTAACATTAAATAATTGAAACAATAAAATAGTATTAATTGTTTAATCACAGTGCACATGTTGCCCAAGTTGTGGTAGACAGCTATCAGTGCTTAGCACAAAATTCTCCCATTCTAGGGTATTTATTATGCATATGCATGTTCTCATGTGATATTGCAAAGATACTTGTAAATGTTGGTGTCTTAAAGGTTTAAAGAACTAAATATACTATGATTTAATACTTCAGAGAAACTAAATGCTGCTTTTAATCTTGAAATCTCTAATGAGCAGGAAAGTAAGTCTGTGAATAACCTTAAAAGGTGAGCTACTTTACCACCCCCAGTTTAAATGATGTAGTAACTGAGGCAGCTTTTTATAAAAACAAAGCCCTGCTACCCATTCAGTGTCCCTTTTCATCTGCAGTTTACCTAATTCATCAACACAGTATTAGTGACCACCTGACACTGTGTCTTTACTAAACCCATCATGTGTGGAGCCAGTTGGGAATAGTCATGTTTAGAGCTCCACCAGTACTGGCATTACAAGTCTTCCTTGCTTACTGGCATGTACTGGCTCCATCTGGGCGTTCACTAGACCGTGGACTTCCTTAATCTGTGCTATCAGGTAGTAGCAAATCATCAATATAAGCAGAAATTACTCTGACATAAGCATCTTACTCCTTTAAAGAAGGGTTTTATGTAGCTTACATTTATTCTGGTTGATGTCATGTTAGGCCTCCAGAGGATGATTCTTCTAGTGATGAAGCATCCCAGGAGTTGAAGGAATCCCTGAAAATGGATTCTGCCCCAGCAGAGCACCCACCTCATGGGAATGTTACATCTTATAAGAAGTCACTTAGACTGTCTTCAGACCAAATAGTAAGTGACATGCTTGTCTTGTGCATAGGATGCTTCATAACCCTTAAAAAAAATTCTTTAAAAAGAAATTTAAAGTGTATTTCTGTGAAAAGGGTAGGCATCTGCAGGGAATTTTTGATAATTTTTTTCTGTTGTGTTTTTTTTAAGAATCCATTTGGATTAAAAAATAGCAATTTCTTATGAAGTTCTATAATCAAACTTCAATATTAAGAAGTTGCCAAAAAAGTGGCATTGTTAGCTTCTGCAGTTTGGATATCCTGGGATCTGCACATCCGTGTAATAACATACATTTAAATTGGTGTGCAGAGTTCTAGCTTACAAGTTAGTTCTGCTGCTGTCTTAGATGTATGATTTTCATCAGGGAAGAATTTTGAGGAAAGCATCCACTAAGTAGAAAATACTGTTGTATCCTATGGCAAACTGGGAGTTCAATTTGAGAGTGCTGCAGTTCTACTGTAGTAGCAAGAACTAAAGTGGCAGAGAGTGAAATACCTGCTGCTGTAGGCAGTACAAGAACTGTGGACATACACATGTACCTAGACTGCAACACAGTTTGACAGCAAAACTGTGCCAGTGTTAAACCATGGCTCACTTTTTGATGAGTTAATCAAAATAGACAAGGAAGAGTATGTAAGTCATTTTGTGCAGCTCATTTATGATTCTAAAATCATAAAATAAAAATGTTAGAGGGAGGGCAATTTATATTTTCACTTTTATTTATTATACAGGCGAAGTTGAAGCTCAGAGATGGCCCTAATGATGTTGTATTTAGTATTACAACCCAGTACCAAGGGACTTGCCGTTGTGCAGGGACAATATACCTCTGGAACTGGAACGATAAAATCATAATATCAGACATTGATGGAACAATAACCAAGTAAGAATCTTAGGGGATTTTCTTTCTTTTCTTTGTTGTTTTTTCTTTTTTTAAATTTTGCTTTATTGATCCTATGCTGCTTTTCAAAACAAGGTAAAGAAACGTTATTTAAGACAACTATTAACGGATGTTCATTAACAATCTTGCTTTGATTTTAATTTGTACTTGCCTTTAAAGCAAACTAGAAAATGTCTTTAAAAGAATAATGCCAAGATGATAACATTTACCATGTGTTTGTTCCCTCATTAGACATCTCCAGGGTTAGCACCCGTAGGTTAACTTGGAAGCTGACATGTGTTGTATGATCTCACTAATTGCTCTGTCTGGACTAGTTATTAATTATCTTTTTAAATAGTTAGGACCATCTACACAGATCTTTATATAAACACTCTTTATCAAGTGTGTGTTCAGTAGCGATTGTCCTTAACAAAACTCATATGCCATGTGTCAGGTACCTTTGATTCTCCTTTTAGGTCTGATGCTCTGGGACATATCCTCCCTCAATTTGGCAAGGACTGGACTCATCAGGGCATTGCAAAACTCTATCATTCCATAAACGAGTGAGTATGCAATCTATGAAAGAATTAGTATTTTCTGGAATGTGGGAATTAATGTACAGGTAATTGGATAGTTGTTAAAAATTATGCAGTTCATTAAGATGTATTGGTCAAAGTGCTGCAAGTGAGTTACGTCTCTCATACACAAATGAAACTAAGTTTTTTCCACAGACGTATACTTTACAGGAATGCAAGCCACCACTTTTACTAGTTCCCTTCTCAGACATTTTGTTCTGCATTTTAGCTTTTAAAAGCTGTGTATAATATTTTCATGAATACAAAAGAGAACCATGATAGAAATAATTTCTCAAACAGGCATGTGTGTTTTCCACCAACTCAAGTTGGTCACAAAGCCTTTCGGAAACATGGTATGGCATAAATTTAAAACCTAAATAGTGTCCTTCCAGTGTATAAGTGTTTCCTGGTTTAATGGGTTTGCTCCCAAAGCCAGGTGAATGCTCCATAGGTTGGATTTTATATTCTGGAATAACTTGTTACTGGCACAAAGGGTAGTCTGGTGACCAGGGTCAAGCTTTCTGTCATTTTGTTGCATTTCCGACATAAGCCAGTGTAGCACAGTAGAACAATGGAAAAGTAATTCAGCAAATTGGCAATTTCCCCTTCCCCTCTGTGGATTAGTCAAATGAATGTGTTCACCTTATGATCTGCAAGGACCTGCAAAGGCAGCTCATGTGCCCTTCCCCTTGCAGCTACAGTGAGGTGTTTGCTTTGTTCAAAAGTGTTGTAAACCACACCCTTATAAACGTACAGTTCCTCTAAGAGGTACATAGCCTTATAATATTTGTGTCCAGTAATTAAGGGCAGAATAAACCTACATACTTCCTCACCTTTTAGATTTGGTCCTTTGTCTAGCAAACTTTTCAAAAACAATGATTCTGGAAATAATACTTGCTTACTGAGGATCATCAACTGTTAGAAACTTCAGGATTAACTTAAAATAATCAACTTCTGTCTTTGTTTTTCAGTAGTCTTTCCACAAAAACAGTTTGGGATCTGTATTGTTGGCCTTCATGTGGCCCTTTGTGATTCATGGGAGATAACATGAATGTTTTTGTTTTGTTTGGGTGGCTTGGGGTGGGTTTTTTTGTTTATTCAGTGCATAATAGAAGAGCAGTTTTGGAATTATTTGCCAAACTCAATCAAGTCTTTGAAAATGCACATAAACACTCAAGGCTTTTGTGCATGCAGTAACTGTATACAAATCTGTGTAACAGATGAACATACAAAGTCTGCAGGAAGAATTTAGAGGCTTAATGAATGCTTGTTGTTATCCGTCCTTCACTCTGCACTGCAAATTCTGCCAGCAACCTGAAAAAGACAGGATATCTGGCTCCCATTATTTTGTGATGCAGATAATTTAAATAATTGCTGTCATCCTACAGCTGGGCTGAAAGAAGCTGAATAAAACCACTGTGGCACTTATTTAAACACAGTCTAGTCCATCTAATTGTGTCATCTGCGTATTACTATCCCTATTCTGTTTGCACTTCCTGTTTCTCAGTTTTGATTAAGTTGTGTATTTAAACTGCTACATGCCTTGCAGATTCTTTTAACAATAGAAAAGTCTTCCTCGTGTGTGTGCAGAGCTCTGCAGCAATTCAATACCTGAATTGGTGTTTCTGGACATTGCCATAATCATGTACTTACTTTGCAAGAAACTTCAGCAGGAATATGAACTAAGTTGGTAGTTTTTTTTTCTAGAAATGGCTACAAGTTCCTATACTGTTCTGCCCGTGCCATTGGGATGGCAGATATCACCAGAGGATACCTGCACTGGGTGAATGACAAAGGAACAATTCTCCCCAGAGGCCCTCTCATGTTGTCCCCCAGCAGTTTGTTTTCTGCCTTTCATAGGTAAGCATGTGGGATTTCTTGTATCTGTTCCCTCCCCATTTCAGAGAAAGAGTAGATTAAAAATATTTGGCATTACAACTGTAATGAAATGTTCCACTCTGGACTATTATTTGCTACTGAGACTTGATGTCCCTCTAGTGATCATTTAAAAACTGTTTTTTTCTGAATTTCACTTGTATACTTCTGTTCCTGTGGGCATGTTGGAAGTGGCTGCAAAACACAACATATCAGTCCAAGAAAAGCTTGTTTTCCCTTCTCTTTATTCATCTAGTCCATGACTGATGACTGTTAGATTCTGTTTATATTAGTACACTTTTGTCTTTTCAAGTATACCTGCAAGGGTTGCAGTGCAGTGCTACTGCATGAGGTAGAGAGAAAAGGAAAAAAAAGGCTGGGGAGGATAGACTGTCATGTGAAATGATCTTGTGGAGTTGGGAGTGCTCCACGTACAGCTGCTTAAAAAACAGGATGGAGTGTAGGTATGGTTCAACTCAGTTCTTTTGGGCCAGCCATAGTCTACCTGGTCTTGATGGGAGGAGCTAAGGATGGAGAAGATTTTTGGGGGTTTTGTTTGTTTGTTTGTGAAGGAGGTTTGTTTGTTTAGGTTTTGTTGGGGTTTTTTGTTTGTTTGCTTTTTACAGTGACAGCAACTTCCACTAATGTCATGGGACTTACTTTTATCAGAGACAGGAGTTGTAACAAGCTTATGTGTACTTGATTCTTCTGATTCAGATAGTCAGCTACAAAAAAGCAGTTCACAACTGCATTCACAGCTGGGAATTTCATCCCATTTATACTTAGCCTATGCACCTGAGTTTTTTCACCTGTTTTTTTTACTGTGGGTGTTGGAAAAGAGGAAATGTTTGATTGTTTCTTGTATTGTTCTTGGAGAGCTGCTTAGCACTGTCTGTATAACTACCAGTGTTAACAGCAGGAAGCAATGAGAATATAAATATCAGATAAATGGGGGAAGGAGGATACTTTCTTCAAATTATGATTTAGAATTTGACTGTTGAAATTTTATTTTAGGGAAGTAATAGAAAAGAAGCCTGAAAAGTTCAAAATCGAATGTTTGAATGATATCAAGAATTTGTTTGCTCCCAGTAAACAGCCTTTCTATGCTGCTTTTGGAAACAGGCCCAATGTAAGTGCCCCTTTCTAACTGAAGGGTTAAAATGCGTATACTTGAGAAGCAAAATAAACAGGCTTTTCTTTTTTGTGTTTATGAAAATTTGTATATGGAAGCGGGACACTGCTGCTTTTATGGGTTTGATCAGGAAAAGCCACATGCAGATATCTTAAATAAAAGTTACTACAACTGCTTATATGAGAAAGGTTACAAAGATGCATTCGTATTCTCAAGAGTTTTATTAAATATATGCCACCATTCCAAATTCTTTTTAAGAATTTTTAGCTGCTTTATGACCTAAGGGCATTAATTCAGTGCTTCATGGTCTTGAATCCCTTTTCCTATCGTATGTTCCTGTGTTTTCTCTGCAGCTCAATGCTTCTGTAATTGAGTGAGAGAAAGAGGGGTATTATAAGAAGAATATTGTCACAAGGAGTGGTGTTGTGTAGTATAGACTTTGTGCACGTTTGTGGTCCCAGGCTTGGGAACAGGAATTAAGTGTTTGGGGGCAGGGGGAATATTTTGTTACACTGTGCATCTGTATGTTTTGGGGGTGGGGTTGTTTTTTATACTGTTGTTCAGGGACTTTTTTTTTTAAGGGGCAGTTTTACTGTAGCCTTTTTGGATCAGCTTTTGTCTTTCTGTTGATAAATTGGTTGTTAAATCACATTCAATGAGGAAATGTTGAAGCATGTACTTGTGTTGGTGCTTTTTGCAGGATGTGTATGCCTACATGCAAGTGGGAGTTCCAGACTGCAGAATATTTACTGTGAATCCAAAGGGTGAACTGATCCAAGAACAGACTAAGGGAAACAAATCTTCGTAAGACCATTTTTGTTATTTCAGCTAAAGAAAGTGTTTAGGAATAAGATTATAAAATAACTGCATTTATGACCATCATCCCCTGTTACATATGACATGTGCAAAACTGTACTTGGTGGGGACTTACAGCTTTGGATACTTGACTGAAACTTTTCAAAATGAAAACTGGCAAAATAAAGTTGAAAATTGGCTCTACAGTTGTGGGGCTTTATTTGACTAGAGCGTTGTGGTGTAGACTTCTAAAGCTGCTTTTGGCTACAGCGGAACAGTAACTAGACTGTTAAATAATGGTCTTTCTTCTTCTTTAATACAGGTATTACAGACTAAGTGAGCTTGTGGAATTTGTGTTCCCACTGATTAATAAAGAACAGAGTTCTGCATTTCCGTGCCCAGAATTCAGCTCTTTTTGCTACTGGAGAGAGCCTCTTCCTGAACTTAACATGGATGACCTGGCCTGAAAAGTACTTCTCACCAGGAGATGGAATTTCATATTCAGCTACTCAACTTCAGTTTAAATGTGAAGAACTTTCTTAATGAGGATGCTAATTTATATATTGGTACCGTAAGTCTTACTAAAGAAATCACTTTAATTTCATTGGTTTAAAACAGAGAAAATGCAAAGCTACTGTCTGTTTTTTGTGGGAGGGTGTGTGGATTTTTGTGTTTGTTTGTTTATTGCTTGTTATTATATACCTATTCTAAGGCACTTGAGATTGATGGCCTGTCGTTGATGGTCATGGTACCCCAAGTGCTTCAGGGCAACTAAATGCTGAGGTAAAATATGACTTTGCATTTTCATCAATACAGACCTTACTGTAAACACAGATTATTCTTTTTTAAGTTGTCTTAAGTATATTTTCTAAAATGAAGCCAAAAAGTGTATGGAAACTGCCAAACAGAATGTCAGACGTATTAATGAAAAATGTGGTTTAATGTTCAGATGGGCAATTAGGCCATTTTTGAAAGGAGCCAGAGCCTAAAACCACTGTGCTCTTTCTCAGCTAGAATACAGAAAATGTATAGACTTTACTAGCCTGACAGATTCTGAAGACATAAAATTCCTCTTTAAATGTAAATATGCCTTTTGTTACATGTGCAAGACTGGGCTTGTACAAATCACGCTCAAACTAACTCTGCTTATTACTTTTTTTTTTACACACAATGCTTAAACTATTTCATGAGCTTGTTAAAATGAAAGTTGTCTTCAGACACTTGTATGGCTTTTGTTGTTTTCAGGCTGTGCTGTGTCATGTTAAATTTTCGTCAAGAAAAATCTTGGAACATTTCCATAAGAGTTGGGGAACTGGCATTTTGATTTCCTTTTTCAGCACAGAGATGATGTGTGTGTGTGCGTATGCTGTGTAGGCCAGTAAAATGTATGTACAGATTATATTCAGGGAATTGTAATACTAAAAAAAATTATGTATTTAATTTTTTAATTGTCTACTGCAGGTCTTTCCAGAGTTCTGTATTGCAGGTTTTCAGTAGCTGGAGGAAAATGCAACTCAGTAGTGAGATTCCAGCTGTGAGAATGCTTAAATGCTGCAGAGCAAAATAAAACCTTATTCTTTTCC
>VYXC01012075.1:173908-226080 GCA_013397175.1 Platysteira castanea | reverse complement strand
TTTAAAGTTTTGGGTAATTCACAAACATCATGCTGGTCATTCCTCAGGTTCCAATCAGAGCCTGTGAACAAATTACATTCCAATTCTGGTGTTTATCAGCTATAAAAGCAGCTAATTGTTCTTTCTCCAAAAGTACTTGAAGGCAAAGGTGGCTGCTTTTAAAGTTGAATTAGTACATTTAACTTTTTGGACAAAACTATGGTAAGCATGTATCATTTCACCAGCCCAGAGGGCTTAAGGACTACAGTCATATTTAAACATCATTTAAACACCAGTCCTGGGCTTTCTGTGCAAAGCCTTTCCTGTCACTCACTCCTTAAGTGAGTTCCTGGGGCCATGTATTAAAGATCCTTCCAGGGGCAACATCCAGAATTTCCACGGACTCTGGGGCAAGTTCTTCCCTGTGGTGTGTGTGTGCTGGGAGCAGGGGAGAGCGAGCTCTCTCTGGAGGGCGTTTGCATGGCTGCCTGCTGTGGTCCTGCACAGGGCTGCTCCTCTGGGAACAGCTGGGGCAGCCCCTTCCGCTTCAGCTCCCGTGTGCTGCCTGCAGGAGGGGAGCTCACTCGGTTTTACTACCTGCAAAAGAGGACATTTAGAGGATTTAATGCCCCTCTAGGAGTGGTTTTTTCTCCATTGTCAGGCTGAGACTTTTAACCCACAGTTCTGATGTAACACCAGCTAGCTCTGGTTAACAATTAGTCAGCTGCTGGGGGGGAGCATTTTAAATCAGTATATAAATGAACTCTTCTTCCCCCATTATAAAATTCTGGTGTATTCCTGTATTTATAAAACACTGGATAAAGAGTGGAGGCAAGCAAAATCAATCTGGAATCTCTTTCAGAACAGGAGGAGGAGAGTGGGATAAAAAAAAGTTACCTACTTGTCATGGTGTGTCATGCATGTCAGTGAATTGAAAGGCATCTTCGTTTTTGTACTGTGAGAACAATACTTTCAGTGGTTCCTGGTCACCAATCTACTCAGTGTTTAGGTGGATTTCACAGGATTCAACTCAAAGGATATTTTATTGCTTTTTTTCTTGTATTTTTTTAATGTCAAAAAGTTGTGAACATCATTCCATGTATTTTTTCCCCCTTTCTTACCTTTTATTCCATAGATTTCATTAGAAACTAAAATTTTCATGTTCACCAAGTGCTTTGAATATCAATGTGATTTGAGCTTTTAAGTCACTTAATACTTTAAGTCACTTAATACTTTACTTAAAAATTAATAAATAAGAATCCAACGTAATAAAGTATTTTAATTACAAGATTAAATATTCTATCTAAAGATTCTATTTTGCTTAAAGGGAGTGAAGCAGCCTTTCCTAAAACAGTCCTTTTGTGGATGTCAAAATTTTCTCTACTGTGCTTAAGTCTACTCTTGATAGCCCTGGTATTACACAGCTTTTCTAAAGGTAAAAGCATTTCATGAAACTGTGATGAGTTCCCAAGTGGGACAGATTGTTACCAAGGTTTGGCTGTGTCTTTTTTGGTTAATATTTTTTTTTTCCACTAGTTTTGTTTTTTTTTTCTTTAACTCCCTTCATCGTTTTAGACTGTCATAAAGACATGCTGTGGGTTTCAAGGTGGACACTTGAGTAAATGAGAAGCGTGGAAAAATAATTTTGGGTGTATCTCCAAATACCTGTACTTTCAGCTGGTATGAAAATGGGGGTTGTGTGAGTTGTGACGAGACCTCCTCATTCTGCTAATGTCATTTTACATTGTAGGAGTGTCCAAAAGGTTGCTTAATTTAAAAAAATGATTTTTTTTCTCTGTAACAGCTACAGTCTTGTATTTGTTTTTTGATAAAATGTAAATGTTGAGTCTTTCTGATATGAGTAGGGCAGGGGGTTTGGTTTTTCTAAATCTGGCTTGTATTTGAAGCTTTTCAGATTGTTTGTTAACCCTGCTTAGGGACAGAATATGGGGCCTGTCGTTGCGTACCTGTGTTCTTGGGGCTGCTGGGCACTTTACTGACTCTAGAGCAGACATCTCGTTGCTGTCAGACCATGGGCTTGTGCCGCAATATTAATGTGGAGTGGGGTAAATAAGAATTATGCATTAGCCTGTCCTTTGTTACCTTAGTGGAGAGAAGTGGCCTGAAACTAATGTTTGAGAACAAGTTGTGCTATACTGATGTAAAATTAGCGCAAGCTACATCATTCTTTCTGTGAAAGAGGAACTTCTAAGTGTGCCTGGCTGTGGGCACACGCACACCCCTGTTAAGACTGTGTTGTTGAAGATGCAGATCCTCTTAGCATTGGAACCCCTCAAAGGCTGAGTCAATGACACCTGTCTGGGAGTAAATAAGGAACATTGCAATTCAGTACTTCTTAGTGACTTGGACATTACCCATTTCTCTAATGATTTAAAGATCAGCAGTTTAAAGGGTATGCATTTCTGGATTAATTTTTTTATTATTATTTACTGTACCAAGCATGTTTGTACTTCAAAAGATTGGGCTTTCATTCCCAACAGTATACAAGTGCATGTGCAATCTTGGCTCACGTCTCATTAACTTTCTGTCATTACTATATGCCTTCCAAAACCCTTTTTTTTCCTTTTCAACTGGAAAAGTTTTAACACTTGTGTCAACTCTGTTATGGAACTTCTGAAGTAAACTCTGAATCTGTTTATGATAAAAGCAAAAGAGATGAGATTTCATGTTAATATTTCATACAAGTCTTCTAGAAAACGCTGTCATATGAATGAGTTGTTTAAATGACTGTAATGCAAATTCCTAATGGAACATCACAGATAAGATAGTGAATTTGAGATGCCTTTAAAGTGTCACTTATGCCTGAAGAAATTTCGGTTCCAGAGTTAAAATTTTCTAAGTAGAATGGAATCGTTTGGGACTTTTTTTACAGTGTTAATTACTTCCAGATGAAAGTTAAAATGTTGGTTTATTTTGAGGGTGGGAAAACTCTCTTCAGTCATTTGTTTCATTTTTATCTTGAAGACGTGGAATACTTGATTGTTAAGCAACCCAATCACTAATAAGGTAGTGTGTTTAAAATGTCAAATCTGTGATCATACCAATACAGTGGTTTTTGTTAAGACTGGATTGTCTTGGGTACAGCAACCCACACTTCAGTGCAATGTTTATTGGTGTTCGGAACAATGTTATCACAATAAAAACAGACTTAAAGTGAAACTTCTCTATACTTTGTGTTTGGTAATACCTTTATTGTATTGTTGATTGAGTAAATGCGGGGCTATTGTATTTATGTTTAACATGGAATTCAGGTTGGTCTTCTGAGGACTACAGTACATTTGCTTTCTTTCATGCTTGATTTACTTTTTCTCAGAGTATTTATACAGCTGATAAAAAATTGCTGTCATCAAGATTAACTTGTGTGCCAGTACCAATACTGGGTTACAAATGTAATGAAAAGCAAACACGCACTTGGTAATATAAAATATCAGGTAACAGAGGTACAACCTGAGAATGTACAAGCTGCCTTGAAGAAAATGTTGTAACTGCAGTTAGAGCTCTTGTAAATCTGCCCTAATTTGGAGTTTTATCCTATTTCCATCCAAGTTAACTTTTCCCTTTCAAGGCAAAGAGTATTGGCTTACACAGCAGTTAAATGGTTTGAGGCAAATATTGTGAGGCTGTCTTGGAAAAAGGGCCTCAGGCTTTCAGTAGAAATCAATTTTCCTTGTCTCTTGCTGCTCTTGGTACATGCAACCAACTAGCAGCCTGTATAGAAAACCTAACTGCTCAGTGACATTGTGACAGATGTGCATGAAAAGGTCAGTGATGCTGTGCCTTTTGGTCCTTCTGTGGTGTCACTGGTGGTACTGCTGGCATTTTATCATCTCTTGTATTCCTGCTGGGTTTCCCCCCTGACTCTGCTCGTACACTGCACTCACTCCTCACACCACACTCTCCTCACTGCCCATCTTTCACACCTGGGTCTCACTGCTTCCTTGGTGCTGCAGTGAGTGACTATGCCAGTGCAAGCAAGAGAAGGGTGGTGTGTCCTATGTGTGCCAAGTGTTTGGATCTGTTGCAAAAACATCTCTGAGCTGGCAGTTTCTCCTGTGTCCATCTTACCCTAATGCACTCCTACTAGGGTGGTCTTCTTGGTGGATGGATTTTTCTGCCTTGGAGCAACTGTCTCAGATGGGTAAATAACAGAACCAGTTTCCAGGAACAGGCACTTCCCTCTGTGCAGGACCCTGCCTGGAGTTCCGTCACGCAGTTGGTGCACTGAGGGCCTGCAGCCCGGCGCTGTTTTGGTGGGAAGTATGTGTATGCTCCCAGTTGTGGCCAGCTGAGTTCTCGTACCAGTGGTGAGCTGAGCAGGGAGTCAGCTCAGGAGGGGTTTCTGGGCAGATATCCCATGTGCTGTGTGCATTCAGAGCTTTGCAGGTTTCACTGTTGGGCACAGCAGGGGTTTGTCAGGGTCTTCTGCCTGGCAGGGGTGGCCACTTCTGGGCAACGTGTTTCCTAAGTAGTCCCTTGCTGCTTTTCCTCCTTTCCCTTCCCTTAAATTAATCAAACCCACACTGGTGTTTTCTTCCCAGTCACGTCTTTTTAGCCAGCCTTTCCTTGCCTTCTCTTTTTAATTCATCTTCCTACCTTGCTGGTCTCTCATCTTACGTTCCCCACCTCTGATGATGCATCCTGTGTACATGCTCCAGTAGTGACAAGCAACAGCCTGAACTGCTCAGCCTAGAACTGGCTGAAGGGCAGGGCTCAAAGGGTGGTGGTGAAAGGGACTGCTTCTGGCTGGTGATGGGTGACCAGGGCTCAATTCTAGGGCCAGTTCTGTTCAATGTATTTGTTGGTGGTCTGGCTGCAGGAGCTGACTGCACCATTTGCAAGTTTGTTGATGATGCCAAATTGGGAGGTGCTGTTCGCTCTCGAGGGACAAGGCCTTGCAGAGATCTAGATGGACTGGAGCTTTTGGCAGCTCTGCTCTGCAATGCTGTCATGGTTTAGGAATGGTATTCCCCAATTTCATGTTCCCACTGAAACACCCTAGACCACCGAGCTTTCTCACCCCCTCCTCTAGCTCCCTCCCTGCCCCTGTGGAGGGCTGGAAATGAGAGCTGGAGGCACACAGAGAGAGATCACAGGTTGAGATAAGATTTTAGAATTTACTAGAAACAGCAGTGAAATAAGGAACACTGACAACAGCAATTTGAACAGCAGAGTGTACAATTCACATGTGCTTGCTCACCACTGCTGCAAAACTTAACCCTGTCCCAGCCAGAACCAGGACAAATGTAAAGGCCAATGGTTGATAAAAATGAACAAAAAATAAAAAAATCCAACCAACCAACAACCCCCCAAAATCCCCAAACCAAAGTGTTTATGGAATCTCTTGTGTGTAAGGCAGCCAAGTGCACTTCCCACACGGCCTTGGACATTTCCTTTTCCCTGGAACCCACCCTGGATTCCCCATGCTGTTGAACTTCAAGCTGCTTTGATAGCCCACAAAGAAGGGTGTCCTGCCAGGGCCAGGGGAATGGCTGGCTGCCCACTCTCTCAGTCACTGGGAAGCATACCCCGTGCCAGCAGGATGGATGGAGGGGAATGCAGCCCCGGGGTGGTCTGTGCAGCGGCTGCACACTCTGGGCACTGCCAGCCGCTGCTCTGCCTGCTTGGGGAGCCGGCACAGACTGCAGCAATGGCAGGCTCAGCCCTGCAGCTGCCAGGGCCCGAGCCTGTGGGCTCGGCCACTGCCCTGCTGGGGGCGTGGAGGGGCCATCTCAGGATCTCCAAGCCTGTCGTGTTTAAGAGGCATTTGGACAATGCCCTTGGCGACATGCTTTAGCTTTTGTCCAGCCCCGAATTGGTCAGGCACTTGGAGTAGGTGATTGTTTTAGATCCCTTGCAACTGAAATACTATCTTTGCCAGGAATCAGGGCAGTGACTGAGCAACTAACATGGACAAGAACTCTGTTGGCAGAACTTCTATGCACTACACAGGCTATGTAACAGTGCTTGACACTGAATAAACATTTAAAATATACATGCAAGCTTGACTGAGAAGCCAGAAACTGCAGTTCTAAAGGTGGTGGAGAAGAGAGCAAAAATTTTGGCTTACAGTGCTGCTTGTATTCCCTGGAAAGCAAAAGAGCATTGAGGCATTACACAAGAGGTAGGCTTTATTTGGACATGTCCGCAGTTGTTTTCTGTCACACAGTTTTCTTTATGTTCCTGGATATTACTCTCTCTCCCCATTTGAGATTATTTTTATCTATATATATATAGATATGCATGAATACATGTATAGACATGCACACCTAAAGTTTCTTTGAAATGCACTGTTCTTTTTGCTGAAGAAATTTAGTAATGTTCCTTTTTTTCACAATCGAGACAGCAAAATAAAAGCCAAGACCTGCTTATGCAGTAACATGTTACAAGGTGTTGTTTGAAGTCTCCCATATACCCAGAGAATTGCTGTTCTGCATCTCAAGTCTTCAGGGTACGTTATAAAAAGATTGTGTTGGCTGGAGCACAAGTCTGTCTTGTGAGGACAGGAGACTGCCCCCAGGTATTCCTGGTAGCTGGATGATTTGAACTCTGTGCTGTTATCCAGAAGCAACCAGCAACCTGTGCCTGCCGAGCACGTCTCAGTGGAATGCATATTCCTCCCATCTCCACGCTGAGACCATAAATGCATTTGTAGTCCTAGCGAAAGAGATCCATAACCACTACTGGGCTGTAATGCAAGGACTTACCTAATCAGCAAACAATCACTTCCAAATGCATGCTGTATTCTCAGGCAACAGTTCAATCCTGATTTGAATCTCCCGATTGCAGCTGGGACACCCTTTACCTTGCATTCCCAGCACATTTTAACCCCACCTGGGGTGGTGATGGGCACGTTGTTTCAAGTTGCTTTCTTATGCTTTCCACCCACAGCTTGCTTGACTATTTGTAATTTCTCTTGTTGGGCCAGCTGGCTTCACCAGACCAATTCAGAGTCTCAGTGACACTGCACAAAGTTGCTGCAACTAACCTGGTGTACTCTGAAAGGAAATGTGATAGAATACCACAGAAAATCATCATTGCTTTGAGTGTTCTCAAAGTGGACAGCAGAAATGTCTTTGCTGTCTCAGAGGTCTTAATAGCAAATTAATGAGGTAGAATTTTTTAATCCTTTTTGCAATAAAAATTGGCATTCCTGGTTTGCTGCAGTCTTTCCTGGGGATAAGACTGATTTATATGTCACACTGGGGCTCTAGGATACCCTTGCCATGTTTGGCCAGAGCCGAGTCTCTCTGGCTGTCAGCATGCTGGCTTGGCTTCAGGTGTTCTGCTGCTAAAGCCCTGCCTCTGGGAATTCACCTGTCTCACAAGTGATGCTGCCCTGGGGACTCATCTGGTTTGGATATTTGCAGTCCCTGGGGAACCTGGGACAGTTCAGGAACAGTGCCTCGTGCCTGGCTCAGGGACTGTCAGACACTCATCTGCCTGTACAGCTTCAGCTGGTAGGATTTGGGTTTCTTCCTGTTTTGATGTCAAATTAGAGCACCTGGCCCAACAGATACTGTATTGCCTAAGAGTCTAGCACTTCTCCTGTAATGCCTTACTAAACTACCTACAAAGCAGTCTAAAAGGTAGCACTGTAATCTATGAAACAGGCACCAGTCCTGACTTAGAGCTCCCACCTACTGGATTTTTTTTAAGGCTTTCTCAGTCAACACATGCTTCCTATTTGAGCTTGTGGATGTTCCTGGAGATGGCAGTCAAATCATAAACCCACAGTGAGAAATGTTCCTTTCAGTGCAGGTATTTCTGTGTTCTGCTGCTGATTCTCACCAAAGATGTAAATTCTCCGTCAGCAGGCTCGGGGTATTCTGGAGCAGGGCTCTTGCTCCTTCCTTTGAAGCTGGGCTGTTCTGTGTGGAGCCAGCCCTTGTCAGGCCTATGCATTTCTGCTGCATTAATAATATTTTATCCAAGCACTGACTGGAGCAGAGACCAACTCAGGTTCCATCCTCCTTCCTATTCATGGGAAATACCTATACCTCCCTGTGGTCTTCCCAGCTGGGTGAATATTCCACCTTCTAAGCTCCAGGAAAATAACCTCATTAGGAGGAACCGAGCCACCTACCCTGATTACAGCAATTACCAAGGAAGTGCATATTAAGGGTCAAATCCCCCTCAACAAAGGCAGGAATCTTAGACAGAGGTTGCTTGTAAAAGGTCATCGCTTTAGCCACCCACGCTGCTGGAGATGAATGGGAAGCTATCCCTGAAAGGGCTAAAGGTGTCCTCAAAATAAGCTGCTGGGATTGCAACCTGCTGTGACACAGTTTAGGGAATGCTCTATAGCAGTGTACAAATTATCAGTTATGCTGCTTTATGAGGGCTTAAACCATCCCAGCACTGCCGCAGCAGATCCTGGGTCTAAAGGGAAACTTTATGGTAGAAGATGGCCCTGTCCCATTAGCGGAACTGGGCTTGTGAAGATTGGTGGGTTGAATTTAGAAATCTTCTGGAGCAGTTAGGTAATAATTAAATGATTGATACAACTTCTGCAACTCTTAGCACTAAACTTCCACTGCTGATTCTTAAAAATTTCTCACTTGGAGGGAGGTGGAACAAAAAGGTTGTGTTTGCCAGCTAGGTCTCCCTAAGCACTCAGCTCATTTTGCTTGTTTCCATGAGTCATTTTTAGAACAGGCAACGATAATCTTGAGTCACACATAGTCTGGAGCCAACTTCTTAGAGAACACAGCTTTCTTCAGGAGAGGAAAGCTCTCCTGAAAGGAAAAGTGCTTCTCTGGCTTTTGTACATAACAAGAAATTATGTTTTTAAAACAAACCAAAAAAAAAAAGCGTATGATATGCTTGGCTTTTGAAAACACAGAAAACAACCCTTTCTGTCTGTCCCTATTATTCTGAGACCTGGAAAGGCATGGGACAGAAAGGACAAAAGAAAGCTAAGCCCCCCTTGGACAAGCATGCGGTTGCTGACTGCATGAAAATGCACAGGTCCAGGAAAACATGCAGGGAAATGAGACAGAGGCAGCTCCTTCTATCAGGAGTGCAAGTTCACTGCACATCTCTGGCTCCTGACTGACAGCTGCTCTGACAGAAACAGCCCTCCTGCTATGAACACAGCCAGCCCTAGCTTCTGCTTATCTCTAACACCGTCATTTTGGAAATCAGGTGCCAAGAGATCTTCCCAAATCAGGTGCTTTAGAACTCCACTCACAGTTCCCTTCCTGTGCTCACAAGTCCCCCTGTGCAACCCTAGCTGCACTAGCACTGACTCAGAGGTCCTCTGCGGACAGAAAGTTTTTTCTGCCTGCTTTTCTTAAAAGCAGTTCAGCTTCCAGGATGTGATAGTTTGTTGTGGGAAGGCCCCATCTCATCGCCTGGAAACACAATTATTAGGGAGTATCTGTTCCAAAACTAAGTAACAAAAGCACAAGTCTTCATCTGATCTCCTCAGATGGGAAGGGCTTCAGCTAAATACACTGTGCTGCTTTACAGCACACGGAGTTCTTCCCTTGCCTAAAAAAATTGTTTGTTCTGAGGCTACAAACAGCTGTTCTGCATTTGTAATAAGGAAAATACACTACACAAACCACTATGATAAATACAACTCTATGTGGCATGAACAGTCTATTGAAAAGAACAGTTGATATAAAGAATGTACAGGTGACAAATGTATGTACACGTGAAAAATTAATGTACAGTCCTACTCTCAGTTAAACGTGGCTGGATTTCTTTTCAGCCACAAAAGTGATCAAAATGCTAACTCCTACGAGCCAAAGCATCGTTTTTATTACCTCCACTGAGAAGGGGCTAGCGTGAGAAATAAAATTCTGCTGCCTAAATTGTGTTTATCTGTTTAAGCTAAGAAAGCTGCTTTATTCATATAAACAGATGCTGAGTGTTAACACAAACCTCACTCACTGCACCTATGCAGGAGGCTGTCACAACGACTGGCAGAGGGTTGGTTTGTGCATTTGACAGTATTGACTAATAACCCGATTTTCCTTTATCAACCAGTTTTTCTCTGATTTGTCTTCTACAATGCACCGACGACAAAAACTTCCCATCTAATCCAAGTACTGCTGGAGTGCCAGAAACAAACTCTATAAAATTTTTTAAACTTTTCAAAATCACCATTTTTCTAGCTAAGCAAAGATGATTCTGATTTTTCTGACTTGTTTTATTAATTTCCTGCAGCAAGCTTTAATCTCAAGAGCATCATGAATAACCAACCATCTTCTTTACTCTATAAATAGAGAATTACTGTTCTAAATCTTTCAGTAGTACCAACCGCACCTTGAGCTCACGTCTGCCCAGTGGAAAGCTGAGGCAAGTTTCTCCCTGCGCTGCTGCTTCCACCTGACTGGAATGAGTCACTCACCTTGTTTCCTAGCCCTGTGTTTGGCCCTGACAGGAAAAAAAGAAAACTGATGCAGATGAATATCATTTTGCCTTGCACTGAACTTGGTTTGCAATTGCACTGAACAAACTGATTATGCCAACGCACATTATTAAATAATACAAGGAATAAAAAGTCATCAACCATATCCACTACAATTTCACTTTCTTGGCTCTGCTTTACTGAAAACATGAAAACAGGTGACCACAACTGTAAACTTGCGCGAAGATGTAAACTTTCATACACTAGGGACAATTTGAAAAACTAGGGAAAATATTGCAAAGGCAATTTAATGGGAATAGCAGGAGCACAATGGAGAAGTATCTCTTGAGAACATACTTGTTGTTTAAACAGTTGTTCTGCTTGTACAGGTAAACAAGGGCTTGGGAAGGAGTTCATTTAGCTACAGAAATGTGACTTTTGTAGCTATCTCTGGAAACAAGGGACAAGGAAAAGGTTTCTGTATAGACTATAAACCCATCACTGAAATCAAATATGTAAACTGAATATATTAAAGCTTTGAATTTTATTACACTTAATTTCTTCTGAATTTCTTACCCTTCTCCCCTGTTCAAGGTAAACCTAAACATGAGAAATGGAAGGATAAAGGAGAACTCCACTAAACGTGGAGTACATTTCGTCAGAGTCCGTGTAGGCCAGTTTGCCTCCCGTTACGACAACGTTTACTTCATCCCCTGCTTTGAGGTGAAGAACAAGGTGGAACGTCCCAGGACCACCACAGGTCTGTTTCCCCGAGTAGGGTTTGTGATACTCCAGCAGTTCCCTTCTGTACCCAGCAGTGTGGAGCTGAGCCACGCTGGCGTTGGAGACGGACAGCACCGCTTCTACGTACTCATCCCTCTCCGGGGCCAGCACAGCCGTGATCAGGTAGCGCCCTTCGTACGGTGATGTGAAAATGCCTGAAGAAGAGAGACAGGCTGGCCTTACCACAGTTACTCAAAATGGGGACACCCGATTGCTCTAAGCACAATGACAAACATAAAGCCACATCGGTCACCCACTGCTACGTACAGGTAACTGCAAGGTCAGCCTGGGCAGTGCCCAGCTGATTGAAGTCGTGAAGGCGAAGGCACACCCAACACCTCAGCGCTTGAGAAGGAGGCAGCCCCCAGTCAGGGCCCTTGGGGAAGCAATATGAGAACCTCCCTCCCTCTTCTCCTCTCCTCCAGGTGACCCAGCCACGGTGAAGTGGATTAGTGAGGGATCTCACCTCTGCTCCCTGGGCTCAGCTGGCCTTGTTTAAGAGAGGAGCACAACCAGCTGTGCTGGCAGGGCAGGCCTAGCGGGGAGCTGGGCCTCAGTAGTACTGGGCAGGCATGGAAAACCAGCTGTGGCAAAGGGTCTGCCCGTCCACACCCACAGGAAGCTTCTACCCCAGTGTGTCTGGTTTAGATGGACTGTCTTTGTTCAATGTGCCAGCAAGGCCTGAGGTAACGTGGAACACTGGTAACCCATGCTACTGCCTGTCTGGCATGTGTGTGGCTCCATTCTTTGGCTGTTACCTGTGTTGGGGTTGTAATAGTCCCCGTCATTCACCAGCACTTTGTTGAAGTGAACCACGCCGACATCACTGGAGAAAGGCTTCTGTGTGAGCCCAGCAGAAAATGACACCAGAGAGGGCACAGCAGCAGAGGCAGGTCCTGAAATGGGTAACAACACGAGTCAGAGTCACATCAGGATGACAACGCAGCCTTTTCCCTATGATGCTTTATAATTCCAATGTCTCTGTTCCTGCACATACTCCACTTGGACTAATCCTGCCGCTTGCAGGATGCCAGAATTAGCAGAATACATATTGCTGGCCCAGGCCCCAGGTGTCTCACCATAAAATTTACTGAGCACCATAAAGTTCCTGCCTTGGCCACAGGTTTTTTTGGGTTTTTATTCCCTTCTAAGGAAACAGTACATGGCTTGTAAATGCTGGCAGTGGAAATCCCACCAGCTTTCAATTCAGCAATGCTTCTGCCAAAGACCTTCTTCAGGACAGAGGCTGCCTTTTAACATCCCCACTCTCCATCACTATCACAATGGCCATGTAATGCTAAAGATTGTAGCTCATGCCAGCTTTCCTTGTCATGTTGAGAAGCTGTGGACAGCTTAGATCTCCCACTTTCTCTGCCGAAGCATAGTGAAAATGGCTATAAGGAAACATAACAGTTCAGTATTAATGCAAAGAGAACCTTTTGTCTCTCTCCAGCACTTCTCTTTTGGGGGACTTTTCACTTCATGATTTTTTCCTCTTTTCTCAGCAGATCAAGCAGACACTTAGGTATTTTATAGTGGCTATCTGGTTACTGGATAAACACTGCTGTTAGACTGGGTTGGATGAAATATAATTTGTACAATTAAGACAAATTTTTACTTTTAACAGGCTGACTTAATGGCAAGTGTTCAGTGCTCAATCACTTATTAGTCCCAATCTAGTTACCTTCCCTTTAAACATTTTCCTTAAGGCAGTAAACGCTGCTAGAAGTAGTCAGTTCTTGCTGCTTTGTCTGGGCAAGTAGCTAAACAACAAATGCCCTAAGGTCGTCCACAGCTGCTGTTTCACCCTGCTCCTTCTGCCTTCCTTAAAATTAATGTTTGGCCTCTCCCTCTCAGTCAGAGATGCCCATCAGCAACAAATGCTAAATTCATCAAATCACGGAACATGCTGAATTGAAAGGGACCCACAAGGATCATCTCAACCCAACTCCTGGTCCTGCATAGGACACCCCAACAACCACACCATGTGCCTGAGGGCATTGTCCAAGCACTTCTTGAACTGCGTCAGGTTTGGTGCTGTGACCACGTCCCTGGGGAACCTGTTCCAGTGCCCAACCACCCTCTGGATGAAGAATCTTTTCCTAAAATCCAATCTAATTCAGATGATATTGCTTAAAAGTTTAAAAAGTCACATAACTTAATCTAAAACTTAATCTAACATTGATAAACAAATGTTCTGCTATCCACTGTTTTTCTGAATAACTGAGCTGGGGCAGGGGGGAAGAGAAGGCAAAGAGGAAGACATGCCTGCAACTTCAGAACTGGCAAATAACTATGCTGATTTCCCTCAGGGGCTGGTAACCAGCTGCCTCATGTATCTTTGAAAATCTTCGTATTCAGCTCAGAAGATAGACAGAAGCCCTTTTTCATTACTCCTACCTGCCAGTGCGCCTGCAGGTGCTCCTGTAAGCTAAAATGAGGCTATTTGAAAGGACCAAAATTAACTGCAGGAAGTCTACTTACTTAAACAGCTTCTGTAAAGCTCCACCACTGTAACACAATGCTACTTACAGAAAGCTACCCTCAGCTTACCTTGAGACTCAGATTAACTGAAAACACACCTCAACTTGTTGGCTCACTGAAAAAGTGACTATCCCCTGTAGTCACACTGCACAAATGGAACAAACCATGTGTTGCCTGCCCAGAAACTGCCAGCTTTGAAGTAGCTACAGTCCTGTTTGGGTTGGTGTCATCTGAATAAAGGAGCGACTCCTGTCCTGGCTCTCCACAGCTTCCTTCAAGATTTTTCTTCACTAATTGCTAGAATAGTTATTAGAAATAACTATTTGTCGCTATGCTGATGAAATTGCTTCAGATCTGCAGCCTAGGTTAGCACACCATATGTATCTATTCAAAGGAGAAATCTTAAACCTGTCTAAATATCCTGTAGATCAGTTCAGGGGTCTACATAAGGAGGCACAGTAAAGATGCAGTGTGTCTGTGCTCTCTTCCCCTCTTCCCAGCTTCCTGCTGGAGTTGTGCTTGTTTGAAGTTTTCACAATTCCAACCAACAGCTCAGCAGTGCTTTTGCAGAACTTTACAGAGGGCTGCACTGCCTTCTCTTACATGTCCCCTCTTGCAAACACTTTTCTTCAGGCAAAGATCAAAGTTCAGCTTCTCGAATGACGGTCCAGGCTTGGACACTTACTTTCATTTAAGCAGTCAGTATTAAGGAAGTATAAACATCAGAAAAAAAAAAAAATTAAAGCACTTTAAAACTGTGAACCACAGGCATGGCTCTGATGAAGAAACTGCTAGGCAGACAAAAAGTTTCACAAAAGATTCGACCACAGTTTTACTCCCCCTTTTGGGAGAGGAAGAAGCTCTTTTGGCTTCAGATGCATTCAAGAAGGTTTCCCTTGAGATATTACACATACGCGTGCTCAGGAGCAGGTATGTCTGTTCTTGGCAATCTACGCTACTGTAATGCATTCCGGGGAGTCAAAAAACCATGGAAGATGCATGGGTGGCCCTTGTTAGGTTACAGCTACTTCCACCCATCTGCTAGTTGTGCTTCTGGTTCTCCACCTGTCTTCTGACTGCCAAGCACAGTTCATGCCTCCCACAGAGCCCAAGGGCCAGAAGGAAGGAAAAGAAAAAATATCACTAAGGAAAACAAAACAGCACACAGCATAGGCATTTGCTATCAAGATGAAAGGGGAAAAAAGCAACAGTGTGATGGTGCTGCTGACAACTGCTCAGCAACTGGAACAAGGATTCTTCAAGAACTGACCTAGAACAGAGACTTCAAGTACATAATTCATTTGTCAGGAAGCACTTACGATTCCTTTGGACAGAGCAGTAGTAAGGAGGATTTGTCAGATTTCCTCTGACAAATGGTCAATACTCCTAAGTCTAAATGAGGGCAAAGTGTGCAATTTCAGTTAGAGCAAATGGGACAAAAATACCAGCAATTCATCACCTCCCTGCCTTTTAAACTCTCCAATTTGACCTTAACATCTCATTTTCAGAAACATTCCTCCTGCCTATGGGTTGGCTGTACAGCACAGCACCACGCTGATTTCCATGGGCTCAATGAAGCTGCTCTGCTAAGTCACTGTGATTCTGATGTGGCTGATAACTCGGTGTGTTATGAAGGCACACATCCTTTTCTCCTGAGTCTGGTAGTAACATCTCTGTCTACTCTTACAACTCCATCCTTTCACACTGCAGCAAGGGAAGATTTGCTTCAGCACTTACCTACTGCTGCTTATACAAATATCCAACTCTTGCTGTATTAAAAAGGATTAAGTGGATGCACTTGGGTCCTGACACTTAATTCACCTTTGTTGTGAACTCCTTGCCTGTATGAGCTACTATGTAATACTGTATCTTGCACTCTCTCATTAACAGTTGTAAATCCTCAAAGACCTTTACCTACAACTTTACATTGTGGGATGCATGCACATATCCAAGGAATCTGAAAAAAATCAAGAAATGCTCTGGTACTGAAAATATGCAAATCATGCCTCAGCATTCAAGAAACGCGAGAAAGTGGGGTACTTTAGTCCCAGGAGACAGAATTGGAGCCCTCAACTTCTTTCTGAGTGCTCCTTTTATGTAACAGAAGCTATTCAGAAACAGAAATGAAAGAGAATACTCAGAAGGCCATTTTAATAGTACAAGATTCTTATATTAGGAATTATAGTACAAGAAGGTCTGATCATCTTTCAGATTTGAATTTGAGTACCACAAAACGTACTGGGTGAAGACTGCCAAAGACATCATAAACGGCTGTCCTGAACTAATTAGACAGTAAGGATTCCTTGATACCTTATTTATTTCCTCCTCCAATAAGCCAAAAATCTTCCCTTTCCCAGCTGTTAATTTCCATGACACTGTTAACTGCTGAATTCTGTCCCAGAATGCTCTCTTCATCAGACACTGACAATTAGAATCACAGAATCATAGACTCAGTTAGACTGGAAAAGACCTCTGAGACCATCCAGGCCAACGTGTGACCAAACACCACCATGCCAACCAGACCAGGCCACTGAGTGCCACGTCAAGTCACTCCTTAGACACCTCCAGGGACCGTGACTCCGCCACCTCCTTGGGCGGCCCATTCCAGTGTCTAATCACCCCTTCTGTGAAGAAACTCTTCCTAATGTCCAATCTAAACCTCCCCTGGCGCAGCTTAAGGCAATG
The DNA here is from genome assembly GCA_013397175.1 of Platysteira castanea. Taxonomy (NCBI): domain Eukaryota; kingdom Metazoa; phylum Chordata; class Aves; order Passeriformes; genus Platysteira; species Platysteira castanea. Next base: position 209,771 of record VYXC01012075.1, on the reverse strand, counting down.
TCCTCTTGTCCGGTCACTTGTTGCCTGGGAGAAGAGGCCGACCGCCAGCTGGCTACAGCCTCCTTTCAGGCAGTTGTAGACAGTGATAAGGTGTCCCCTGAGCCTCCTTTTCTCCAGGCTAAACAACCCCGGCCCCCTCAGCCGCTCCTCATGGGATGCGCGCTCCAGACCCTTCACCAGCTCCATTGCCATTCTCTGGACACACTCCAGGACCTCAGTGTCCTTCCTGAACTGAGGGGCCCAGAACTGGACACAGCACTCGAGGTGTGGCCTCATCAGTGGCAAGTAACAGGGGAAGAATCACTTCCCTACTCCTGCTGGCCACACTATTTGTGATAGAGGCCAGGATGCCATTGGCCTTCTTGGCCACCTGGGCACAGCTGGCTCATGTTGAGCACTGTTGACCAGCACCCCAAGGTCCTTTCCCTCTGGGCAGCTTTCCAGCCACTCTGCCTCCAGCCTGTAGCACTGCAGCAGGTGATTGTGGCCAAAGTGGAAGACCTGGTACTTGGTCATGTTGAACCTCATCCAATTGTCCCCAGCCCATCAATCCAACCAGTCCAGATTAGGGACAGTGGATGTAAATGCTTCAACTCCACAGAAGCCCTAACAGCTTTTTGCGCCATCCCTATCTCTCTGTCTTGTGACTATCTGCCACTGAGGTTTGCAAGGCAAAATTTGTGGGAACTTTAAGGACAGATCAGCACCCATATCTTGTATTTAGATAGGTATTCAGGGGCATGGATCAGGAAAATTAACTCCTTGGTCAAGCCCTCCTCCGTCTGGATCCCAGGGTGGAAACTGTTCCACCAACATGTTCCACCAAGCAGCAGACGGGCACACTCCTGCTTTACCCTGCTTTTTCAACACTTCTAACATCCACCTTTTTTCACACAGTTTTAGCATAAACTGATTAAAATATTGCTATCTATAAATTGCAATAAGAAGAAAATCCCCAGGAAATCTATTTATCACTGAAATCTAGACATCTATATTGGCTTTGCTGGCATCAAGATAAATGAATGTTTCTTCTCTTCTTATCTTCTTCCAGAAACTTCATCTATTGCTGCCTGTTCTTACCACAACAGTCCTCAGATGCAAAAAGATTTCTTTAAGGCTATGATGGAATTTTAATTAGAAGGTATACATATCAGAATTAGAGTGTGAACTCTTTACAATTCTTTTTTTGTCAGTCTAGTCTTCACGAAGTGTGTTTGTGATTTTGTTATGACCATCAAACTAAGTTCTGGTGGAGTAGGATTTTGGATTTGATAAAGCCCTAAAGTTTTACTTCCATCTATTGCCCATATTTCCTAAAACAAATTTAGATGAAACAGCTCTTTTTGAAGAGGGTGTGGAAATATTTACTTTGAGGATACTACTCTCCAGGGTTCCATAATATCTTGAGTATGAGGTTGCAGGGCTGGCACACCCAATCAATGTATTTATCTAGGCCAACTAGCATGTCCTACATAAGTTTTATACCTGTTCATCATACAAATTCATAAATAAATTGTCATATTAAGAATTATTAAAAAAATTTTTACAGCCCCAGTGAATCAAGAAATCTGCATTTTGAATTGTTTTAATCAGCGGCTGTCAGTGGCACCACTTCTGCTTTCACTGAGGTCAGGAACACAAGTCCTGGTGATTACAACAAAGCCAGAAACTCTCCCAAGGGGAGAACAACTCATGCACTAGGCTAAGACACCAGCAGTTCTTCAAGGTCTTAGTCTTGGCCTTATTCATATTTTATTCCAGAAATAATAAAATCCTCATAAATACCTATTTATTTGCTCATTTAGAAGGCAAATAGAAAGGTCCATACCGACATTAGCTAGAAAATACAAACTCTCTGTATTTAAAAAACACACAGTGAATAAAGTAGCAAGAACCCAAAATTATTTTTCAAAACCTAACTCCTCTCCCCACCTCCATATTTTCAAAAGATAGAGATTATGTTTTAATGATTAGGTATAGCAAAAATTGGTCAGATTTTCCTCAATGTTAAACTTAAATACTAAAAATCAACACTTTTTTTCTTTCAGCCGTGACCTTCCAGGGACTGAAATAAGTACTCGTGTGAAAAATTTCTAGGAAACAACTGCCTTACCTTGTGAATCTGTGGTAGAAGGAGACGACTTTGGATATCCTACAAAGAAAAAGTAGCATGTGTGACTCAGTACACAGCAGAGTACATTATGACCAAATATCACTGCAGTCCTCTAAAAAGCATCCCTGGTTACTGAACATCAACCTACCAAAATAGCTACTAAATAATGTCTCCTATGAAATGCTCAATGACTGTTAAACTGGGGTGGTCATGGCAAAGAGAACCAAGTTATTACTCCAATGTACTAAATTCAATGCAAGCATTACGGAAAGAAAAAAATAATTTAAGTTTCCCTAGTGGCAAAGACTGCTGTAGTTACCAGGGATTTTACATCATCTCTGTTGACCTCATGCTTTGTGCAGCCTTGGAAAAGCGACAAAACTGGCACTGAATGTGTTTCCCCTACTTCTGCAGCCAGCTGGAGGCTGCAGAGGCCCATTCACAAATCAACTCTGCTGTAATCCCATTCCCAACAGCAACAGCCTCAGTGGGTGTCCATGAAAGGCCAAGAGGGGGCTGGTAAAGCACGACAGCTCTCAGTGTCACCTCTCCAGCAAGACCTGGCATATCCATTGCACTTAGTCAGGAGTGATTCACCACCAGTTTGGCTCTCTCACCTGGTGCTCCAGCATACCCTTCAGCGATGGGCATGGTACTTTGGCCAGCCTGACCATCCGCACTTCTAAGACGCCCTCTCCCAGACATTAAAACCGTGCCGGGAGGCCCTGCCTCCCCCGTCTCCACGATGATGCCGGTTGTTCCAGGCAGAAGCGGCACAACTGCCGACCCCGGCAGAGCTGGGCGTGGAGGAGGTCTCAGCTGTGGTGGCAAGAGAGGGATCCTCTGCCGTGGGGGTTGTGTCCTGGGCCTTGATGGCAGCAGGGATATGCCAGGCTGGGGCTGCACGGGTGGCCTTGGTGGCAACAGCTGCTGTGGTACTTCTGGTTGCCCTTTGACATGACGAAAGAAGAGGAAAAATACAAAGTTATTTGCCTAAAATAGAACATAAGATTGCATCGTTTTGCATAATAAAGACTTCAAAATAAAAGAGGACTCAGTTGCAGGCCACCTGCTCCCTCAGACCCAAGACTGCACTGGCTAAATGACGTTCTGCTCCTGAAGTACTACAGACTCCACTCTTTACAGCCTGGGAAAGGAATGAAGACAGCCTGGAGACAGGACAAGCAGCAGTCAAATAACCCATGAACGTTCATTCAACTGCTAGACCAGCTTGGCCTTTCTGAACCAAGCAGGCTACCACATTTATTCCCACTGATACCTTCATTCCAGAGCGTGCTCTCTCTCTCTCTGCTTTCACTTAGCTCTCCTCAACCCCTCACACCCACGATGCTTGCTTTCGACTCTGTACTCACAGAACTCCTAGCACAAGGCTGGACCTTTAGCACGACCATAAAGAAAATTATCCACAGCAAAAAATATCCATAAATGAGCATGACCTAAAAGGCTTTTTCCCTTACTTTTAAAAGCAATGGACTTACATTTCCAAGTACTTCCATTACACATATTTTCTGACAATGAAGGCAGAAGCCCAGGATATAATTGATCAGAAAATTCTTTATAGTTTAAATAGAAGAGATACCATTAAAAAACTTTTCCACTAGGGCAGCCAGCCCATATGACATCAGAGCTGAACAGCACTGACATGGTTACATTTGTGTATCTGGTCAAGTTGTAAGCCCTATATAGGAATTCTGGTTTATTCATAAAAATGAAGTCCCAGATGACACTTAAGGATACAATGTCCTCCCAAGAGTAAAGCTGAATTACATCTACACTAAGAACAGAAACTTACAAATGTGTAGATTTTAGCAGATGCAATGACAGCTTTTACACAGAATAAATAGAATTTCAGGCTAAATAAGCTTCAGTATAGGTTGTTTTGGTTGCATTTTGAGACCAAAATATGTCTTTAGGTGCAGGGATGGACGTGAGTTTCTGTGGAAACGAGCAAACATCCCGTTGCAAATTTATCTGACGCAACTCATCACACACCAGATATACTTGCCATGGTCCACAGTGGAGACCACCTCTCTGAGTGGTGGTCAGAGTGAAGCACTTCACTTCAGTACAGTCCAAAATCAGCCAAGGCAAATCCACCAGTGGCTAGGGCTAAGCCAGCTGGCTGTGCCGAGAGGCAGATGTGGTGTGAGGCTTCCCCTGGCTCTGCTGTGTGTCTGGGGACCCCAGGAGAGCCTTACTCTGCACCTTTGGGCAAGAGCTTACAACTAAGTTGTGCAGGTAGTGTCCCAAATGCATGGCTGGGGTCCAGACAGTGTCACTGGCAGCCCATGTGCTGTTTTGTGACTACTCGACACCTGCACTTTACCCTTGTGAGTCCCATTTCTTGTTCTCAGTCTCATAAAAGCCTTAAAAGACCACATAAGCCTTCCAGAGTACTGGGAGGCTGTCTGAAGTCATAGTCTCACACCACCTGCATTCATTTGCTAGATATGGCTCCTAGAAAAAAAAACTCCCTGAGCTTTGCCAGCTGAGTTTTAGCTGTCAGGAGAATTGAAACTCACACAAACAACGGTCCACAAAGCTGGGCTGAAGCTCACTCAGTAAATCTGTCCAGAGAGCAGAGGCCTAAAGAGTGAAATGGTCACTTTATACAGATTAAAATTATTTTCATAAAAACCCCAAGATTAAAAAAAATCTTATTAAAACTTAAAAAAAACCCTTTAAGTATCAAAGCGAATTGTTTAACAGAATTGTTAACTTAGTGAGACAACTTCTGTCCACAGAGGCATTGATGTAGACCTTCAACTAAAATCTTCAGATTACCCTCACTGAAAAAAAACCTGACAAAATACTTTACCTTGGGACGCACATACTTGTCATTTCTTGTGTCAACTATGCTAAGCTTTATTAAGACAACTATTTGAAATGACATTGGAAAAATGAATACATTTCTCTGCTTGCTTTTCTAGACGTTTAAATAACAATCAACTGCTGAAATCCCATATCCTGAGCAAACTGCTTCCTTGCATGCAGCATCAACACTGCAGTACTCAGAACTGTCCCATCTCCATAACACTAAATCCAGAATCCCTTGCCTAAAGCTCAACTTCAAGTGGAAGCAATCAGATATGTGTGAGTAGAGATCTGCTTTAACTTTGCTGAGCAGGCCACGAACAAAATCTTCCCATCACCTTCCCATCTATCTGGGAAGGCAAAGAATGGAGCTGAGATCATTACACAGCCAGGAACAGTAACACTGTTCTCAGCAGCAGCATCCTTGCTGCTCTGCTTGTCATCACTGTTGTGAGTGACAATGTGGTTACCACATCACATACCAGCATCTTCTCATGCTCTGTTCAGCCCCCAAAACACACAGAAACCAAGTGCATAAAGCTAACTAGCAAGGAAAGGAATCTGTGACTGCTCTCACAAGAAGCCAGAAAGACCTCACTGGAATTTTGCTATAGACACCAAGGGGATTTTACAATTTCATTAGAAAGCAGCATTGTGCACAAGCTCACAGGGAGCCCAGAGGAACTGACTATATGACTATTCCCACTACAACACTAAAATTTTACATTGCATTTTATCGATGCTGTAATGCAGAGCACACATTTGGTTTCTTAGGCCACAACTTCATCAGACAACATTTTGCTGTTGGTTTCAAAACCCTGCAACACAGACAACTACCATAGGAATGGTAGGTCAGGCCAAATAACCATAACCAAAGCAAACTGCACTCCCAGCACAGTATCTGGCTGCAAGACTCTGCTTCTGATTCCTGGAAAACCTAATGGATCTATGAATCATGCATATATATGAACAGGCAGTAAGTTGAAATAGACCACTAACTTTAACATGTCTTTCAGATTCATGCCATGTGAAGAGCAAACATACCCACAGAGAGGAACAGAGTGCAGTGAGAACAACTTAAACTATGAGACGTGGAGCTGGGGGCAGGCACCATTTAATGTGAATGGAAAGCTGCTGGATTGTTTTACCTTGGAGAGCACATCGTGCATGGTACCCTAAATGCTTCGAGCAGACCACTGCCTGCTGTCACCACTGCCTTGTGTGCTGTAGGACATTTCGCTACCTTTGCCAGGAATTACAACAAATAAAATACATTTCTGGTCTCTGGGTCCATATCTGATGCACAGTCATTCACTAAGTTGGCTTGTTAGTTTGGATTGAGGCATTTGAAACCCCTAAATAAAAAATATGGAAGAAAATACAGCCATATTTTTAAGATGAGGGTCATTTGACTTTGCTGGGCTTTACACTGCTTGGTAAGATTTTACGGTTTATTTCTTGCAGCACATCCTTGCCTTACTGCCCTCAACAACTTTATTAGTAACAACTTGTTTCTGTTTCGGCCCCTCTGAAGTCAAATGACATCATTTGAATGCTACGGTATGCTGGCAAATTGTGCATAAGAAACTCTCCACTGATCCAAGTCCAGGTCTTCCTGTCAAATAACGTTGGTATGGGAGACAATGCTGCAGATCACAGACGTAAAAACAGTTAAAGCCATACCCCAACTCACATAATAGGGTTCCCAAAATCACTTCCAAAAAAGGCTCTTCTGCCAAAATCTTTCTGCAACTCCAGCCATCCAAACTTACTTAGTCTGCTGTGCCAGACAGTGTTATTGTAATTGGAAACATTTGGGAACTGCAGTGTATGCTTCACAAATTCTGCAGAGGCCAGAGGCGCTCCAGAGCAGCAAGGGATACTCAGAGTTCCTGCACCCCAGACCCAGCAGCAGCATCCTTCCATAGGCTTTTAACATCCAGTGGTGGATGGAGCAGTCTGCCCTGAAAAGTTATTATTTTATGGAAACCCAGGTGTGCTGAGGCTTTTTAATGCTTCAATACATAGTAACAGGGGCTGATAAATGCAACCCATGAGGTCGCTTGAACACCTGCTTCAAACAGCAGAAGAAAGATTACTACTTGTGTGTATCTTGGACCTTTCTCCAGTGTTGGTCCCTAGTGCTAGTTAATTTTGGGCAAGATGGATGAGAAACAGGATTACACAGATACATTATGTTCCATTTTAATTGATACTGGGTCTCCTTTTGCAAGATAAGGGATAAAGGTCCTAACCTTGTTGAATTTAAGTCAAAATTACAGTAAAAGAATTATCTGAGATTTACAGTCCCTCTTCACTCCATTTCCTCCTTTAAAGGAAGAGAAACATTTTTTTTATTTTCACACAGAAGCTTCTCACCTCAGAAGGATTTTTGTGTCAAGTACTGCTCTACATTTGGTTTTTAAAAATTAAACAAAAGAAATACATCTATCACAGGTTTTCAAGTCTCTGCCTCAGGGTGAGGAGGATATTCTTCCCTACAGAAATTAATTTCAGACCCTTCATGAGGCACAACTTGTCCATTCAAGAAAGAACACTCAAGAGTCTTGCATCTGATCTCTCCCAACCACCATCAGCTGAAACAGCCCACAGGCTCTTCCCTCAGCACCTCTTCTAATTTTAGTCCAGTCACAGAAATTGGCCTCTTATTTATCTCATACGTGCACAGAATTAAAACCAGAAGCAACCAACTGGGGAGTGCAGTTTCAAAACAGTCTCCAATTCCTATGATTTTGCGTCATGCTAACAGAAACAGGAAAATAGGAACTCAGCTTCCTTCTGTAAACTTCAACTCTCAGAAAAACAACCCACTGCTGAAATTTAGAGCAAGAACTGCAGAGGGAACTGAGTGGCACTGGACAAGGTCTCTAAACCTTCATGGCAAGGCTCACCAGCATGCTGAGGTTACCATTTCCCAGCATTCTGGGCCAAAGGGAATGTGCCCTGGCTCCTCAACTGCTCTAAAGCAAACTTTAAACCACCTGTGTAGGTAGATTTGCACCAACATGTTAGACTGCTAACAGAACTGGCTGAGGTGTTAAAACACTGCCTGCTGGAATGTGCCAGCTACTGGCAATGACCTTGTGGGAATGCAAACTTCTGGGAGAGCTGTGAAGCAGAAGTCTTATATTGCCATGCCAAGATATGCCAGAGCTCATTTGTGAAACTTCTAGATCAAAGAGTTGATGCTGAATTACAATCATTAACTCATGTAAGAACACATCTTAGAGGAAATCTTTCTTACCATAAATTTGAATTAATTTGACTTCAGTTTTCTCTATTTACTTTTCAATTTTCCCTAAGAAATACAGAATAATCTTCAACAACAAAATAAAACAAAACAAAAAAGAAATCAAACGAACTGGTATAATACAGACAATTATTACTTAAAATTCCCTTTAAAATCACTATTCAAAAACGCTACTTTTTCCCACTCTCTTTATTCTAGCTCGAAGCAAACACAAAAACATGTAAGACTTCTTTTTTCTTTTTTTTTGAGGATACTTTCAAAAGCACTCTAAGTACTCTGTGGTGTTCTGGAGCAAAGAGCCAAAAATAGAGTCACTGCAAAAACAAAGTAGAAATTGTGTAATATTAAGTTTTTCCTCCCTTGTTTAGTTCTTTTCGAAGAGTTTCAGAAAGGAAAGCAAATTGAAAAACAAACAAACAAACAAAAGTAAAAAAATACAGCAAGAAACTTACTTGTGTCAGACTGAGATTTCAGCATGCCTTCAATATCTGTGGTGATTTTGGAAACCTGACTATGAAAGTGTTGGACAGAGTTTTTGAGGCCAGAAATATCAGTGGAATGAGATGCTATAGTTCCATTCATTTCACGGATGCAGTTCCATAAGCTGCTCACATGCTTATTCAGACCGTCTCTTATATTCTGCAAGCTGTCTGAAACAGAGTCCAGTTTGCCACAGACTTTTTCAACATGTGAGACTCTGCTCTCAACATCTGAAACACCCTCCTGGACACCTTGGGTCTTTTCTTTGCACTTGCTGAGATCATTCAGGATATGGTCATTCAATTGTTCTAGTCTGTCTTTCACTTCACCACAGCAGTTCTCATTGGAATGAGCAGTTTGATTTGCAAATGTCCTCTGCATTTGATCAATTTTTCGGAAGACACCTCGTTGTGTTTTTCTGCATGTCGAATTGACACCCAGGAGCTGCTCCCTGCAGCTACTCAGGCCATCTTGAAGATTTTTCATATCTTTATCAATGGCATTTAGATTGTATCGGAATACACGTATATCTCTCTGCATTTTCTGCATGTCACGTTGGTTACTCTTAATTAAGTTGAGTTTCTCATTAAGAGAGCTATTTAGAGACTGCAGGAGAACAGAATTATTCCCTGTTTTCAAAAGCAAGTGATTGTATTTGTCGTTACAATTCTCCAGCTGTTTCTGAAAGTCCTCTGTACCGTGCGGTGCAGACTGACATTTCTGCCCACAGAGCTGTTCAAGCGAGAGCAGTTTGTCCTTCAGGAAATTCATCTCTGCTGTAAACTGCTCATTTGCAAATCCTGCCTCGCTGGGCAAGAGGGGTCCAGGATTAACAAACATTCCATCTGGGTCCGTGGTGTTGGCAATCTCTAAAATAGTGCCGCCCAGCCTAACCTCCAGTGCCCGCAGCTTCTGGTCGAACAAGTCTCTCAGCTCATCCACCTCAGCAGCGATAGCACCGCGGAGAGTCTCCTCAACGTAAAAACAGTGTTCTTCAGCATTTCGCTCCGTAATATTCATCCTCGCATCCAGCTCCTCCAGCCTCTCACCAAACACATCTTCTAGGTCTGGAGTTGACAATCGAATGATTTCGTTATCTATTCTGACATTCAAGATCCTCTGTGCTTCCATAATTCTGTCAATCTTCTTATCTAAATCCTTCATCTGTTGGTCAAAGTCATTTCCCTCACCCTTCTTGCAACAACTGGAGTCATTTGATGGAATCTGAGTTCGGAGAGTGTTTATTTCTCTCCTCAAGTCATTCTCTTTTCCTCTTATAACATCCATTATCCCTACACAGTTATTCTCATTGTCATCATACTGCTGCTGAATATCCTCTAGTTTGTAATCACAGGAGTTCTTCAGATCTACCATTTTCTTTTCAAGTCTTTCCATTATTTCTTGCCTGAGGGACTCAAATTTTGAGTCGATATAGTCCTGATATATATTGTCACGGGGCATTGTTATTGTAGGTCCTCGTGCTGCCTCCTGCAGTTGTTTTAACTGTCCTTCATAGCCTTTTACTTTTCCATTCAGTTCCTCCAGCTCATCATTCCTCATCTTCAAGGCTTCTTTGACCTCAGCTAGCTCAGATTTTATATCTTCCATTTCAAAATCAATAAAAGGGTCTTTCTGATCTTTATTATTGAGGAGTCCTGGCAGCTGAATAGTGTCTGTTTCACCACCAACTGCACTGTCAGGCTCTGGGCGGTCGTAAAGGTTGTTCAGCCAAGTGACCAACATCTTGCTAGCATCTTCTTGTACAGTCAGCTTCAGGTTTTCATTCACACCTGCCACAGAAGACTGCAGTTCAATCACAGACCGTGTAAGTCTAAACAATTCGTCCTCAAGAAACTGCATTCTCTTCTCATATGGCGGAGGCTCTGGTGCTTCTGTTGGTTCTGCATCTGTTTCCCAGAAATAACAAAATGTGGATGTAAATATTCCCAGTGCTATCTGTTTTAATCAGCTGCAGTTAACTTCACTTTTCTTTACAATGAAATAATGATTTAATCTACCTAATGCTTGTTGCCTTTTCTGTCCTTATTTTTAGTTGTTTATAATGAACACAATTACCAAAACCCTCAGAACTAAAAGTTTTAGCACAGTGACCAATTCCTGGCAAGATACAGTGGACACATATAAACTGGCAAGCAGAATCACCCCTCTTGTTCAGCAGTGGATCTGAGCTACACACAGCATATGCAACAGACCCTTATAGATCCATACACGTCACAGCCCAATCACCTTAGAACCACTGCATCTCCTATAACAATAATTTTCCCCTGAATTCCCACTGAAAACTTCAGTGGCAGTCATTTATGTGCCTGAAGTGGGTTTGTGCTTCAATATTTTACTGAACTGGGGTTCAAATATACATCCCATATATGACATGAGGTTCTGCAAGATACTCCACTTATCACACTTGCTTCACAAATACCTAATTATTTGACATATATTTAAGTAGGCAATAAAAACATGTACAAAAGCATAAGCTTTACACATTCAAAACTGTTAGATTAGAATAACTCATCCTTATTGAATGAAAATCAGAAAGAGAAGACTTTTAGCTGCAATCTACTTTTTACCTATGAGAAATCAATTAATCTGAATCTTGTCATTAGTAGCACCTCATTTACAGAGCCACGTACAAATCTGGATGTTCAGTTTCAAGCAAAATATGTAACAACTGCAGAAAATCCAGAACCACAAAATAAAAACCAAACATTATCAGATGTCAAGAAAGGATAAACTGCAGGAAAAGTCAAAGTAATTTTTAATTTTGTCTAGAAGAGAGGAGAAGGATACAGATACCATGATGTTTTATTATCATCTTTTGGAATTAATATTTTAGGTCAGTTAACAAAATGTTTTAAAAGCTTGTTTTTAAAGCAGGTATATAATCTATGGGACTAGTCTGCAACCATGTATTCAATACATTCCACTACACAGAAAACACATGGGGAAATCTGACTAAGTGCTATATGTGACACTAATCTCCAATTATGTTGGAAAAAGTCCTTCAGAAGGAAACATCTGTTTATCATTTTTTCTTAATGGAGAAAAGGCATAATATGGCAGTAACAGCATTCCTTCTTGCCCTTTCAGATGACAGTATCTTACACAAACAAACATCATTCATTCTTTAATATATTTTTGAGAAGTTGAGGCTTATCCTTACTTATTCCCTTTCTCCTTATTATTAAGGCAGGTAGTCTAACATGAATCTGCAATATCTTCACAATCTTGAACAAAACACTGTGAAACTGCTAGGAACCCTTATATATGATTAATACTAGTACCTGGGTTTTTCTTTTGTTTTAATAATAGTTCTTCTTTTTCTTTTTTTTTTTTTTTTTCCTGAGCATTGGAGAAACCACAAAAAAAGACCCTGTAAATTCTTACAAAACCCACAATCTTAACACAAAGATTTTCTGGAACCATGAGTAGCCAGCTGGCATTTCCAGTCAGTGTTCTACAGCCCGTTTCTCTGTTATTCTTCAGGAAATTCTCCATATCAAGATTGCTATTCCTGGCTATTATTTTCCCACCACATAGAGTCTTTCATATGGCTTTTGTACTTGCCAGTAGTGGAGTTTAATAGAAACCATAATGATTCTTATCCTTAGAAGACAAAACAAGAAACCAGACGTGATCGTGCATACCAAAATTCAAACAAAAAGTTACCTGTGCCTTTCTTCACAACAGCTTTTGCCGGTGTTGTGGGACGCCGAGCAGCGTTTGGCTTTTCTGCTGGTCCTTCCCTGCAGTCCTCCCCTTTGTAGCCAGGACAACATCTCCATTCCAGCTCTGTCACTGTCTTATAGGCAACTGTGTACCGAGGTCTGAAACTCGTTCGGTATCTGCAAAAACAGAAAGTGTTTTAAACAATCCGTAACCCAAGCTGCTATTTAGATTAAAGTTAAAATAGGTCTCGGCGGGTTTTATAGTGAAAATCAAACACTTACAGCTACGATTCATTTTCTGCTTTAAACATCAAACGAACAAATGTTTCTGTTTAAGTTTTAAAGCTGCCTCCACTCAACACAGTCATAATAGGGAGCCATGGAGTAGGGGCTTTCATGTATGAGCAGAGGGATAAAATGTTGTGGCAAGTGAAGGTAAAACTCATCAGACACCGCTGAGAGTAGCAGTGACCACCAGTGTATTATTCTATAAATTCAAAATGTTTTTCCTCTAACTTTTCATTGCAACCCTCCCCCCAGGGCTCTTCTGAATATCACAAAATGCTTCTGCCTGCTTTGTCCCATTTGTCTTTCCACAGTCTCCACTTAAACCATTCCTCAGAACCCATATGAACAGAGCAGTCAAAGCTGGGAGGGATATTCCAGAGAAGGACAAAATGCTGAAAGTGTGAGTCAGACGAGGACATGAAAGGAGGAGTCAGACGAAACACTGCAGCCCATGAAGAAATCAACTCTTTCCTACTTCATCAGTTAAGCTGAAGAGAGTCTGGCAGACAAACCCATGCACATATTACGTACATACAACCTTGAGCTTCCCTGATTAGCAGCTTAGAAGTTAATGAATGACAAACTGATTCTGGTTGTGCAACTTTCTTTAACCAAAGACTTCTTCCATAACTTCCCTTCAAACACACCGCACATGTTCAGCTGTGGTCAGACACTGTGGTATCCCACCAGGCCATAAGCAGAGCCTATGCTATTGGATAAAAGCTACATCAATTTAAGGTATAGCTCACTTCAGGCTGAGAGATGAGGAAAAAGAGTAAAACAGGGATTTGCCATTTGAGCTCTATAAAATGGTATTCTTGGAACACATACAAACAAAAAAAGTCATCCCAGTTTCTCACGTGAATTCCTTCTTCTGAGTAAAACTAGCACTACGCTACTGATTTCCCTGTGGCTTTTTCAGATCTTTTTTCCTTAAGACTACTTCAGATTAGAACAGTTTGCATCCATTAATGAATGGCAGGCTCATTTCACAGCTGAGGTGTCCCTAAACAGTAACGCCAGCAGAATAAATGCAGAACAGCAGCAAAGGAATCTGCAGGAGCTCTGCAGTAGATTTCAGCTATAGCCTGGCTGGGCTCACAGGGACTGTATCCTGGGACAGAAAGAATACAGTACAGAACAGCATCAGAAGCAGCCGTGCTATCACACAAAAACCACCTATTTCACTGAACATGGCCTTGTATTAATATGCAAAATCCCTTACTGGTCAAAAAAAAAAAAAAAAAGAAAAAAAATCAGCAATCAGCTACCAAATGGAAAGAAGTAAATCTTACACAGACTGTGAAACATTTCTTATTGAAAGTCACAGAGTGGGACTTAGCTTACTGTTACCCTTCAAAGCGTCTCCTGCCATGCCTGCAAATAGTTGCTAATATTTTTTTATTAAGCATATTTCAGATACATAATTTTAATATAAAATGTCCCCCATCTGACAGCCATTTGCTGTCTCTTTTTGGTAAGCTGGTTAACAAACTTGCGGTGGTGTGTTTAAAATATTTACTGCTAATTATGAATTTGTTTCATTTCCAAAGGTATCTTTCCCAATTCTGTCACATTATAGTCTGATTTTCTGCACTTGGGAAATATTCAGCATTGTTTCACATTATTACTTTGTCTGTGACTTCTCATTTAAGGGGGAAAAGCTACTTTCACTAGAGACAATCATATTTTTTTCCAGCTTTCTGGGCCAAGAGCAGTTTATTCTAATAAGCTTCCCCGGAGGCCTCTCCCTTCTTCTGTGAATCTGCATAGGAAGGCAGGGGCAGGCTGTGCTGCATCTCTGTCTATGAGCTGCTCGTAACTGCAGTGGTTTGCTGTGGCTGTCAGCTTTTCATACTCTGACTTGGAGCACATAAACTCAGAGGGGGTTTCCAATCCTTTTGTACCTTCTGAACACCATATATGAAACAGCTGTACTCTGCACTCCAGCTCATAATTTCTTCTACCATTTTCATTTAAACATCTGCTGAATCCTGTTTACAAAGCAGAGAAAATCCCAAGGTCAAGTGCTTTAAAAATCAAATAGGGAGTGCAATGTAGAGGGCACCACTGGGAAGAACAATATCCCGGCCACCCAGGAACTTCCTTTTCCTTCTCTCTTATCTAAAGTATTAAACTACATATTGTGTAGATAATATGGGTTTGAATCCTTTCCGTCCAGCTAGCTGCCAGAGTCAGGAGCACAGGATTAGCTAGATGCTTTAGTGTTTTGAAGTGGTTTTGAGAGTCATTACAACCTCTCTCACAACCACCACATTACTGAAATGCAAACTTTGAACTTCCAGATCAGTTTTCAGACACCGGAAATGGTTGTACATACTTCTGTATGATTTCCATAAAACACTTAACTGCTCCAACTTTATGTGTGTTCCTCTTTATTTTCAGGGCCAAAGCCCATCCTGAAAATTACAGTATTTTGGTTATTTTCAAATGCCACGTCTCTGTTTTCTCCTAACAAAGTTTTAAGAATATAGCTGAAACTAATCTTATAAAATGAATAAGAACTATTTATATGCAAATTGTGCACTTCTTCACTCAAATTACAGAACGAGAATTTTCCACCACATTTTTACGATTTTCTCTTTGAACACCTTCTCTGTAGTCATATTCATCAACACAGACACTTTGAGATGACTTCAACAGTCAGACAAATCATAAGACACAACCAAATACATGAGAAGAATATAAACAAATAAAAAGAAATCAAGCTTAGTATTTTTCCAATGTCAAAAATTTGAAACTTTTCCAAACTCCATCTGAAAAATAAAAAATAGGCATGTTTGACATTCTGACTCTTTTTTGTTTTATTGTTTTCTGATCCTAATAGGCATAAAATGCTTAAACATTATTTACTTTAAAAAAAAAATTTGAAATGCAGTCCACTTCTTACAAATTCTTGCAAGTTTGAGAACTCAAGAAAATAGACAAATTGGATCTGTTTTGTTTTCAGATACAGTACATCAAATACAGATTAACCTGAATCCTAAATTACAATTCTAGAGACAAAATAAGCTAGAATCATAACATTTCAAAATCTGGATCTAGAACAGCTTTCATATTTCACAATTTGAACTGTGGTAACAAGAGTTATACTCATGGATGGCTCAAAAATTCATTTGGGATTTACTTACCAAGAACCACTTCTCTAAACTGCCAGTCGAGCTGAATGAATCACGGAGCTACTCCCATTTCCTCCAGGAAGGCTAGTCGTGTAAGACTGGAGAACAGGAACTTACACTAGCACTTCTCTAATTTGAGTCCAGTCACATAAAAAAACCTTACAAATCACAGCTGCCCTGCCACAGCTTCTCTACCAATGACACTCCTCACGCACAACTGCTGTGCGCGTTGCCCGTGTAAGAATGGTGTCACTGTGCACTGACAGATGACAGCCACCAGCGTGCATCCAGCCCCAGGGAGATTCTCAATCATACAAGACACTTTTTAAAGTCAGAACTTTGCTCACTCGGTGAATTTCAGTGAAGGAGCTGGAGAATTCCAGGATTTTGCTAGGATATATCAGTCTAACAGCACTGAACACAATTATGTTGTTGGTTACAGTTCTAACAAAACAAACCATAATTTTCTTCTAGGGACTGCATCCTGAGAATAATTTGTGATTCTATGTATGTGAAAGACATAGGACTGGGAACTATCAAAACATAGAAATTAGACATGTCTTTATTTAAATCTGCAGTATTCTGAATCCAATTACTCACTCACAGTCACAGCAAACACGTAATATACAATCACAAGCACACAAAACACACAAAATGCACTCAGGGTACCCAGAGAGACAAAATGTTGCTTCCCTATAAAGCTGGATAAGGATACATGGTTGGAATATAACACCAAGTTTCACACTGTTCATCTGGGAGGTGTGAATCTTTTATCTAGTGAGGCAATTTTGTCAAAAGGGTCCACAAAAGTTTCCTAAGTCTCTCAAAAATTGAGGCTCTGCTTTCATACCTCTATATGCTGCAATGCAACTAAAAAACAGTAAAACATCAAATCTTCCTCTGGTTGACTTGGATTTCTGCTATTCAAATAAGTGTTAATAAACACAATTATTTTTACAAGTATACTTCAAAACTATTTTAAAAAACAGTAATCTCTTGTGTGGTTAGAATTTACATATAACACACCAGCATTTACTGTGCCTAGTCACTCCATTCTCCTGTGGATTTCAAGCCCCAGATGATGGTCATAATCTCTTAATGAATTGAGCTAAATACTGAAATCATTCTTTTATAAAGCATGGATAAAGGTTAATATCAACTCTCTCTAATCTTTCATTGCAACAGAGAACATAAGAACAGCTGTTTTTTAGGAGTTTTTCCACAACAGGCTTGTAACTACCCACGCCTACTACCTTCACCATGAACTCAACATGCTGATCAAATGAGAAAACACACCCAGAACACTAATACAAACCTTCACTTTTAATATCTTAAGTGTTTCACAGCTGAAATGAAGTTGTACAGGGTGACAATAGCATTCAAATACTCCCCCTCTTTGAGAGAGAAGTGCTTCCATAGGAAAATGCTTGATTAAAAATTCACGTTTGCTGCAAATGCTAGACATTTTGACTAGGGAATGAACTACATTATTCTCATGGTGCTAAGCCACAGAAGGAAACAGTTAACACTGATATTTGGAATGTCACTTAATAGCGATAAAACAAATCAGAAACATTTGGATTAAATTGGTGGGAAAACATATGGCTCAGCTCTGTAACTAGATATTAGCATGCAACCTTTTGGGAAATGCAGTGAGATAAGTGCCACCACATCCTTGCTGTGAGGAAGGGACCACAGAATCAGCATGTTTCTACATAAGCAGCATATAAAATGTTTACTCTGAGCACAAAGCTTCAAGGTTGGTCCAAAACCCTGTAGTGATTGGAACAAGTCCCATGACTTCAGCAGCCTGCAAATTTTTGTCTTTACAAAATAGAAGATACAAAAATCTACACTATTAAACAGTTTTATTGCATGTAGACACATTCCTTGTAATTTGCATAGTCTGGTAGTTATATTTATACAGCTATACTATAGTTATAGTCCCAGTCATCTAAATCTCCAGTATATTGCAATGGGAGCACTGAAGTGGCATATAGACACTGCCCAAAAACACTGCCTAGAAGATGTAATTAAATGCAATAGTATTTTGACCAAGCATTTTTTTTATTTTGTAGGCTGAAAATATACCTTATTGGCTGTTAATACCACACAAACACTGAACTAGAACCAGTTGATCCTAAGTTTTCTGCTTCCCAAGAGTGCAGGTCTAATTGTAAGCCCTGCAAATGGTGGCCAGAAATCCTAGTTCCACTGAAATCTTTGGAGATTTTAGCAGCTGCCAGTAACAGTGAGTTTCAGCACACCTGGATTTCAGGTGCCTCCTGTGTAGGTAAGGACAGGCTTTAGCCGTCTGTATTTCCGTGAAGGCAAACAGAAATAGTCAGCACAGCCAGCAGAGTCAAAACAGGGCTGCATCTCACCCTAAAGTCACTATGCACATCCTTTTACCTACAGAGTGTGCTGGACTCCACTGACTTGCATTGGAGTCACCACCCCTGCACGTCTAAGCTCCCAGGCTCAGATTCATCCCTCTGCATACAAGGCAGACAGTTTGGGTCGGGGTGAATCAAATCCCACCTTTGTTTTTTGTTCTTTTATTACCTTGCTACTGCACAGCAGCACCGGCAGCTAGCTTGTGTTCCAGCCCACAGATGAGCCTAATTTGAGAAAAATGTGTCTTTACTAAGAATTTGTCCTAAGGCATTTATAGCAAGCAGTGAAAAGATGTTTTGACAGGAATAGATGAACCTACAGAAGCCTAGGTATTCAGTGAAAGCAAGAAAAGAGTGTTTCAAAATTTTTTGTGCTGGGAGAAACAAAGTTTTGAGGCACTCCTATGGAAAACATAAAGTTATGACAAGCATTGCTAGGGCATATGACCAAGGAGACTCAGCTTCTCCGGGCTCACACAGGCACACAAGGGAGTTCTTAACAAAGTCTGCACTCGTGTATAGCATGGCCAACATTTGTACCAGATCTGTTCTGAGCTAAATCCTGAACGAAAAACTGCTGCTGCCTCAGAGCATTAACGGGGCCACAAACTGAAGGAAAGCAAGGGAATGAGTCAAAACACTCTGCATCAACAGGAACACAACTGCCTGCTGTGTACACACACAAGAAATCACCCATCCAGGTCACTGCAAAGAGCGCTTTAGTATCTGACCACGAAAGCACTGTAATTTTACTGAATGTTTCACAGAATGGGAATGAACATTGAGAGGCGCAGTACTTTTTTCCACTGGTTATTTTTACTTGGTGTTTTCATGCTACCTGGAAAGCATGATGGGAGATGATAGCCTTCCATCTGGAAGAAATTGCTAAGTGGGCAGAGGCCTGGCACAGGTGATTGTATTACTCCTTCATACAAGGAAGGAAAAAGTTGTTTTTGTCTATCCCTAAATAAAATAGTCATCCCATCTACTGGTGCCAGGGAAGAAGTCAAAAATCACAGTGCCCCAGTGAGCTCACTACAGACTGGTCACTGGCACTTAGTTGTCTTCAATACTGAACACTATTTCAATGCATCTGAAAGAATCTGGCTGAATTTTACTGCAGAGTTCGTGTTTTGTTCAGTAAGAAGGACAGAAGATTACAGGAACTGGTAAGACAAAAACATACTACTCTCAGGCAACACCACATGGTTTCATTTCAAAGTCTCGAAAAGTGCCATTGTTTATTACTTATACAGTGGAATTTATGCCACTCAGCTGGAATTCTTCTATCAAAAAAAGATGAGATTCAAACTACAATTTTCTCTCTCGGGAGAGAAATGTTTCTTTGTGGGAAGAAAGAACCAAGGGGCTGCACACTGAAATATCAGCTCATGTCTCATACTACTTATTTCTTCTTGTATATATATCTTCACACACCCATACACAAATACCTACCTCCCTGTCTAACTCTCTCTTGGCTGCCAAGGGTCCTATTTTCAAAAAGCTGACCATTAAAGTCCAGCAGGAAATGCCCAGAACTTTAAGATGTTATTATGCCTAATGTTCATAAATTACCACTGGGTAGGCATCCTCTTCTTATAAGCAGCAAAAGCAAGACACAGGATGCACTGAAGTAACTTAGAGCCACAGAGAGCCTGTGGCAAAGCTCAAAGCAGAGCTTCAGTCTTGGGATTTACAATGTTGACATGCCAGTCAAACACATGAGACATAACACACCAACAAGAAGCTATTAAAATCCCATTTAAATGAAATGGGATAGGAGAACCCTGAAAAAACAGCCCTTTCAAAAGGATTTCAGGGAAGTTTTGCAGAGTGGCAATGTGATGTACTCTTAACAGTGATGGAACAGGAACAACTTTGCAACAGGTTATATGTTAACAACATCATTGCCTGCCTCTCCCAGCAGCAGGGACCAAGTTTCTCGCCTTACACAATTGTAAAAAAGAAGTGAGTATGCAGAGCAGTGCTACTGATGAAGCTGCCTGAAAAACTGAGCTCCAACAGTATCTCTTCTGCTTCTCTGCCCATGAAATTCTAGAACACTCTAGAAAGAGCTATTGCTGAGAGATTATTTGAAAATATACCCAGATGAAACAAATAACCAATACTTTCATGAAGACAAGAGCTAACCTGTGGGATTAGGTGGGACCCCAACTTTGAGAACAAAATTGAGCATTGTTTTGAGAGCTGTTACTTTCCAAGACACTGTGTTAAAAGTGAACCAGAAGGGAAAGGAAAGATGAGATGCAAATGCAAAACTGAAGTCAGATGGGAGTCATAATATCCCCAATGTGTAAAACTGGCACTGCCCACTGTCTAACGGTACAGAATGTTCCTTGGTTATTTGGGTAATTTATGATGAAATACACCATAATGGGTCAGCAGCTCCCTGAAAATAAAAGTTTATTTCTTTGGCAACAGTTTGATGCTCAACAGAAGAGGCCCCAGACCTCCAGGTCACACATTTCTCAAACCAGAAAAGCATGAAACTCTAAGTATTTACATTAATGTGAAGTGAGGAGTAGTGTGGGATTTTTTTTTTTTTTACATTATTGCAACAAACTCAAATGATGTGTGAAATGAAAATTCCCTGTCCAGTTCACAGAGAAGAAAGACTCTGCTGCGTTCTGTGCGTGGAGACAGAGATGCACAATTTCAGGCTTGGGGAGGCAGCCAGGAAAACTTACCACACCCAGCAGGATCTCGAAGATTTTCAAACAGGCACTCCAGGAGACTGAAGTTTTTTAAGTTTCCTTACTGTTTTCAGTGCACAAGCCCCTAGGCTAACCTCCCTATGTAGTCAGCTAGCTGGAGCCTGTACAAAGAGATTCTGCTTCATACAAAATACACAAAGTTGGAAAGAAAGTCCTGAAGACCTTTAGAGATACTTGGAGGGGAAACATTAAACAGCTCTCGCCTTCCCTTCAAGTTTTTGTGCATCCTGAAAGCTTTTCTTATGAGATAGATATTGCTGGAGGCCAGTGGCAAACACAGGCTCAATCTGTGCTGACTTGTGTCTCTGAGGTTTGATCCTGCCTGCTGCTGAGCACTCTGACACTGATCTGCAAGCCAATTTTCTAGCAACAGAACACTCTCAGAGAAAACGACTTTGGGGCTGTTGGGAGGTTGAAAATTACATGGGGATTTTCTATATACTCCTAGACTGGGGCTGATGTGCTCCACCCAGGTTGTTCTGGGGTTGCCAGATGGATGAAGACATTCAACTTGAACTGTAGGTCTCAAATGAGGGTTTTCAGCTATAAAATTTCCACTTTTACCCAATAACATATTGTTAATAAATGCTGAATGCTGCTTATTAAATGCAGTGTTTTACTCATAAGTAGCATCTGTTCTGATATTTATGAATGCAGAAAACTCGTAGTAACATTCTCTAAAGCTATTTCAATCCTGTGCTTTCAGTCTTCTTCTGGGCCATGAATAAAGTCGTGATTAGTTTGGCACTGGGCTTATTTATGATCATTTGAAAGTATAAAATCACAAGAAGTTGGAAAATATTGCTCAATGAGAGATTTGGAGAGGCTCGCTAATTTAGCTATTAATCCATTCATCATTTTCTTGGTAATTTTCTAAATGAAATAATGGTTTTGCTTAGTATATATGTATCATTAGTGTTAAGATGGGAAATTTACACTAAATCATGAAATTCACTTCTCACAAGCTAAAGACAGATAACCTGACTTGAGCACACAAATATCTTTACTCACATGAGCATAATTAATGGGGTTTGGTACATGAATTAGAAGATCTGATAAAAACTTCAAGTCCCTGAGCAACCTTATCTAACTTTGAAGCTGGTTCTGCTGTTGGCTGGGGGCTATGAGGGGACTGCATGACCTCCAGAGGTCCTTACCAATCTAAACTTTTTTCTATTTGATTTACTGCCTTGTAGGGTGAAGTCTTGTTTACAGTTCTGTAGCAAAGACAGAAACCCAGAAAACATTCAGACACCTCAGTTCACTTCAGATTTCAAAATCAAAACCTTACTAGTGAAAGCAGCTTTCCCCAAAAGTGCTGGGCCATAAATTGGAGCACCTCTGGTATAGCCAGGTGCACCCACGCACTCTACAGAACAAGAGGCAAAACAAACAGCTGCTGTGACAACATCCTACCCTGAACCGGCTACAGTGACCAGAGGATGTCCCAAACAAGCCACAACCCTAAAGAGTGTGTAGGATCTAACCAGAAAGGCAACATGTTTTTTCTTTTAGAAACAGATAATGCTACTAGTTGCAAATGGCTATTATTGCTAATTAAGTTACCAAACCATTCATAAGAAAGCTAGGAATGGAACTTCACGACAAGAGAAGAGGTGAGGGGTCAGTTATTTATGAAGCAGTATTAAATTTCAAAACATCCAAGTTCTTTTTAGTGAGTATAAACACTAATATTTTTGTACCTTTCAGCTCAGTGACCAACTAATAATAAAGTTCCTCCTTCCTTTGCTAGCCACAGTTTTAAGAAAAATAAATCAGGAGCCCCCCACACTTCAAAGGGAACATACTTCAAAGGGCATTTCTGCTCCTTCCTTCTACTCTCTCTCTTCCTATCTCTTAAGCAGCCACACTTCAACTCACATTCATCCCTGACACCTTAATCAGCCGAAGCATTCACCAACTTTTCAGCAAGGAAATGCACTGTCGAGCCCAAGTACCTATAAAACAGTTAAACAATGAAGTGTAATAATTTCCTGAATTTCAACTTAACCTTTCAGGAAAAACACCCTGCAGCCAAAGAGAATTTACAGTTAACAATCCTAGAAGTGTAGTCATTCCAACAGGGGGCTTTGGGGTTTTTGTCTTCCGACAAATTATATTTTAATGGGCCTAAAGGTTAGATAAAAAGGGTTCATGCATGCATATAATTTTAGGCTTAATCACCAGAGCTTTCTATTTCTAAAAAAAAAAATCAAAGGCAAATCAGGGCTGACTATAATCCATATCTGCAACACACACTCTCTTGTCTGTAAAGAACACATGGAAATGCTCCCCTATACACTGCAATCTAAGTAATTGTTATGCATAACCTAGACTGTACTAGAAGGGCTCTTTAAATCTAGTCTTAAAGTAATATGAACCAACAGTAAATCCACTGACTGATTAAAAATTAGACCTAACAGTAGTTAAGTACTAATAAAACACACACATGCATGATACAGTTAAGGAACTCTTTGTTTGATTTGGATCTCACTGTCCCCGCTGTCTGCAGCTGAATGAGCTCTTAGATAAACCATGGGTATCAAGAGGAGACTACACAGGGACTGTGCTTTATTCCCATGAATATCTGCTATTTAGTTCATTTTAAGTTCTCTGTTCAAGTGTATAAAGGAGAAAAAAGGAGAATAATTTCCACAAAGTCCTCACAGTCATTTCTTTGTTGTTTTATAGCTCTTTCCTATCCTGTTTTTGTGAATTTTTTAGCTAGCAAACGTATATAAACACATTTTGTTATTCAGCTCGTTACTCCTGAATTAAACAATATTTTTCACAGGAACCAAGTTAGGGGTTTGCAGGATTTGAGGCATGTATTTCAGATTTTTTGGATTAGCACCTTTCTTACTCTGCCACTAAGAGACAGTGTATATGCAGCAGACACAAAAATAAAATGACAACCTATGAACAGTTTTGAACACAATAAAATGTCAATATTTTGATATTCCACCTTCTCTTGGTGTTAATCAGCTGGTGCTGTGACAGGACAAAAATATTTTATGTTAAGAACAAGGAATTGTTTTGCAGTTGCCATTACGGTTATGAAGAAAACAACAGTGATGTTCACCAAAGAAAAGTCAAACAGAGGAAACAAAGTCTTATGACAAGTATCTAATTCCATTCTCAAAAGAACAAAAAAACCCCATGAGACTGGACATGGCTGGTGAGGCCAAACGTCTGTTCAGCCCCATATTCTCTCTCTGACAGCAGCCAACTCCAGATGTTTAGAAGCACAAGGACAGACAATGCCATTTCACAGAACCACAGAGAAATCTGGAAGGGATGGGGCTTCTGGAGGTCATGCAGCCCAGCCCCCTGTTCAAGCTGGGCTTCTCCTTCTTACTCCTGCCAACAATCTCACACTCTCAGTGCAGGAATTTCCTGAGCTAGAAGCAATGCCTTTGCACTTTCTTCACTATCTACTAGCAGATAGTCCATGAAAGTCCTGATTTACCGCCTCTGAAATTCCTTATCTTAATGCTTGGTGATTTATGTGGTTAAAGAGCTCAGTTTCAACCCCTCCTCACAGCCTCTGTAGCTCCACTACAGAGACTTCTCAGGATAGAGGACACACCCCATTACACATCCATAAACTCAGTCAGAAATTCAAAATCGCCAGTTCAAGACTCCAAAGAGAAACAAGGGAAGTTACACAAGACAGTGTTACTCAGCTGTCTGCTGTCTTTGTTTTTTCCCCTCAAATTCTAGTGTTTATAGAGAGAAAAGCTGGGTTTTTAACAAAAATAACAAGCCAAACAAACAGAAAGCAGCACATTTGAATGCCAAACACCCAACACCTATTGTCATGGGCCCCAGGGTGGCAGAGTCATCAGTGTCTGAAGTTCTATTTCAGTAAGACCCAGGATCTAGCAGTATCTGTCTCATCCTCACTGTTTCATGTCAAAATAAAAACTAGTTACTGTAGCTTTATTGTAAAACAATCTTCATCATCATCTCAGCCCAACTCTGAGCCTACGAAAATCTATGGGTGTCTTTCAATGACTTTCTGGCGAAGCTGAAATGGTTTCACAGAACGTGTATCGCCTAGAGCTTTCAAACAGAAATGTGTCAATATTACCACTTTTCAAGTGGAAAAGTGAGGAAAGGAGATTTGCCTGTGATTAGCCAGCAGGTGAGTGAGATCCGTCTGTTCCCTGATGCCTGCTATACCTGCTGCAGCACACCTTGCCGTAGGTGGCCACTCCACAGATCACCACGTGGTCACAACAACGAAGATTAAAATCAAATCAGCAACTCTGCATTACCCCCCCGGAAAAATCTCTGCACTGGCTGTTCCCCTTGCTGGATAACAGACAGGGATACACAGACTGTAAAGGGGCTGGCTCACGTTCCTGGCTCTCCCTGTACGCGCCGATCCAGCAACACAGAGCAGCCATAAAACCGGTTCTGAGCGCGGCTGTAGGCTGGCAGCTCCGGCCCAGGTGCGCTCCCAGCAGCGCATAGGTGCGGTCCTGGTGCCGGCGCTCCCGCCGCCCATGGAAAGCAGCCCGCGTGCTTTCCGCCCGCCTGCACGCCTCTCCATGCCGACGAGGTGTGCCAGCGCAGCTCCCTCTCGGCTGCACGGACCAGCAACTCAATCTGGCTCCAATTAGCTCCGGCAGCCTGATGTCCGCAGCGAGCGAGCGCTTTGTTCGGGGCGCGCTGGGGACCAGGGGCGGTCCGCGCCCCCCTGCCCCGGCCCTGCGCTTTTCGGGGTGCCGGGAACCACCCGAGCGCCGCAGCAGCGGCCGCTTCCCCGCCGGCAGTGGGTGGCCAAGCGCTGTCCCTGCCGAGGTCGCCCCCTGCGCTACTTACACCAGGGTGGGCTCGCAGGGGAACTGGTTCCAGGCGCACTTGTACTGGGCCTGGACGTAGCTCTCCGTCCCGTCCAGCACCGAGCAGCTCACGTTCTTGTTCACTATGTAGGCGCACCAGTTCCTGGGGGAGAAGGACAGTGTCGGTCAGGCAGCCCGGGCTCCGCAGCCCGCCCGGCCCGGCGGGTCCCCCGGCGCGGTACTCACTTGCTGCGGGAGCCCGGCCGGGAGTACGGCAGGTGCGGGGTGCCGTGGCTGAGCCCGGCGGCGCCCAGGGCGAGCAGGAGCGGCAGCGCCCATCCCGAGGGCGGCGCGGGCCCCGGGCACGGCTTCATGGGGCGATGGGCAGCGGCGGCGGGCGAGCGCGGCGGGCCGGTGCCTCTCCGCGGGCTCCCTCCGTCCGTCTGTCCCTCCGTCCGTCCGTCCGTCCCGCCCGCCCTCGCCCGCTCCCAGCTCCCTCACTGACGCAAATCCCCCCACCCCGTTTCCGCCCTCCACGGCGGCTCCGCACCCCCCTCCGGCCAAGGCGCCGCTCCCCTCCACCCGCCCGGCCGGCCCCGGCCCCTCGGCCGGGCAGGAGCGGTAGGGCAGCTCCCGGCCCCATGTGGCGCCCGGCCGCCGTCCGCGGGTCCCCTCGGGGCAGCCCCCGCTCCCCGGCCCCTGCCCGAGCTGGCCGGCGACAGCCCCCAAACCAGTTTTTCCCACTGGAAAGCTGATGGGAGGAGGAGGCCGGGTCGCTGGGGAAGAGCCCCCCGCCCCCGGGGACCCGGGCTCCTGGGGCAGAGGGCAGCCCGCGAACCGCGGGGAAAGGCGCACCGGGTTCTTCAGGTGGGGCCGGTGCAGACGTGGTGAGCTCCCGGTGTGTGCGGGGCAGGCTAAGGCTGGTTTGTTGCGCTGTGGCAGCCCTGTGGCTGTGCCTGACACCAGTGCCATGAGGTGGTCGGTGTTCCCTTGCGTGGCCCGACCACGGCTCTTTCGCCCACTGTCATGGGAAGGGGGCTGGCGGCTACCTCAGCGAGGGATGTACAATAAGCCTTTATTCGTAAGGAGAGGTGTTCACTGGGCGGAGAGAGAAATGGGCATTCAGCTTCAACCTGTTAAAATCCAACTCAAGCACCTTGACTGAGTGGTCTGGTCTAACCGTGTGAGGCCATCCCACCGAGGGCAGGACCACAGGGGTGTCCCTCTATCCTCCTCAGCTCCTGCTGTTTTTCAGCAATGGGTCCCACCGAGGGCAGGACCACAGAGATGTCCCTCTATCTTCCTCAGCTCCTGCTCTTTTGTGAGTTGGATTTTTGGGCTGAAGCGACACAGAACAAAGAAAGCATCGAGGCTGGGCCAGGGCAGGCTGCTCCCATGAGTGGGAAGGAGGGGAAGGGAGAGAACGATGTTTGGGTGGAGAAGAGTTTGGGTGGGAGATTTGGGAGCAGTGCCTGCTGCTCCTGCTGAGCCTGACCAGCCCTAACCCTGCTCATGCGCTCCCGTGGCTGTCCATGGCCAACAGCAGCTGCTCAGGCTTTCCTAGGTCTCAAATGCAGGCAGAGCCAGCAGCAGGGCAGGGCTCTTCCTTCTGCTGCAGGCAGCAGCCTGCTGACCTCATCATTTGCCCCAACCTGCTGAAACTGGCAAATTTCATCTGCCAGACTTAGTGTGAGTCTCACCCAACAACTTCACTCTGCCTCCGAGTCTGCAGGGAAAGAAGCTTTAAACGCTGAGGTCAAAATGATGCATTCCGACTGGTTTTTAGAAACTGTTTCATTGGAAATATATACCAAAGCTTCCTGTCCCCAAGAGAAATGTGTGCCATTACAGATGCATATGAACACTTCACTGGCGATAAATAGCAATGGAAAAGGATGAGATGTTGCTTCCATCTGTCCTATTTCACTTGAAACCCTTCTAATGCTCTGCAGATGCTTTGAAAAGGATAACACCTCACTGTCTTAAGAAATTATGCCTTAACCTTCTTAAGGGTTAAACAATTTCCTGTGACACTGTTTGCATTCACAGAGGCATGTAATTCAGGTTTCATTATTTGTGCTGGCAGAAATTATCTGGCGTTTCCCAAGCATGTAGAAAGCAAGACTAGAGTTCAGTCCCTAAAAAGCAATGAAGAAGGCTTTTTCTTCCTTTTACCCCTCCTCACTCAGCCAAGGAGCTCATAAAGTTGGTCCTTTTCCAAAAGTGGTGAGCAACATGGAAGAGCTGTACATTGTCCCACAAAGGGAAAGTCATTAAATAATGAAAGACTGAGGTCATGCCTGTCTTGAGGATGACTGCATAGTACAAAAATTAATAGACTGATTTAAACAAAATGAGCATGAAGCAACAGTGTATTTCCATATGCTAAACACTGAGCTTATATTTTGGTGAAGGATGACAAAGCAGATGTTACCTGATTTGCCACGAGGGCACTCTACCTGTGAACCTGACCAAATGTAACATGGGGGCACCATTAGAAGGAGAGCTGTTAGAGCCCCTGCTTACCCCGTGGTTATGACAGATAATGAGTCAGGAGCTTCCTACAGCTTCAGGACTCTGTCAATGTTTGTTCACTCAAGAACTATGCAAGAAAATCTCTCCTGATTTCTGATATATAGTTGTCCCTTTACTGTCTGGATCAGCTACTTTGTAAATATTATGAAACAAGGCTTTGACAGCATTGGCTGCCATTTCTTTAAAAGGCTATGTAAGACTTCTTCCACTGCAAAGCACAGTGCATTTTAGAGTTTGTTTCATTTAAAATAAACCATAACAATGAAAAACAAAATCCTGCAGGAACATTCCCATCTTCCCCCTGAAACTAGAGACCTGTGGGAACTTGAATACAAGTGGTGCTGCAGAGAGTGAAGTTTTAGCGTGGCTGCATGACGGCTCAGTAAGGAGTATCAGCAGAGGATGACTTGTGCTGGAAGTATTGAGCTGAATAGAAATGGATGAACTTGAGCAGATGCATAGAGCTGACCTCAGCTCCTCTGATATTCACACTGGGCCTACAATATCAGCTGATTCAACAGTAACCAGTACAGAAACTGGGCTTTGCCAGCAGAATCTTCAGCTCAGGTGCATGCTGAAGATGTGGTCCAAGCTCTGCTCATGGCTACATTTTTTCTGTGGGTGTAACTAGTTTTATTTCACAGTGTAAGTATGAGGGTTATGTTCTCAAGGAGACAGAAATCTTCACATTTTGTATTTCTGTGCTATGTCCTCTCGTCTCTAAAATTCACAGAAATCCCAAGACAGATGATTCTTACAGTACATGGAAAGCATCCCTCCACCCCTCCCTACAAATGGAGCATGCAGCCTGTGAGTGCAGTGAGGAGAGCTTCAGTGGTTGGCGAGCTCAGTACACACATCCTTGGGAGACGGAGTTCAGCAACGTGAGTCCATAAATCCTTTGAAATGTTTTAAAGTTCTTGTTTCTTTGCTGAGCAGTCTGGCTGTGTTTCCAGCACCAAAATCAACCACGTTTTTATACTTCATAACAGGATAGTGATGGGGAAACAAGAAGGGACGTGTGCAAGGGCCTGCCAGAGAGAGAAAAGCGCACAGAGCAGGTGGGCAGAATAAATAGCAAAAACGTTACCAGAGCATTTACTGCAGAACTCCAAGAGAGAAGTGTGTCTGTAGTGGTGTGGTACATGGGGTGGAAATGGTGTTTTCCCTGCAATTTACCTCCTTTATCTATCAGCTTTTTTTCCCTGTAGATTTCAGCAACAAATTGCTCTGCGAATTCTGGGCTCCTTTTCTTCAGGTTCACATTGCCAAAATAACCTGAGCTGAATGGTTTTCAGAGAGGTGTTTGTACTGCCTTGATGCTTCTCTTTAATGGAAAAGACTCTCTCATCAGGAAATACTGTCTGTGGCACAGAAGGTCTTTCAGGTACTTCTCACCAGCCATCAGATGTGAGGAGCCAGCCTACAGCTGTGAGTAGTCTGGGTTTACATTTGGCGCTTTATTAAGTCTGTCCGTGAGTCAAAGCAGGTCACAGTGTCCCTTTGGAAAGATGAAACTGGTACTAGGGAACAAAGAAAAGGAAGCTGTAGGAAACTCCAGTCTAAAAGAGGAAAGCTTGGATGGAGGTGTATGACGCACGCTGGCTTGGATATACCAGGAAAAGCACCCTGTGGGGAAAGAGGGGTTTGAATACTGTTTTTCAGGGACATGATACAGCCCTGTCCCTGTATGTCGGCCTGTATGTCTTTATATAGTAATCTTAAAATTAACATGAAATTCTAATTTGAGTCTAGGACGGGTGTTTTTCAACTTTTCCGCTCTTGGATCAGAGCATGAGCTTTGTTTGCAATATCTTTGAAAAAATCGTTCCCCATTGCAAGAGGCTGGTTTCAATTTTTAAATTTTCATATGTAATCACCTCACTAAGGTCTGCCAGACACATATTAGCTGTGAATGTTTAATGAAAATTAATGACTGAATGAAAAGTAAATAACAGATGTTAATAAAATTACTATCTATAAACACATTAACTTAGATTAAAAATCCAAGCACTAGTCAGGAATAAATCAATAAATAAATGAGAGAAGGGAGAGCAGAGTAGTTTGGTTTTCTCTTTACTGGAGAGCCACCTTGGAGGGGCCATGACAGTTACACAACCACAAGAATTTTGTTAATTCCACAACAAAAGGTCCAGAGATCTTTTAGCAGAGACCATTCTAGGAGCTCTGGAGTGTGCAGAGAAATAGCCCATGTGGTTCCAACCAGTGCTTGGCCACATGAATTGCTGTATTTGCCTATCTAGGAACTGACAGCGTGGTGTTGGGAATGTTTCAGTAGATGAGTGGGCAACCCGGCAACTCCAGCCTTTCTTACCCTGTGTTATTTACGTTTTGGGGAAAAACATTTGTGCTGATTTTATTTATTTAAGCAGAAAAACAAATCGGCGTATCACAAAGAGCCCCAGCATTGCCTAGTTGTGGCACGCATTAAGTGTTCACGTTGAAACTGATGCTCTTCATTGCCACAGGTATGGTTTGGCTGGAGAACAAGAGAAACAAAGGCTATTCCCTGGGAGCAGCTTTCAGCCCACCATTGCGTCTGTTCAAGGTCTCAAGGTGGGACAGCAGAGATAAATATACATTATTCACCTGGAAGAATGATGTGCCTGAGTGCTGGAGCATGCTAACCACAAGTATGCCACACTTGTGGAACGTCCTATCTACTTTATACTGAATGGCTGTGACACCTAAAGAAAGAGTGGGATTAAGGCCTACACTGCTTCCACACAAAAGTTAAGTGCTCAATTATATTACTTATTATATACTGTGAGGGGACCGACTGACATATCATCTGCTGTTACCACGCTGTGTTTTCTGAGTGCAGCAAGCCTGGACATCCAATATGGGATGACAATCAGAAGAAAACATTTTATTGCTCCACAAGATCTTTCAGTGAAGAGCCTGAGGCTGGCTGACACCTGCAAAGGTGGAAGAAGTTAATGAGTACTGGAATAAAATCAGAGGAGATTGGCATTTCTTGGCAGATGGGATGCTGGTGGGTGGGTAGAGAAGATAGGGAGAAGAAGTTTCTTTTGTGTCTGCTTATCTTTGATTTGGTGAAATTGCCAGGTGACTTCAAGGGAGAAGATGCACAATGTTCTTTTGTTCTTTCCACAGTTACTGCTTCTCTAACCTGCACATACAGTAGGACAAAGATGGTCTGTACAAAACTACAGTTGCTACCTGTGCACAGGCTCTTCAAAAACCTGCAGGCAAATTGCTGAAACGTATTTAAAAGGCTGAGCCTGAAACTGTATGCAGTTTACCATTGCTTGTGAATCTTGCTTCTTATGAAATGAAGAATTGTCATACTTGTTTTGATATTTCACTTTTGATGGTAGTGCAATATCTCAGAATAAAGAATAAACCTGAGGGCATTAATTACTCTGTGGTCCTTACCTCCAGTACAAGGCAGCTTCCAGAGTTTCACGGCATGCACTGCCTTCTCAACGTGCTGCTCTCCGATTGAAAGTGACAGATTTCAGCTTTCATGATACTTTAGAGATGAGCTGGAATGGACTGCAAGGGAGTGGCACGTGGCTTTATAGCGTTTGAGACAAAGCTGTCAGCAGATTTTTAAACAATTACATTGCTCTTGATAGAAAATCACATGATTTTGAAGCTTGAATTCCTTGTTCATCAGTTTATCCAGTCAGTCTCTTGCTGAAGTTCCTGAAGTTTGAACTAAGCAAGAAAGTTATGTGAGTCTAACTGTAAGAGGTGCAAGTTTCTATGCAGACATTCTAATCTCATTTTAGGCATAATTGATGTTGGTTTATTTAAAGGAGGTTATTAAAAATGCAGTCAGTCCACTTAAAATTAAAATAAGAAGGTCTTCCTGAAAACAAGAGGCGGAAATTCTTTATGTTGGTAAGACCTAATACTGTGATTCACACCACCAGTCTTGCTTCCTTGGAAAAAATAACTCCTGGCCTAATTATTTCCCAATGAAAAAAGTGAAGGAAACCTTCTCTACGTTTCTTCTGATTCTTATCTATTTTGCATTCAAAATTTTACTTCATAATTACCTGTGTTTATTCTACAGAATTTTCAAGAAATAATTCTTGATAAACGTTTTGCATTGTATCCTAATTGTGTATCCAACTGTGTATTAATCAGACTGCGCAAACCACGTGTACTGGATTTCTCAGGGCTGCAAATAAATTAACCAGTGATAGCAGTGCTCTGGTTTGATCAGTGAAGCCATCTAAATGAGCCGAGGGCAACATCCTCAAAGTAGGTAAGTACTTCACTCCCACCAATGTAGATGGGAATTAACAGCCCTCATCTCTGTGAAAAATAGGGATTAAGCACCCAAGATATGTTTCAGTCAAATCTCTGCTGGATAACATCACTGGGTACCATCTCTGTGCATTTTCTGTCTCATTCTGCCACTTTGTCTTGAAAATCTCAGACAAGAATCAATAGTTTCTTTAAAAACACCAAATATTCTGTTGTTCGGACATGCTGGTTTAAAGTAATTCCATGACTTGGGCAGTAAAGTCCACGGACGACAGGGAGGTACAGAAGTGTTTTCCACAGACAAGGGCCGTGTTGACTGTTTCTTTCCAGTGCTGGGAGAAACTGGGTGGGTTTAAACACATGCTTCCTAATGAGCAATAGTCATGTAATTAATTACAATTGGTAGACAGTGAGGAGTATTTAAATATGTATTAATTTACTCACCATGACATCTCCATTCTGTATCATAATATCCTTCAGTTAAGTGAGTGTTTATATATATTGGTAAATACTTAAAATTTAGAACATTCTGGAGATTTCAGCAGTATCCTTAAGTTACCTATGAGAGGAGTCCAGATTAGTCTTGAATTTCCTTTTTCCCATCTGAGATCAAAACCTCCTGGTGATGATGGTGACACCATTTCCTCTGATTCTTTCAGACACATCTTACACTTCAGCCTCCTTCCTGCTGCAGGCTGTACAGATGGGTGTTCTTGGTCAGCCATGGACTTGTATCCTCTTTAATTTGTCTTTTATTGTTCAAAGGAAATATCTATTGCCAAAAGAGGGTGTGGTTTTATATAGTCTTGGAAGGGTTGATGACTGGGGGAGAAGAAGTTAAAGATGAACATTGCTGGTGTGCTTCCTGTGTGGTGGACTGAGAACTGGTGGATCAAATGACAGTAATACTTCCACTGGACAAGACTGTATGCAGTAGTGGTAAAATGAACCCATGGTTTTAGATTTACTTCAGTCTACATAAGATACAAAGAATTTAGGTGTAGGAGCATGTGTTCAAGAATGAACTCAGTCATGGACTCAGTTCAGGGCATCTGGCATTATTTACAGCATTCGCTTTTACTTTAACAAGCACAGAATTTCAGGCTTGTGGAATGTTATTTAAAATATTTTTTTAATGGCAGTTAAAATTAAATCTGAAGTTTAGGATGAACTCTGTCAGGAACTGCTAGTACTCTCTGCTCCTGTTGGTGTTGGGCTTTTCTTTCTCTTCCCTTTAGCCATTTACAGAACAACACGGTGGAGTCATTACTGCTCTAGGATGAGAAATGATTAAGGAAGGAATCCTGTTGTTTTTGAAGGTACCTGTCAGTGATGCTAGAGAATATGAACAAAGTCAGAGCTCTGTTGTCTTCAGTGTTACACAGTTTTGTGCTGAGGCCTGGTCTCTAAAGGGAATTTTGCCGCTCCAGTTACACCACCAGTGTTAAAGCCAGAAAAGGTCTATAGATACAGGTGTGGTTATTGTGCATATGCTGAGATAGCCTATTTTAATTTGGGAAACAGTTAAATTGTGCCAGATGAAAAGCCCTGTAGTTCAGTAATAACAGCACCCACACTAAGTGTTGTAGGGAAGCTGAGGTTAGGACGGAGGCTGAGGGAGTGGGAAGAAAGCAGGAGAGGAGCAGGGGGTTTTTGGTCTTTTCTTTTGCTTTGTGTTTCTATTTCTGAAAGAAATAAAAAGCTTATATCTGTCATTGCTGCTTAGAAATACATTGGCTACTGTTTTGCTCCTTTCAGTTTTGATTTTGGAGAAATAGGACAATCTTTACTGTAAGAAGCCGCCTTGCTTCTTGCCAGTCTACACAATCAGTTTGAGCGGTTTTCCAGCATTACCAACAATAGACCACTTGAAGGCAAACATGCAATTACCAAATCACACCAGTTCATTCCTGCTGTTCCCTGAAGGTTGTCATTGATAGAGAAATAATATCACAGAAGCTGTGACTGTAGACGTATTTTTAAACTGTCCTAGGGGAAAATAAATTGCCTGAAGCACAGTAGGACATTTCCTAATTGGAGGTCAGGGAAGTCACTGCAAATTATTACACTGTAATTTCACGGCAAATAGTGTACTGCAGAAGATTAACACGGATTTTGGGGACAGTTCTCCTTTTGCAGAGAAGACATTCATATCCAGAGCAGAAATATTAGGCCAAATGTCTAGAAATATCAGCTGTGTATAACTGGAGAGTTTAGATAACTCACAAAGAACCACTTCGTTTAGAGTATCCTGAGACAGCCAAAACTTCACTGCCTCATGCATGAGTTGTCCTTTTTCCCTTGAAAAAATGGGAATGCTCCCAAGACCTTTATTCCTAGAGAGGTCTGCTCAGTTTGATGGACTTTACGAGTTACAGCAGTGAAATCTCAATGGAGAAGGAATGACTTATCATTGTTAGATTACGGGATGTATTTTGTTACGTCAGTGTTCTCTTTAAAAATTGAGACCAAAAAAAAAAAAATCTCTACCTACTGTGCTTCATTTGTCCTTACACGTTTTTTATTATTGCAGCATCTACATTTTGCTTTTTCATTTAAGTTCCAGTTCCTAGAATTCCAGCACGATTTGAGCACTTCAGATTGTATTGCAAGACAAAGTTAGTTCTGGCATTCCTTTGCAGAGAGCAATCTGAAAATTTGACTCAAACCGATCCTACAGACTCAGAAACAAAAAGGAAAGTACATATAAAGGTATCATTTTCATATCTGACTTTTAAGCCAGTCTCCTGATTTGGTTTTTTTTTTAGAGCTTTGCAGTAATTCACTGTCTTTATCCAACTGCTTCTGACTTTCAGCAGTCCTCTGGAGTTGCTGTCTGAAGTTGGCAATACAGATTACCTTAAAGCACTATTTGCTGTGTGGCATATTGAAACGCAACAATGACTTTAAGTTATTTATTTTTAAATTCTTTATCCAGTTATGGAATCAGAGTTCTTCACTCTTTTATCAACCTTGCTTTACAATTACTTTATTTCATTTTCCTTGTGTGTAAGCTTTTTGTGGTAAGGGTCATATATCTGGATTGAGTTACTGGTGTGAGACTCTTTCCTTCTTTCTCATCAATTCTGTCTGTGGTAACTGGGTATTTGCATTTCAGTCGCCCCCTAAACCTACAGACAGCACTTCATGCCTGACTCATTTCTTGGTGACTTGCAGAACTCTTCTGAGACACGTAAGTGTTGATAATTTTTTCCAGGCTTTAGCAATTTAAATCTGAGGAGCTAGCTTAAAATTCAAGCCTAGATCCTTTGCATGGATATACTTTTTTGTTTTCAGGCTGTTAACACAAAAAAAAAAAAAAAAAAGGCAA